>JAXCIN010000039.1:2400000-3000000 GCA_038502155.1 Parochlus steinenii
CTCAATTATCGGTACACGTGGGAGATTGTGTTGATGGGGATGAATTGTGGTCTGCTAGATTTAACGCAACAAATCCTGAAGCAGTAATTGCAACTCATCTGGACTTTCTTAAGGCAGGAGCTGATATAATCTTAACAAACACTTACCAGGCTAGTGTTGAAGGCTTCCAGCAGTACCTTAACTTGTCAAAAGATGAAAGCTTACAGCTGATCAAGAAAACAGTTGGATTAGCTCACATTGCAAGGAATAAATTTGTTCTCGAACAGGAAAATGTGAATTTACCGATGATTTTCGCTTCGATTGGACCATATGGTGCTCATTTGCATGATGGATCTGAATACAACGGAGGGTACGCAGATTCTGTGACTTCAGACGTTATAAAGAGATGGCATAAGACTAGAATTGATGCTGTCTTAGAAGCTGGTGTTGATGGTCTTGCAATCGAGACTATTCCTTGTCAGGTGAGGATTTGTATTAAAAAGCGCGGGAAACTACCTTAATTAACTTAATTTACCTTATTTAATTTCAGATCGAAGCAGAAGCTTTAACAGAAATTCTCATTGAAGATTATCCGAATGTGAAATTTTGGGTGTCGCTGCAATGCAAGGTGGTAATTAATTATATAACATTTGCAACCAATAACAATTTCGAAGTGGCGTCTAAAAATCATTCATTAACACGCAAGTATTTGTTGGGGCATTTTAAAATTTTTAAGACTTGTGGGTTGAAATTATGTTAAGATATTTTTGAGAATTAAGGTGGTTCAACTGATTATATTCAAATCTAAAATTGTTAATGTAAGGCATGTTTTGGTGGTGTTTTAACAACCTTTGTCATAATAACTGACCTAATCTTTAAATTCGACATTTTCATATAGGATGGTGACGTCATCGCTCACGGCGAGTATTTTTCTACTACGGCAAAGTCAATTTGGAATAAAATGCGAAAGGCCAACAACCCCAACTTGTTGGCTATTGGTGTAAATTGTTTGCATCCCAAATATGTGACTTCATTGATTCAATCGCTGAATGGATCTAGACCAGAAGCAGACCGGATTCCACTTGTGATTTATCCTAACAGCGGAGAGATTTACTCTGTGGAAGCTGGGTATGGATTTTAGATAGATACTAATTGGTCTCTGCTAAGTTTTATATTTTTTTTAAGATGGCAAGGTCGTAAAGAATGCCAACCTCTGGAAGATTATGTGTCTGACTGGATTGGATTGGGCGCCAAATTTCTTGGAGGCTGTTGTAGAACCTACGCTAAAGATATTGCCAGCATCAAGAAGAAGGTTGCAGCATTGGGAGCAATATAAAGAAAATTCTGATAGTTTTTTTGAATTTTATTTCATCTTAAATTGAAAGTTCTCCACTTCATTCTTTTTCGTGCGCAGAATAATTAAATTATTTTTGTTCATTTGTACATTATTTACTCATTAACATAATAATTAATTATTATCAAAAATATAAATTATATGGATTTTGCAATAAACTCGATAAAAAGAGAAGATTTTTCTTAAAATGTTAAACTAAAAGTACAAGGAGTGTAGTGATTACAGTCCCCAAAATTGAGATAGTGATGGATTTTTGAGCTGAGCTGGCGCAATACATTTTGGCACAGTCAGCTTGTATGAACTGTTTGTATTGATGTTTAAGGGCAGTCATGTCGCAGAGGCCAATATTACACCAATCAAAGTTGATGGGCTTCTCGTTTAGGAAAAATTGTACTTTGTAGCGCTCATTCTCCCGAGTCCCACAGCTAAAAGATTTGAATCGCTGATAAATATTTTTGTAATTTTAAAAGCATAATGAAACTTACTCATATTTGACAACAGCTAAATTCGAAGCAAATGGACTTAACTCGCTTGATCTAAAAACCCTATTCCTCATTTGTTCGTAATTGTCAGCTCTCAATGTTGCAAGATCTTTTGCAACTCCCAGTGCGGTCAACAGCAATTGAATTCCAGAAGAGTGAGCAAAGTAAGCGATCACATTAGGATTTGTGGTGCTCTCCAAATTATTAACCATATCTTGAACGGTCGCGCACATAATGTTTGCATTACTTGGATTGCCATAAGAAGCTTTGTAGTAGTACTTGAGGTCGTCTAGATATTCCAGAACGTTAACGTGCTCTGAAGTAAATGCAGCGCAAAAAGAACTTGTTTTGGTCAGGTCCCAGGCTTGATCGTATCTACACATATCCCAAATTTTGTTCACTTGTTTAGCATTTAACGTGTATTTGAACCCTAGCCTCAAAGAAACTTGGCTTAGCATTTGTTGAAATATGGCGCCATTTTTAAATTTAGAAGCTTCCGAATCTTTTTCTTTGATTTTTTTGCTATTTTCTTGGAAAGCTGGGCACATATCATAAGCTTTTAATAGAATACTGTCGTTGGCTACGGGAACAACGTTAATGTGGCTGAAAGCTGCCTCACCAAAGAGTCCAATGGCAAAAGATTTAAAACTTGCTTCCGTTCGTTGAGTGTCTGTGTATGCAAACTATAAATATGGAAAGTAAATTAATTAAAATATTTCCAGAAAGACAAAGTTGATGATAATTTTTCCGTCATCAAACTTTGCATCTTTTTAAACAGCTCACGTGAAATTTATTTGGTGTATAAATGAATTCCAACAATGATTTAAAGTTTCTTTGGTAATCCAACGCCAAAAACTTTAAATCATTCCATCCCTGGACAGTTAAATAGTCTTCGTATTTTGCTGTGATATTGCTGTTCCAAGTCCAATTTTTAAACAACTCCAAATCATCCATACACAGCTGACCAGGCATTTTTTCTCTATTGCCGGTTCTAAAGTTACCAACAATCTCATCACGGAACTAAAAAATTCAAGATTTAATTATGTTTCTTTTTTTAAATCTAAACAACTCACATCTACTAGTTCGGCGAGCGATCCAATGGTATCTGAGCTTGGTAATCTTGTTCCATGCCTGGAGAAAAGCCAAAACTTCACAGCTTCACAATCTTTAAAAAACAACAAACAAACAGTTAGTGATATTTGGGTTTTAATTTGAATGAACTAAATATTTCCAAGAAAAAACATGTGAAAAATTTAAAGATAAGCTTAATTGAAGCTTTATAATCCAAAATATATGATTGGCAATATTAAATTCAGAAATATGGTTCAATTTTAAATTTCAAAAATATTTAAATTACTCACTTGGCACATTGTAATATTTTTTCTGGTCGACTCCATGAGCAATTTGATAAGCCGTCTTGGTGCTAAAATGTCTCGTTTGCCGACGTTCATGGTCTTGGTTGTAACAATACTCTTCAGTTTGTTGTGCCGATGCTGTATGCAGCTCCAGAAGCGATAATACTGCTAACACAGTGGCTAACCAGTAGACGCACTTCATCTCCATCTTAATGATTTAAGAAAACTAGCCAAAGTTGTCAACTAAACGATGATCCAAGCGAGGGCAAAAACTCATTAATTAATTGAAGTGCTGCGGAATAATTAAGACAGTTTATGAAGAGGAGTGGGGATTTGGTGTTTTTTTGGTTGAAAATAATCTTCTTTTTAATAATGTGCAATTTGAAATTTAAAATATTTCGGGACTTTTATATTGTACATTTAATCTATGATTTGTCAAATTACTCGCCCCTCTTATTTGTTTCATTTAGTTCAATAAGTTTATTATTTTTCACGCAATCCACAACGTATTGGAGCTGATTATTAGATTAAAATTAATATACGAAGAGAAATGAAACTAAGTCATATTTAAACATTGTGCAAAAATTTCAAAGCAATTCAATCTTCCATGATGCTTGGGTTGATATACGCGAAATAATTTCTTTTTGGAATTTCCAAGATCAAAGATATTGTAATGACACGAAAAATGTTAAGTTTTTCCTTTTATGTGCATAATTTATTAGAACAAGAATTTGTATAATTTCGACGGTTTCTGCCAAATTAAATAACCACTCGCTAAGCCAAACAAGTTCCCCTCACAATCAAAATGCATATTTAAATACTCTCTACAACAACAGTTCAGTATAAAGATGCAATGATTTTTCACTGTTTCTTACACAATCTTTTCATTTGTAAATATATACTTTGTTTATATTTATATACTCGCACGCTCGTACCAAATTTCAAACAAACTCATGAAAAAGCACAACAAAATGCATGTGACTAATAATCCAAATCAAAAACAAATTGAAAAGAGCGCAAAGATTTTATAATAAAACTTTAGAAAATTTACGAAATTTGGGAATGATGCTTTATTTAATTTTTGATCAGGAGTTGCCAAACTGTATATGTGGACGATTTTATTTATAAATTTCTTTATGAGTCATTTTTGATAAATTTTCTCAAATAAAATATTTTTGAAGAAACTTAAAAAATCTGTGAAAGTTTGTCCAACTCTGACAATAGATCATATATGAGTATTTGATCACCCAATTCAAACATTATATTGGAATCAATTAAAACATGACTAATAAACTATGAAAGCAATTTGAATCTAACCATTAGATTTAAAGAACCATTCAAATTATTATGATAGTTAAAACCATCATTCAATAAAGTTCTAGAATAAAACTTGCGGCTAAAATAATTCTAATTACTTGCTTTCAATCAGCAGTATTTTTTTTTTAATGACAAATTTGCAAATTTCATTTCGAGCGATATCTAGTAAAAAGTTTGAAAAATACTTTTTTGACGGAAATTTGCAATTATTGTCATTTCCATAATTGCGTGGCTGGCTCTTGGACGAGCATAAAAAAAGTTATTGCGTAAAAACACAAAAGTGAGTATGGAAACTTGCCAATTCTGCTGTAAAGGTCGTTGATAAGCGAGGGGAGAGTAATGAACATTGTTGAAATGTGTCTGTAAATGATTCAAAACTAGAAATAATTTATCTTCTTAGTAGATAAAAATTAATTTGAAAAAATAAGAGCTTAATGGTTTTATAGAACCATAAATCAATTGTTGAGTTAAATAGAAGCTAAGATCTTGACTGTATTTATGTTTTTGATTATTTTTCAACAAAACTATTGAATTTCATAAAAACACCGAATAAAATTCAATCATGAATGTCATTATTATAAATTATGAATGTCATTAACATATTATTTCCGAAAAGAAGATTTCAACAAATCTAGAAAGGTTATCAGAAAAAAACTCTTAAAACATGGAAAAAGAAGGAAAAAATAAAATCTAATCATCCGTTTCTAGCTTATAGTTCTACAAATATATTAAATACTTGTTGAGTTGTTCATTCTAAAAAGAGCATTAATGCAGCCATTCAACCGTTTAATACGATTTTTATCCGTATGCAAATTCTTGTCTCATAAATCTTAAGTCATCTATGAGCACATAAATTTATAATGGTTCATTTACTTATTCAATAAATTTGCTTTACATGTTTTTAATGCATAATTCAAATAACTCACATCAATTACTGCTTTACAACTGAATAATGATTCATTTATTTTTTCATTGGTCTATAATTTGAGCTTGAGGTATTGCTGAGCATTTTAAGATTTTCTTATAGATTTGACTAAGTTTTAATGAAATTTGTGTGCATTTATTGATTTATTTAGTGAAAAACCTGTAGTATTCATGAAAAGTTCAGTAGTCGCCCCTCTATTGATTTGAGCGTGGGAATCATTTGGTCAAAAATCTTTGAAAAATCTTATTATTCATCATTAGAAACAATCATAGTTAGAACTTGTTCTTGAATCTTAAAATATTAGAATATTTAGACAAAATTTAACAATTCCACAAGAAATAACTTCAACCATTTTCCCCTGATAACGACTAACCAAAGGAATATTTCAGGAATTCCAAATAATTCCATGAAATACCATCAAAAAAACTTCAAAACTATCCACTTTAAAAAACATAGTCCAAACAATCGAAAGTTAAAAATAGTTGTTGACGAGTTTCTTCTACCAAAGATTTTTTTCAAGCAATCTCAAGACTGGATTGTTGAATTTTTAGATGTAAAAGCACACAAAACATAATAGCTTATATAAAAACACACATTATGCAGAATATGCTCAAGGAAAACACGAAGAAAGAGTCTAAATAAGTCTAAGAAAGCTAAGAAAACTAAAAAAACTAAGAAAACTCGTTTAAGGTGTTGCCTTACCTGTGTAGTGAAATTTATCTGCTTTCAATTTATTAGATATTCGTTCTTGAAATTTAAATATTCAAAAAAAAAATTTTTGTACACCACTTGAACTTGAAAAATATAAACTAGTTGAATCCACTCCTTATCACTCAACCATACACTGCAAACTGAAATTCTAGCAAAACTATCCAAACACTCCAAATTTAACCGCGCGCGAGTTAATTTATGCGCGTCTCTTTTCCACTTGAGAACACTAGCAAGCCTTCTTGAGCCGATTAATGCACTTTATATTACTATCAGCTGTACTTTGTGTCTATTATGTTTGACCACCTTAAGTTGCACAATAGTTTTCTCAACAACTTTGTTGCTAGTTTTGAAACTAGACTGGCATTTCTTTTGTTGAGCGATGAAGAACTCCTTGTCCAACAGAGAAAAATGAGCACCTCTTTCACCTGTTGATGCTTTAGCACTGAACAAAAGCAGACAGCAGTCGGTAAAAGAGAAGAAATACAAACGTATGGTTGATGAAGAGAATGTGAAGCTGAAATTCAGTGGTGGGGAAGAAGAGCTAGAGCTATTCGATCTAGATTTGAAGTTTTGGTTTATATTTAAAAAAAATATATATTTTTTCAATTGCGCTCAAACATCGTAAATCTTTCTTAAAAATTTCATCGAATTTTCTTCCATTAAATAAAATTTTATTAAATTTATTAAATAAAAAATTTACTTGACTTAATTCTTAAGCTTTCTTGGTCTTTCGCTTTTTAGTGAAATTCTCGTTTTTTCGCTGGTCAGACCTTGCCTTGCGAATTCTTGAATTGATGAGTGTCTTAAGAATCTTCCTCTTAGCGCCAAATTCTTCGGCGTTAACCTCGTCACGCTTAATAAACGTGAATGCTTCTGAAAAGAAAGTTAGGGATTATGAATTTGCAGAATTTGGTTTTAAGCGCAATGTATTTTAAAGAAGTATTCAAATAAGAGACAATAATACCGTATAGGATATTATTTATCGTAAGTTATAGTGAAAATTTACTCGACAGGATGATTTTAAAAATATCTCAGTCTTTCTCCAAAGTTAGCTATTATATTATTTAATTTATAGGACAAAAATCTACAAAATTGATGGCAACCCGTTGAGAGTCCTTCCATCATTATTTAAGTCACTCACCTTTGAGTCTTTCATCATCAGCTCGAACAAAGAAATTTTGGCGCCAAACTCCGGTTTTGGAATATTTTCCTCCTTTGAGTATAGGCTGGCTATTAGCATCTTTCGCCTTTTTAACAATTGCTTTCTTAGTCTCTGCGTCATCATCAGTATCTGAAGAATCGTAGTGGAACTGGGCTTGGTTCGCTAATGGCACTTTAATCGACTTTTCGATGTACTTTTCTTCTAAAAATTTAATTTATATTTTCAATCAATAATTTTTAACTAATATAGTTTACCTCCAGTTTCCTCATCGTTATGGCTGATACCTAGCATGTCAAATATACTAAAAGGTTTCGCATCCGATTTAGTTCCCATAGTGCTTTTCAGATTATCAGCAACGTTAAAGAATTTATCTTTAGTAACTTCAAAAGGCAATTCAGCTTGTGGATGTTCCGTCTCCATTTCATCTTCAGACTCGGATTCTTTAGCCAGTTCTAAATATCTCAGATGCTCTTTTTTACTTGGATCATACCTTAACATTCCTTTGTGGACTCTAAAAAAGTTTTATAAAAGTATAATTACAAAATATTTCAATTAAATAAATAATAATTTACTTTTTCTCTCCTCGTTCAGCAATCAACTGCCCAGTAACACTCCCGAGGATAGTAAGTTGTCTTTGTTTCTCCTCTTGCATAGTTAAATCTTCTTCATTTCCGCTATCTTGGTCCCAATTTTTTAAATCCTTGCGAACCTTCTTTCTTTCCCTTTCTTTATGCTCTTGTTCTTTCTTTAATTGCTTTTCGAGCCTTGTTTTAGCTTTTTTATCATCTTCCAAGAATTTTTCATCGACTGTGAATCTTTTATCATTCTGGAATTTTGCTTGGAGCTTGAAAAGTTTTTCGCCACTTTTTCCAGCAAATGTCTGCTTCACATCGAAAGTACCTTCATCTGGCATCTCTTCATCGTCATCTTCCCCGAAAAGTTGAGCTCTTTTTTGAACCACAGGCTCATAACCCTCTGGTGGCTCAAAAATAATCTTATTGCTTCTGGAAGTGTCCTAAAATTTGATTTGAAATAAACTTCTTAAGATTGAAACAATAGTAAACTTACAATCGATAACAAAGCAGATTTGATAGCTTTTTTCTGCTCATCCAACGCATTCTTCATCTTATCCAAACCCTCCATTCGCTTGATATCAGCCAGTTTTGCTTTATCCTTTATCTCTACATGTCCATTAGTGAAGTTATTTTTCTTAACAAATGCAATAGGTTTGGGTGCAACTACTACTTCCTCTTCTTCCTCTGAGCTGGATTCTTCAGAATCAAAATTTTTCTTGGATTCAATTTTGGGTAATGACTGGATCTTTTCAACGTATTCAAACTTGCGGGGTTCTAGCTCTTTTACATCGTCTTTGGGAGCATTGGCCTCTTCTCGCTCACGCTTGAGTCTTTCCAAAAAGCTCTCCTTAGCTCTACTAACATTTAGCCAGCTACCATTAAATTTTTGTTGACTGAACTCGTGTATACCTAAAAATCATCTTAATTAATTTTAAATTGATTGAAATAGTTAATTTAAGTACACTGATCCACCATGTGATCCTCAATTTCTACATTTACGAAGGCAAAGACCTCAGGTGCCTCTTCTTCCAGCTTTGATTTTTTAGTCTTAAGATCCACATTTTTACAAATTCCATAAAATCCAAACAGTTCTTTAATCTGCTCTTCCCTTGTATCAGGTGGTAGATTACCCACAAACAAACGTGTGTTGTTCATTGTCACTAATTTATTGTAGCGTTAATTGATTTTAAAGAGCAGGACTTAAATTATCGGAGACGGAATCTTAGAAAGGTTATGTTATGATTTGAAATAGTCGACGCATGAAATAGTTTTTTTGAAACGTTGCCTAAGCTTTTTGTTTACAGTCCCAAAGAAAATATTCACTGTTTTAAAGTTGAAATAAAAACGTTAAAAATGAGTGCTTCTCGTAAAGGTCGAGTTGAAATAATCCCAGTCACCTGTGCTGTTCCATCATGCAATAAAAACACCAAAGATTCACACGATGTTACATTTTTTAAGTAAAGATAAATGTTTTTAAGCAAAAAGGCGAGGGGTTGATAATGACAATTACTCTTGTCGAGCCTCAGCCTACTCCCAAAATTACTCCCGATTACTCCCTACTCTTTGTCCTACTCCCAATTACTCCCGATTACTCCCTACTCTTTGAGTTACTCCCAATTACTCCCGATTACTCCCTACTCTTTGGCTACTCTTTGCCTACTCTTTGTCTAATTTTACTCTTTTGCAAAAATTCACCAAGTCCAGATTTAATTATTTTTCATTTTAAAATCGTTTCCTCAAAAAAAAAAGCAAAAAATTTGAATAATTTGCAAAAAAGTGAATGATGTCTTGATTTAAACCCGTGCGTCCAGCACCAAATATTTTTATGCTTGGCTGTTCGAATCTTAGTTGGTGCGGATGTGTTTATTTGCCTTTTTTACAAGATTTTTGGTGATTGTTCAAGTTGAATTTGATTTTGAGGGAAATAATTAATTTTCAAATTAAGAAAATCTTTAAAAACAACTGTAAAAATTATTCCTTGTGAATTTTGGCGAAAACGACATTTAAAAAAATTTATTTCAATAATTTTTTTAAATATAATAAAAAAAAAATATCTTTTATGGTTGTTGTTAAAAGCTTTTATAATAAAAAATAAAAAAATTTAAAACTAAGTAAAGTTTTGTAATTTAATAATGTTAACAAATGTTGGAAATATAATTGAACTCTTTTTGCCAAATAAGATATTATCAAAATAATATAAATCAATTATTTTGAACAATCACAAAATTTTTGCAAAAATGGCAAAAAACACATACGCCCCAACCAAGATTCGAACCATCAAGCAAAAAAATATTTGATGCTGGACACACGGGTTCAAATCCTGTCATAAATTATTTTTCTGCACTTTTTTGCACTTTTTTGATGTTTTTTGTTGGAAAAACTTATTTAAAATACACATAAAGTAATGCCTTAATTTTATTTATTTTTATTTTAAAATTTTTTAACCATGCTACTCTTTGGGCTACTCTCAATTACTCCCTACTCTTTCGAGTTACTCCCGATTACTCCCAATTACTCCCTACTCTTTAGGCTACTCCCAATTACTCCCTACTCTTCGGCTACTCTTGCCTACTCTTCGTCTATTTTTACTCTTGTCGTCGATAAATTGTCATTATCAACCCCTCGCAAAAAGGATTAAACTAAAATTTACTATTTATGTATTTAGATTCCCAAGGGATCAAAATTTCAGATCACGATGGCTTATTCATCTGGAACTTGATCAATTTGATGAAAGACTGATGGTTTGCTCCCTGCATTTCAAGCCAAGTTGCTTTGTAGCGACTCAAAATCAGAACAGCAAGCTTTCGATTTCCAAATTTTCTTTACCAACAGAATATATTAAAAATCCCCCTCCTGAGGATTTAATTTGTGAGAATGAAATAAAGACAGAGCAAACTGATGAGTTTTATGCTGTTGAGATGTTTCCGGATCCAGAAAAAGAGAAAGAACAAACAGATGACCAGCCCATCAATGAAAATAATTGTAGAGTATGCCTGGAAGAGAGGAACGGCTTTTTTGTCTCGCTATTTAATACTTTTGAAGGAAAAGTTATTGCAGTGATGTTACAGTTTTGCACTGGTATTGTGGTATGTTAAATATTTCATGAAAATTAGTACACTTAAGCATTTTCTGTCTTGCAGATCAGCGCTCATGATACATTACCACAATTCCTCTGTAAAAACTGTCTGTGGGAGCTCAAAATTGCCTATCATCTAAAAAATTCGACTTTGGAGTCACAAGAATATATCTGGAAAGAGCGAGGAAATCCGATCAAGTAATCCATATAGAAAACGATATCTCCTATAAACCAGTAACATTTCATTATTTCAGTGATGGTGCAGAGTATGAAATGGAAAACCCACTTTTTGAACCAGTTCATGAACCAGAACCACCAGTTCCACAGCCCATCAAAATCAAGCAGGAAATTTCGGAGGAAATAGTGGATTTAATAGAAATAGATGATGACAGCAACTCAATCCAAGATGTTTTAGAGCCTGCAGTTCAAGAATCTCTTCCTCAACCCAAAACACAAATTGTAAGCGTAACTACTGGAATAACTTGTGACGTATGTCCTGGAAGCAAATTTGCAAGTGAAAAAGACTTCACTGGACATATTATGGTAAATCATTTTTTTTTGTATTTAATCAACAAAAAGTTTAATATTTCAATTTTAGAGTCATCGCCAGAAAAAAGTGTTAGCACCACATACTTGCGGAAGGTGCTTCAAGACGTTTTTTAACGTACATCGGAAAAACAATCATAAATGTAGCAGTTTATCTGAAAAGTGCTTTCTATGCAATGAAATGATTTTCTCTATAAAAGACCATTTGAAAACGATTCAACATCAGCACGATTCTTTAATTTGTTCGGTGTGCCAAGAACTACAAACTGACTTAATATCCCTTCAATATCATCTAAGAGGACATTTTGAGGTGCCTACGAAAAAATGTCAGTATCCTAATTGCGGCAAAGCTTTCTTTACAATGCCTCGCCTGCAATTGCACAAAAAAATTCACAATGAGCAGCCAGAAATTGAAATGTGCTGTGATATTTGTGGAAAGTACTCATGTAACAAGGAGTCGATGATAAGGCATCTTGGCCAACACAGAAGCCTCAAAAAAAAGAAGAGCACCTATCAATCAAACTGTAAAACTTGTGGCTTGCGTTTCTATGGAACAAGAAAGTTGTTGGAACACATGCAGGTGAATATTTTTAATCAAGTTACCATTTTTACTTCGGCAACAAAAAGTTGTGAAGTCTTGATTTCATCCAAACTTTTTTTTTTTTTTTTTTTCTTATTTTTTCCTAAAACAAAAAAAATTTTGGTCTAGAACCCGAAATTTTGGGTCCTTGCGAAATGTCTGTCCGTGGTTTTGACTTCTGAACTTCTGTATTCGTAATCTTTGAACCCATCCAACCGATTAGTCTCAAAATTTCAGAATAAGCTTTTTTTAACCATAAGACGGTCGCGTTTGCTGATTCAAGAAAATCCTACAGCGCCATCTAGTACCTGTAGTGCAAAATACCATTTTACCATACAAAATTTTTTTTTTTCCTGAGATTATATTGAAACATCTGAATATGCAAAAACCTTGTATTTGACCCAAAATGATCAATTCCTAAAGGTTTTATGGAAATATTGTACCATGACCAAGTTGTCATGCTTACAAAAATTTTGGAAAAAAAACTTCTGTTGACGTAATCTCAGAACCCATCGGACCGATTGATCTAAAATTTTCAAAATAAGCTTTTTTTAACCATAAGCAGCGACGTACGAAGAGTTTTTGATAATAATACAGCGCCATCTAGTACCTGTAGTCCAAACTACCATTTTGCCATACAAAATTTTTTTTTTCCTGAGAATATTTTAAAACATTTGAATATGCAAAAACCTTTTATTTGGCCCAAAATGATCGATTCCAGAAGATTTTATAGAAATATTGTACCATGACCAAGTTGTCATGCTTACAAAAATTTTGGAAAAAAAACTTCTGTTGACGTAATCTCAGAACCCATCGGACCGATTGATCTAAAATTTTCAAAATAAGCTTTTTTTAACCATAAGCAGCGACGTACGAAGAGTTTTTGATAATAATACAGCGCCATCTAGTACCTGTAGTCCAAACTACCATTTTGCCATACAAAATTTTTTTTTTCCTGAGAATATTTTAAAACATTTGAATATGCAAAAACCTTTTATTTGGCCCAAAATGATCGATTCCAGAAGATTTTATAGAAATATTGTACCATGACCAAGTTGTCATGCTTACAAAAATTTTGGAAAAAAAAACTTCTGTTGACGTAATCTCAGAACCCATCGGACCGATTGATCTAAAATTTTCAAAATAAGCTTTTTTTAACCATGAGCAGCGACGTACGAAGAGTTTTTGAAAATAATACAGCGCCATCTAGTACCTGTAGTGCAAACTACCATTCTACCATACAAAATTTTTTTTTTCCTGAGAATATTTTAAAACATTTGAATATGCAAAAACCTTGTATTTGGCCCAAAATGATCGATTCCAGAAGATTTCATGGAAATATTGTACCATGACCAAGTTGTCATGCTTACAAAAATTTTGGAAAAAAAAACTTCTGTTGACGTAATCTCAGAACCCATCGGACCGATTGATCTAAAATTTTCAAAATAAGCTTTTTTTAACCATAAGCAGCGACGTACGAAGAGTTTTTGAAAATAATACAGCGCCATCTAGTACCTGTAGTGCAAAAATTTATATTTTATATATCTTGTGTTTTTTCAAAGAATCTAAAAAACTGTTGGAAAAAATACATATATTATTTTTGAATTTTATATTAAAACAAGTTTTACGTGTTTTTCGTTAAGAAACTACCAACTCAAGTCGATGAGAAAGTGGTAAGATTGAATTCAACAGAATTATCAGCAATAATGCACAATATTCCCGCTCGGCGCTCTGATCGAAAATTTATGTTTTGGTTACATATTTTTGAATTTCCTAGAATTTTATTGCTTCATTCAAATGAATTATTCTAATGAAGCATAGGTATTATATGGTATTATGTTGCCGAAGTGCCTGCTAAAGCTTCAGCTTTTCCGATTTTTTTAATTACAAATAATAAAATTTTAGACCATCCATAATGAAGGCACAAAAATCACTCGTCTTGGACATGGACTGCAACGTGAGCCGTCTGATTTCCAATGTGGTTCTTGCGAAGGAGATTTTTTCCTTCACGAGCATGCATTAAATCTTCACATTCAGAAACACAAAGCAAATGGAGATAAGCCACCGTTGCAGTGTAGTAGCTGCAAAGAAGAATTCTTCAAAGTGAAACAATTGATTTCCCATTCTTGTGTGATGACTATTAAATGTTGGATTTGTAACGAAATGGTGAAAAAGTGGAGTATTGGCGAACATACAAGAGAAGTACATCCGAATCCGCCTTTCCAGTGTCCTCACTGCCAGGAGCAATGCAAATCAGTAAGTTCAATTAGATTTTCAATGATTTCAAAAATAAAATTATCTTTCTTCAAAATCGTTTCAGGGCAAAAAATTACACTTCCATATCAAGTACCATTCGGAGCCACCAGATTTTTGCTGCACTCTCTGCGGCAAAGGCTTTGATGAACGTCATTTGCTCATTAGACATGAAAAACTTCATGCTGAAGGGTTTGATTGTGATATGTGTGGTCGAAATATCAAATCGAAGAATAATTTGATCAAGCATATGAAATTGAGGCACGTAAAAGAAAAGGAGTTTTTCAAGTGCCCGGATTGCGAATTGACTTATGCAGATAAGTAAGTTGATTGCATATAAAATATTTAAGATATCAAAAATATTCATAGTGATTCATAATTTTAGGAACACTCTTCGCGGCCATCAAGTCAAAAAGCATAAACTTAAAGGAGCAGCTACTTGTAGAGAATGTGGCCAAAACTTTTTCTTCAAGTCTCAGATGATTTCTCACTACAAAAGAGTTCATTTGAAGCAAAACGTTACAATGCCTCACCTATATTCTTACGTTCCGGGAAATTACAAGTGTGCCATTTGCCCAAAGATTTTTTCATCCCCTTTTTATTTAAAAGGACACGAGAAACTACATTTGAGCCCCGTTTTGCCGTATATTTGTAACGTTTGCGAAAAAACATTCGTTTTTAAAGGATCATATGATAGTCATATGGCTATTCATAAAGCCGAGGCAACTGGAGTAAGAGATCATCAATGCTCTGACTGTAAAGCAAGTTTTGTCACCAAGGTAGTGCTTTCAATTTTAAAATTTTAATGTGTTATTATTTACAATAATTTTTTTATTTCAGGCAAATTTGGTGAAACATTTTAAATCTGTACATTTGAAGTTAAAACCACATGCTTGCGATGAAAAAGGATGCGATAAAAGTTTTTCATTGAAAACTTCGCTCCAAGTGCATCAAAATATTCATAAAGGAATAAAACCTTATAAGTGCAACTATTGTGAGATGAAGTATTCAGATCCTAGCACACTTCTCAAGCACTCAAAAAAACTGCACTTTGAAAAATTTCTTGAAGAACGAGATAAGAGGACGAGAAATTAACTTGTACAATCTGTTATTGTTGAAAACTCAAATAAAATGAAATCTTAATTTATTCGAGGTGGTGGTTTAGTTTGATTTTGATGCGAATTCTTGGGATATTATCATTTGTCATTATAAAAATTTTCTCCAATTTAAATATTGTTGTGGACTGCTGGTTTTTAATTAATTGAAACTATTTGAAACTATTTTTTTTTTAATTAATTGAAACTATTTGAATTTGGACTGAGAAAGCAAAATAGTTTCAATTAATTTTCTCCAATATTAAAATTTTCATTTAAAATGCAGACCATAACATTTTTAAAATAAATAGAATGATTCTATAAATTTTTAGTCAAAGCCTATATTTTATTTTAACATCCACTAATTAATTCAATTTGTTCCACTTTCCGATTTATTTCAAGCGTCGCCTATGCTTTTGTTTACAGGCGGCTAAATTAATCAAAAATGTTTATCTGTGATGTATTAAGTTTGTATTCAATATACATTTAATTTATAGTTAATTTAGAACATTAAAAAAAATGGAATCAGCAACGCGATGCTCTATTTCTAACTGCAAGAGCAAAAGTAGATCAAGGAAGTTCCCAAAAGATCCAAGAAGACGTGAAAGATGGCGTTTGCTCACAGCTCCTTTCTTCAAACTCTTTTTCAATAAACGAGGTACTAGTGCTAGAATATCCACGATGAATGATTCAAGTTGCATCTGTGAAATACATTTTGAAAGAGATGGCTTTATAAATGAACACAAGCTTCCTTCCTTGAAATTGGATTCAAGATATCCAGATCGCAGGGTTTATTTCCAAAGTATTAAGTTTATTTAAAATAATTGATAAAATCATTTATAGTTTATTACTTTAAAGGTACCTTCGACAAAATAAGAAAAACAACTGATAAAATCTTTGTGAAAATATCAAATAAGTTTCCAGATGAAAGAGAAATCAACCCTCACTCAAAGATAAAAACTCCACTCATAGAAGGTCAAAAAGTTATTGCATGTTACGTTATCCCAGACCCAGTACGTGCCGATTTTGAAAAAGCTGCGAAAAAAGTAACTTTGCTGAGACCACTTTTGTTCAAAACGAAGCCGGATATTCCAAATAAAGTACGCCAGTGTCGAATTTGCCATAGGTATCAATGTCATGTTTTGGTTAATATACTACAAAACAAAACATTACATTCTATGGTTAAAATGGCTAACGCTATCGATGTTAGTATATAACAATATTAATCAATAGACAATCTTAAACAATAATACATTTCAGGTAACCACTGAAGACCTTCTGCCCAAATTTATTTGCGCTAAATGTATCGACAACCTGGAAGCTCGTTGTTTGACAAAGAACCAGAAAATTAAAATCATTAGCAAAAATAGCAGTTTTGGTAATTATGAGATGTATATCCATCAGCAGGCTATAGAAACAGAGACTCAGGTGGTTGAAGAGCATGTAATCGAGCCACTAGATATATCTGATATCATCATTAAGGAAGAGATTGAGTGAGTAATTAAAGTAGTATAATATAATCAAATCATAATTTAAACATATGCTATTGGTATATAATTAAACTGCTCGTGGATTATGTTAAAGTAAATAACAAAATTCCATTGTTAAAGCAAAAACGATGAAAGTCTAATGACAAATTAATGAATATTTGACCTTTCTGAATAAATTCAAAAATAAATTTTCGTTTTAACAAGTATTTTATAAGGGATCTAAATAAATTTTCAGGTACCAATTCATGATGAAATTAAAAAGGATTTGTTAATCTCTTGGAAATATTACTACCATATTGTTTTTATTCTTTATAAGCCAGTTCAAAACGGTAACTAAATTAATCTGAAACAAATATTCAAACCAACAAGTTAAAAATAAACGACTTAAAAATAAACACATTATATCCTGTGCTGTGATAAAATGTCTGCTCAACCAAATATCTTTGAAAAAGAAATGAACTGGACTGAATGGATGTTGGGAATGCCTCGAACTTCAGAAAATATTTTAAATAGTGACTCGAGTGGCTCCTCCAGCTCAGACGATCTTTATGATAGAGAACTTCCCAACTTTGACTTATCAGCAGATACCAGCCAGATTATAAATCCCGACCAATCACTCCTCAACATTTCAGAATTTCCAGAAAATTTGGATAACCTTCTGTTTTGTCAGGAATTGGATGATTTGTTGAACTTTTTTGATC
The DNA here is from genome assembly GCA_038502155.1 of Parochlus steinenii. Lineage (NCBI taxonomy): Eukaryota > Metazoa > Arthropoda > Insecta > Diptera > Chironomidae > Parochlus > Parochlus steinenii. The sequence continues at coordinate 2,417,601 of JAXCIN010000039.1, forward strand.
CGACGAAAGTAGAAGAAGAGAATAGTGAGCAACAGATGGAATTAATTCGTGAAATTGAGAAAGAAGCGGCCCAAAATGAACAAATGAAGAGTCTAGTGGATCAAATTGTGGAGACTGCTACGAAAAAGGCGGTAATTTCCGTTGAAATTCCTAGACAAACGACTGAAATTCAAGTACCTATCCGGGAAAATCAAATCAAGCCTAAGTTTGTGATTAAACCAGGAATTAAGAAAACAGATACAAAACCAGTAACTATACAGCAAATGATTCATGTCAAGAAAGATGAACAAAATGCTCCAATTCTAATATCTATGAAAATTCCTGGACAAGAAGCAATTCAATTGGTGACACAAGAAAACCGAACAACAGAAATAAAACTACCAATGAGTGAATCCTCCCAAAATGTCATAAGTTTTGTGCCAAAGCGAGTAAAGCCTAGAATTGTGGTGATTACACCAAAAAGAGTAGAATTATCAAATCAAAAAATTATTTTTTATCCTCCTCACACCCTCGACAAAAGAAAAATGATAACAGAAGTGACACCAGTTGATCACAAAAGATTATGTCTTGAAAAACCGTTCATGTGTCCTTTCTGTAAAGCTCGTTACACCAGGCAACATAATCTAGAAAAGCATGTCAGAAACCATTGTACTATGTCTAAAATTCAAAATTGCCCTCATTGTAATTTGCAAGTATCCAAGCAGCAGTTTCAAGAACACATCATTGCTAGGCATGGGAGAACACAGATGAAGTGCGAATTTTGTCCAAGCTACTTTAAAAACTTGGCAGTCTTTGAGAGTCATGTGCGTACAGTTCATAAGGATGTCAATGCTTTAGATCGTCAATCTTTGCTAAATGGAATCGCAAATATGAGCTTCGATTTTACACTTTTGGAGTTTGTGCAGAGAAATTAGAATTACGAAATATTTTTATTGTTAAATTAAATTTAAAGAATAAATTTTTTTTCTTCAAAAAATTAAATTTATTTTAATTTGTCGAATCCATGAGTTATTTTCAGTTATTTATAAAACTATTTTTAAACTTCTTTTCTACAATATATTTTTTCTTGAATTTCAGCACCGAGGAAGACATGAACAATGTAATCGCAGGTCTGAGTGGTGGTACTTCTTCATTTGTTTACGAGGAGATTCCGATGAGCTCCAATGATTTCATAGTACAAGAGGAAGTTTTTGTGAAACAAGAGGAAGAGCTTCAATTGATTGACGAAAATATGGACGAATTTTTTAGTGGTGAAGAGTTGCAAAATATAGTGGATCCATCACCAGTTTCTCTTGAAGATACAACAAAAGCTGTGCAACAACTACAACCATTGAAAAAAATTTATCGCGACCATGTATCTCCTAAACTGCTTCCAACCATAACGAGACCTTACCAAAAGCTCAAAAGTCGCCAAGTCTTAGAAGAACTTGAAGAGCTTTCAAAGCGTAAGTCAACAGAACTACAAGAAAACGCAAGGAAGTTTATTCTTATTAAGACAGATCTGAATTTTCTTGTCAGAAAATTGGTCAAAGTCAATCCAACACAAGATACTTCCGAGAAGACTCCACCCAAAGTCCCTGAAAAAGTTTTAAAGAATCCACCTAACAAGATTCTACTAGGAAATCATCCTGCATTAAATTCTAAATCATTTATAAAGAGAAAGCATAAGCCACGACCGCTAGTTGACCGCAAAATCCCCTGTGAAGTCTGCCCTCAAATCATCCGTAATCACGTACTGTTTTTTGCACATATAAGAGAACATGAAAGGAACGATGATCCCTCACCATTTCAATGTCTAAAATGTTGCAAAAAGTTCTATCGATCTGACATTTTTAAAACACACAAATGTACAGTAAACAGAATTTTCTTAGGAAAAGAGCTGTGCTACATCTGTAATGAAATGGTTGCTTATTCGGGTTTTCCAACGCACTTAAGAACAGTACACAAAGATGTGAGCCTAGAATGTCTCACTTGTAAAGAAACCTGCTCATCAAGGCTTCTTTTAAATGCTCACATCAGATCAGTTCACTTTGATACAGGCCCAGAGTATCAATGTAAACATTGCTTTGAGTCCTTTCACCTTCTTGTTTCCTACCAGAAACATGAAGCTCGACATAAACAAAGATTTACCTGTGACCATTGTGGAAACGTAACAACGAGCAAGAACAACTTGCAAGTTCATTTAAAGAACAAACATTTTCAGAATTTGAAAGAATTTCTTTGTGTGGAATGTGGTGGAAAATTTCTAACGAACAACGTTTTGAAGATACATTGTATTAGAAAGCATGGAATGAAATCTAGATTGAGCTGCAAAGAATGTAACAAGCAGTTTTTGTTTCCAAGTCAACTTACAAAACATGTTGATTCATTTCATTTGGGGAGAAAACCATTTTATTGCGAATTTTGCGCGTGTTCGTTTTACAGAAAAGTTGTCTTGAAGGAGCACTTGATGCAAGAACATAAGAAAGAATTATGATGAAATTTATTGTTGGAAAATGAATAAAATAATTATATTGAAATATTTTGTATGATATTTTTTGGCGGGAAATTCATTTACCATTTTGTTTCACGCTTTCAGACTTATTTTCTATGCGTGGAATGTAAACAAATAACTAAAGTAAATAAATAATATAAATTTTAATAAATCTTTTTTGAACTAACAGAAATCAGCATAATTTATGTAGTTGGATTTAAAACATCACCAAAAATGGAGGCCATGAGGAGTTTAACCAGTTCAGAGTATACTGTAAGACTAATGAAAAGAATTTTTCCCTTAATATTAATCATAAATTTATAATCCTAGATAACAGAGCGTTCTTGTCGAATCTGTTTGGATGAAAACCCATCGTCATTAATATCCCTTTTCACACATTTTGGGAGTGAAATGATATCAGAGCAGCTCGAAAATATAACAACTATTAAAGCTGTAGAGAAGGATTCATTACCACAGTTTATTTGCATTGATAAGTGTTTTAAGATCATAAAAGAGGCCTGCAGTATTAAAAGACTGAGCTTAGAAACTGACCAATTATTACGGAAATCTTTAGAGGTTTCGGCAATAAAACAAGAGCCAGAGTAAGTGCAAAAAAATTACCATTTTTTCTTCAGCTCTATACATTCAAAATATTTTAGAGTCCAACTCACAGAATTCGACAATGTAGATTTAGTTTTAAACAACGAAGAACTTTTTATAAAGGAAGAGAGTTCTGACGAGCAAAATGATTTTTCTGATGAGCCAAAGATTCCACCTGTAAAAGTCAGAAAAATTAAAAAGAAACCAGCTAATGAACCAAAAAAAAGAATAGGAAGGCAACGAATATATCCGATTGATGAAAGTAAGCAAGACCAGATATTAAAAAGATATGAAGCTAGGAAACTTCAAAGATCTCAAAACAGGGAACAGGACTATAGTTGTCTACTCTGCCCAGGAACAAACTTTCAGTTTAGGTAACTATCAACATGGAATGTTTCAAAACTAACTCAGCAAACTAATTATAAAAATTTTCAGAGCATACAATAAACATATGCGAGAGCATGAAATTCAGGAACACCGAAAACCCCACAAATGTGAGACATGCCATCGAGAGTATTACTTGATTTATCAGTTCAACAATCATCAGTGCACTGTCTCACAAAGATGTTATATTTGCGATACTTCGTGTAGCAGCGAAAGTTTATTAACAAAACATCTTCAAAGAGATCATAAGGATCATGATTTAGATTGCCATATTTGTCAGCTGAAGCATAAAAGTGCGAAAAGTTTACATTTTCATATAAAGTCCCATTCTACTGGTTGCGTATCTGCTTTTGTCTGCGAATTTTGTGGGAAATCGTTTCCAGGTAAGTTTTTGTGTTCATTGTGATAAATAATATAGAATTTCAATTTTTGGAAAATTCAAGGTCCTGGCAATTTAAGAAACCATCAAGCTGTGCACACCACATCAATGTACAGTTGCGATATTTGCGGCGGTAAGTAAACTTTTGATACTTTCTATTTCATGAATAATTTTCATATTTAAAAAAAAAATTTCAGTAAAAATAAAAAATAAATTCAACGTGTTGAGGCACATGCAATCAAGCCATTTGAATCGAAAATTTCCTTGTGACGACTGTGATGCTACTTTCGGTTTCCGTGATGCTTTAAAACTGCATAAAATTAGGAAACATGGCATGGAGGCACCAGTTAAATGTACCGAGTGTTTACTTGGGTTTGTGAATAATACAGCACTGAAAATTCATGTCGATGGAGTTCATCTAAAGATTCGAAGCAAATACAATTTTTCGATTAATCAATACCGTGCTGGTGATTTTGAATGCAATATTTGTCAGCGGGTAATTAGAAATTTTATCATGATTACAAGATTTAAAAAAAATATTATTCTCTTCCAAAATAGATCCTCACTAGCAAAATCACATTAAAGGCTCATAAAAACAAGCATTTGGGAATCCTTAATTTCAAATGTTCAATATGTGCGAAGGGATTTACCTTAAAAAGTGTACTGACTGCTCATGAAGCCACTCATAACAACGAACGTCCATTTAAGTGCCAACACTGTCCAGCCTCATTTGGTGCAAAAAGTATATTTGAACTTTAGTTTTTGTTGAATCCTAATTTTGTATTTTATTGAATAGGTAATATGTGGAAACACTCTAAAACCGTTCACGAAAAGGTCAAAAATCATGTTTGTGATATATGCTCCAAATCATTTTCATTTCGAACTTCTTTACAAGTGCATAGAAGGTAGGTTACTATAGTAGATAGTTTGATTTAAATCAAAATACTCTTTTTTTTTTACAGAACCCATACGGGTGAAAAACCATTTAAATGCGACATCTGCGAAACTTGCTCATTTTCAGATCCATCAACTTATTATAAACATAAGAAAAACATTCATAAAATTGTTAAGCCTGTAGTAAATTTTGGCATGCTCCCTGAAAACAAAACTTAGCAATAAGTTAAGATTTATTTTGTAATGTAATATTTATTATACTCTTTAGGTGAACACTTGATGAACAATTAATTGAATAAGTTATTAATAAAATTAGTTCCAGATCTTTTACATGATTTAACTTTTTTTTTGAAAAGGTTCCAGTAAACTTAAATTTTATTTAAAAAGCTATGATTTATAAAAAGTCCACTCATGTGTGTATGAAAATCTTTTCTTCTGTCTTACTATCTTAAATTCTTCTTTTATATCATCAACAAATTGAGATCTTAACCATGTCGACATCAAGTGCGTTTCCAATTCAGAGCCATGCAAGCATAACAAATGACCATCAATGATCAATAACTTTTTTATAAAAGCTTTGTCAAATACTGTCGAAAGCCATTTTAAAACAGGCAAAATGTTATTGCTGTGAATTTCGCTCCATGTTTGTATGAATGTGTTACCATCAGTGTCTTTAGACAACAAAAGTTGCTCCATGAATTCTTTGTCAGCAACCTCAATCCATAGCCACTTTAAGAGTTCCAAAAAATTAATTGAATTATTGAATCGACAGAGTGAATGCAAGAATGTGAGGTTATACACATTTTTTGCCATGAGAAGATCTTTCAAAAGATCCTTAGTAAATTCCCGGGATAACCACTTTAAGATTTCAAAGAAATCTACATCACTTCGCTCTTGAGTCAAATAGTGCAAAAACGCATCATCGTCAGTTTGAGTGGCGACCAATAAAAACTTGACGAAGTTAATCTTAAAGTCTTGAGTAAGCCATTGCAAGAAATGAAGAAAACTTAGATCATTGCAATCTTGAACTTTGAGCAGCTCTCTCATTTGCTTATCATCAAAATGAATACGAAGCCACTTAAAGAGATCATACAGCTTAAGCTTTTCACTGCATCTGCAGTAAATTTCCAAGAAAATGGCAACTTTTCTCGAATTACTAGCTTTACAACAGCTCGTTTTTGCGATCCTCTTGCTTAGTTTTGAAAGAAGAAATTGAAGTGAACTTACTGGATCATTTTTGTGGATAAATATGGAAATTGGAGGCTTGGCTTGATCCAAAAGTTTTTTAAAGCATTCCGTTCTAATGTTTTCACAAAGCCAATCGTAAACTTCGAACATTTCGAATAAATCCTTGTTTTTCAAAACCTGAATCAGAAAAGGGTTCTCTTCTTTTTGTTCAAATAGAAGAATTTGTCCGACCATTTTCCGATCGTACTTTTTCGTGAGGATCGTGATAGTGTTTTTGAGTGTTGAAGCATCACTCAAAATCAAATCGAAGATACGCTTTTCTTTTGGTCCACTCATCATGAAAGCTTTTTCTGTAAAGTATTTGTCAAAACTTTTAATCTGAATGACATCGAAAAATGCGTCAGGATTTTTAACAGCTAAAATGTGCAAAATTGTAGCGCCATTTTCATCGCAAGCAAAAATCATATCTTCTAAGAATAAAATGTCCATAAAGCGGCGTACACATGATGTCAGAAGCAAATCAATATGTGTTGCATCATTATATTTTGCCACAACAAGTGCAAAATTATTTCCTTCCTTATCGCGTACTTGCAACCATTCTTTCACTGTGTCCTGATCAAACTTTGACGTCATTAACTCAATTATTTCAATCATCGTTTTTAAATACTGAAATCGACTACAAACTAGGATGACGTTATCACCATGATTGTTTGTTGAATTCATGAACTCGATGAGTGTTTCCTTATCCAAGTTCTGGCGAATCCAGTTTATCAAAATATCCAATAAAGTGATGTCTAGAATTTCTTTTGCCATCAAAATATGAAGAAAGTTACTTCCATCATTTGTGCGAGCATTGACTAGTGACCTCAAAAAACATTTATTGTTGAATTCTTCTGAGATATCCAGGAAATATTTTAGAAGATCCCAATCTCCTCTGTCACTTATTTTATGAAGCAAATTCCATCCATCAGAATTTGTCTCAAGAAAGAGATTTTGCACGAATGACTCACTGAGTTCTGGCACAAGCCTGCTCAAAAGGTACTTGACTTGTTTAGGGTCCCAAATATTGTTCAGTATATTCCATCCATTGATAACAACACAAATCACACCCCGAAAGTCGTTTTCTGATTGATCACGTAATAATTGCATGACTAAGATTATTTGAACGGCTGAAAGATGAACCCCAGTCAAAGTTCTACGTAGGTGGGCTCCATTCTTGGGGTCTTTAAGGAGCTCTAAATATAAATAAAATCATCTGAGTTTGAAATAATTATTCAATTGCACAAAATTTCTTACCGTACACCAAATCTTCAAGGTTGATACAATAATTTGAATCAGCTTTAGACACTCCTCGATCTGATAAATAAGACAAATTAATATTTTATTTAAAAGTAAACACAACTTTCATACCTTGTAATGGAGGATGGCTATTACGTTGGTACATTTTGTAACAGTTTTCAAGAGCTTCAACGTTAAGAGAAATTTCGATACAGAATAAAAAACATTTACCAAATAAAAACGGGCTCATTTGATAAAAGCATGACGAGTTTATCTTAGTCATATTTTGATTATGAAAACGAATGGTGTAAGTTATATTTTTAACGTTATGTCATAATTTACTGAATAATAGATTATGATGGATTTTTTAACATAAAAATAACTGAAACTCATAAATCAGAAAATATTTTAAACCAATTAATTTTATTAAAAAAGATTCAGTTTTACAAAAAGATTTTTTAACATGCTTGAAATTTGTTTATGGTAACATAATTTTCCTCTGGAACTCAGATCCCAGCTCCGTTTTCAACCATCTCGACATGTCAAATATGTTAGTTTTTCGTTTTGGTTGTTGCAAAATCTTCAAAAAGTTATGGTTGTGAGAATCTCTGACCAACAACAGATCTTTCACGAATTCCTTATCGAAATTGGCAGTGAGCCACTTTAGTAGACTTAAAAACTCAAACTTCATGTTGAATCGAGAAAGCAAATGAAGAAATGTGTTATTTAAGCTGTTTTGTGATACCAGTAGGTTGGTCATCCAGCACTTGCCAAATTGTATTGTTAAGTATTGCAACAATGCCAGGATTTTAGTCTCAAAATTATTTTCACACAAAAAGTGTAGGAAAGTTTGTTCCTTATTTTCCTTCAGAAGCAAATAGTCCTTCAAGAAGTTTTTGTGTTTGATAACTAAGCAGTCCAACAAATCAATAAAATTCATTTTGTGGTGATAAACGCTTAAGTATTGCAGAAAATTAAAATTTTCCGATGTCTTGAAGATCAAGAGATCTTCGATGAAATTTGAGCTAAGCTCACTCGATAAGAACTTCACAACATCAACAATACTTGTTCCAGTATTGTATTCACTCAATAAATGTTCGATCCTTTTGCCATCACCATCAACTGATGATAAAAGATCACTGATGAATTCCTTATCAAACTCTTTTGTTAACAATTCAATTGTCGGCAAAATGTTAAAAAATTCGTGATACCGACCCATAAATTGAATAAAGTTGTAATCGTTACTATTTTTGGCAGACAAAAGCTCCTTCAAACTATTTTTATCAAACTCAATGATCAACCACTGGAAAAGCTTTATGAAATCGAAGCCAATAATGAAACGCGACAATAGATGTAAGAATGTGAAGCTTTGCTCGCGAATTAACATAACTTTCATGGTGAATGCCTCGCCAAACTGATCCTTTATCCACTTGAGCATATCAACAAAATCGACCTTAACGCAGTTCCTGATGATGGAGTGCAAAAAAAATGCTTCGACATGTTGATCACCCAGAAAAAAAGATCTTAGTTCTGTCTTTCCAAATTGATATGTCAGCCATTTAATCAAATCCAAAAAATCAATCTTGTAGTCGTATTTGCTCAAGATATTGACAAACCTGTAATCTTCATACTCAAAGAACTCGTTGATGAACTGCTCATCAAACTCATTCGTCAGAAACTTAACAAGATCCAAAATGTCTTCAATATCATGTGTGCTTGAAGATTCATCCTCAGTTTCCATAGCCTTTAAAATTTTTTTGTAGCAATCAAACTCGCTCAAAAGCCACCTCAAAAGATACATAAACTCTATTTTGCTGGTCTCTAGTTGAACAATCTGCAAAAATGAATGTTCATGATCTTTAGAGAACATTAGTTTTTTGATTTCACCACGATCGAAATAACTACATAGCCATGTGAACAAATCGACAAACACCATTGAATCGTTAGACGGACAATAAACTCTTAAGAACAAAGTCTTCTGTTCTAAATCTTCAACTTCGAATGCATCCTGGTCCTGAATTTGATTGGCCATCCAAGATAAGACGATTTTCGTAGATTTCTTGGGATTGCTGCGATTTTGCAAGTGAATGTTTTTCAATAAACTTTCATAGAAGTCCTTCTGCAACGTTTTGTCAAGCCAATCAAATAAGTCAAACATGGGGAAAATTGGGTGTGTCCTTAAAATTTTGGTTATTGCTGATTCGCCATTTTGATCGGGTGTTGTGAGGAGTTGAGTTGCAAGCTTTTTTCCAAAACGGCCCATTAGAATCAATACAGTTTTCTGGAAGGTAACAAGATCCAGAAAAACCAACTCGAGAACAGTTTTTTGCTTGCCATCTCTCATTAGAAATATTTTCTCAGCCAGTTGTCTCACAAACTCTTTCATCTGCAAAGTATCAAAAAATGAGACCAGATTTTTGTTCGAAAGATAGTGGAACAAAGATGCATGTGGTCCATCTTTAGGACAAAGGATCTCCTCAAAGGAAAGAATATTCTCGAGGCTTCTAACCAATGACGTTAGTAATAGTTCAATCTTTGCAGGTCCATTAGCTTTTGCAACCATAAGAGTGAAATTGTTCCCCTCTCGATCAACCGACAACAGCCAGTTTTTGCAGTCCACACGATTAAACTTCTTCAATGTAATGTCAACTATTTCAATGAACTTGGGGACTGATTGATGGCGACTGCAAGTCAGAAGAACGTTGAGGTTTTCTTTTGTAAAATCGCTCATTAAATCAGTTAAAGTTTGGTGATCCAAGTGCTTACGGATAAAATCTAAGAAATTATCTAGTTTCTTGGTGTCTTCGATTTCATTTTCACAAATGACATGCAGAAAATTACTTCCATTTTTCGCCTTGGCAATTGTTAGCATTTTCAAAAGATCATCAGTTTTTTGCTCATAAACTGTTTTCACAAAATGTGTCATCAACTCCCAATCACCTTTTTTTCCGAGAGTATGCAAAATATTGTAGCCCTCAGAATTAGTGCACAAATACAAATTTTGAACGAATGTTGTTCCAAACTCACACAAAAAACCATCCAATAGAAATTTTACTTGTTTTGAGTCAATTCGATTCAAAATGTTCCATCCATCAATCAAAGCACACACTAATTCTTTCATATGAACTGAGTGGCTTTGATGGAGACTTTCTATTGCCATTATAACTTGCACTGAAGACAAACTGATATCTTTCATTGTTGAGTTCAGGTGGTTTGCATTATTCGGGTCTTTTAGTAGATCTAGAAATTCAAGCACATGATAATCGTTAAATCTTTAATTTAATTTTAATTAATTTTACCAGCAATCAGTATTTCAACATCCACATATGGAGAAGTATTTGCAGATCGGGATCGGGTGGGTCTGCTTACAGGTGGTCCTTTATTTAATTTAATTAAGATTATCGTGTGAAAAACACTTTCAAATATATTTCTGAAAACCTACCTCTGACAGGAACCTCCAGGTTGGCTCTTAACCTGTTTGCAATCATTCTTTCATTCTTTTTGGATGACTAAAAATAGGCGTGAATTATTATGACGTGATATTCTGTTATACATGCGTTTAGAAATCAAGTGGTCCTATATTGTATACCTTTGAAGCTGAATTCCAATTTTATATCCCTTTTTTACTTTTAATTTGAAGAAATAAAATAAAAACTGAACTGAACTATAAAACCCGCTGGAACTTGTGATTTAAAAACAACATGAATAAGTTTTTTAATCAGAAGCAGGACATTACACATTCCTCATAATGTGCTTAAATTAGTGGAAATACTAACTTGCTAATATATGTTTAAACATACTTTTTGAATGATACATTTGCTTGGGCATAAAATTTTTTGAAATTTCGTTTTTTTAACTAAAAATTCATGGATAATATTATTTTTTGAACTTTCGTTTTTTGACTAAAAATTCCTAAAAAATTAGGTTTCACGGGTCGCATTTTTAGTTTTTGGGTCCCAACATTCAGAAATTAAATTTTAGAAGTATTGCTTTTCATGAACCTAGGTTCATGAATATTATTATTTTTTGAACTTTCGTATTTTGACTAAAAATTCTTAAAAAATTAGTTTTCACGGGTCGCATTTTTGGTTTTTGGGTCCCAACATTCATAAATTAAATTTTCGAAGTATTGCTATTCATGAACCTAGGTTCATGAATAATATTATTTTTTGAACTTTCGTTTTTGACTAAAATTCCTGAAAAATTAGGATTCACGGGTCGCATTTTTGGTTTTTGGGTCCCAACATTCAGAAATTAAATTTTAGAAGTATTGCTATTCATGAACCTAGGTTCATGAATAATATTATTTTTTGAACTTTCGTTTTTGACTAAAATTCCTGAAAAATTAGGTTTCACGGGTCGCATTTTTGGTTTTTGGGTCCCAACATTCAGAAATTAAATTTTCGAAGTATTGCTATTCATGAACCTAGGTTCATGGATAATATTATTTTTTGACTAAAAATTCCTAAAAAATTAGGTTTCACGGGTGGCATTTTTGGTTTTTGGGTCCCAACATTCATAAATTAAATTTTCGAAGTATTGCTATTCATGAACCTAGGTTCATGAATAATATTATTTTTTGAACTTTCGTTTTTGACTAAAATTCCTGAAAAATTAGGATTCACGGGTCGCATTTTTGGTTTTTGGGTCCCAACATTCAGAAATTAAATTTTAGAAGTATTGCTATTCATGAACCTAGGTTCATGAATAATATTATTTTTTGAACTTTCGTTTTTGACTAAAATTCCTGAAAAATTAGGTTTCACGGGTCGCATTTTTGGTTTTTGGGTCCCAACATTCAGAAATTAAATTTTCGAAGTATTGCTATTCATGAACCTAGGTTCATGGATAATATTATTTTTTGACTAAAAATTCCTAAAAAATTAGGTTTCACGGGTGGCATTTTTGGTTTTTGGGTCCCAACATTCATAAATTAAATTTTCGAAGTATTGCTATTCATGAACCTAGGTTCATGAATAATATTATTTTTTAAACTTTCGTTTTTTGACTAAAAATTCCTGAAAAATTAGGTTTCACGGGTCGCATTTTTGGTTTTTGGGTCCCAACATTCAGAAATTAAATTTTCGAAGTATTGCTATTCATGAACCTAGGTTCATGGATAATATTATTTTTTGAACTTTCGTTTTTTGACAAAAAATTCCTGAAAAATTAGGATTCACGGGTCGCATTTTTAGTTTTTGGATCCCAACATTCAGAAATTAAATTTTCGAAGTATTGCTATTCATGAACCTAGGTTCATGGATAATATTATTTTTTGAACTTTCGTTTTTTTACTAAAAATTCCTGAAAAATTAGGATTCACGGGTCGCATTTTTAGTTTTTGGATCCCAACATTCAGAAATTAAATTTTCGAAGTATTGCTATTCATGAACCTAGGTTCATGGATAATATTATTTTTTGAACTTTCGTTTTTTTACTAAAAATTCTTGAAAAATTAGGTTTCACGGGTCGCATTTTTGGTTTTTGGGTCCCAACATTCATAAATTAAATTTTCGAAGTATTGCTATTCATGAACCTAGGTTCATGGATAATATTATTTTTTGAACTTTCGTTTTTTTACTAAAAATTCCTGAAAAATTAGGTTTCACGGGTCGCATTTTTAGTTTTTGGGTCCCAACATTCAGAAATTAAATTTTCGAAGTATTGCTATTCATGAACCTAGGTTCATGGATAATATTATTTTTTGAACTTTCGTTTTTTGACAAAAAATTCCTGAAAAATTAGGTTTCACGGGTCGCATTTTTAGTTTTTGGGTCCCAACATTCAGAAATTAAATTTTCGAAGTATTGCTATTCATGAACCTAGGTTCATGGATAATATTATTTTTTGAACTTTCGTTTTTTTACTAAAAATTCCTGAAAAATTAGGATTCACGGGTCGCATTTTTAGTTTTTGGGTCCCAACATTCAGAAATTAAATTTTCGAAGTATTGCTATTCATGAACCTAGGTTCATGGATAATATTATTTTTTGAACTTTCGTTTTTTGCAATGTAATGTACATTCACCCAATTTAAAATTGAGAGACAAATGAGAAAATTACTCAAATAACGGGAGCTGAAAGAGAAACTTTTATTGTGCAACGAACCTATGGTACTGATGAATACATCAATAATTGATTTTTCTAAGCGATTTTTCGTCACTTAGTGAAATCAAATGTTGTCAAATTATGAATTTTTTAATGCAGCTTTTCCTTTTATTATGGCATAATCACACTCTATTTATCACTAATTAGGGATTCTAGAATCATAACTCACCTGTATCTACCTATTTCTACTATTTTCAGTACACTAAATAAATTATATCACAATTATATCACACAAGTATATCACAATTTTCACTAATTTGAATTGGCAACAGCTTTACACATGCATTACTTAATTATCATAGTTAGGACACCCTAATTTGTTCACTTTATTCCAAAATATCATCTTAATCCACTTTATATACGGAAATTAGCAAAAAAACACAATCACAAGAATAAATCACTTTTTCACTAAAATTATCTATCTAGTCACTCACAAACTAATTCACCACTTAAATATCACTCACAATAATTGTTTTAATTGAAAATTACACTTGTAATACTTAAGTTATTAATTAAAAACCGCAAAAAAAATAGGTTTATCAGAAAAATCAAGTCTGTTGTTGGTTGGTTTTTGCAGAACTTTTCACTTAGTGAAATCACAAATCAGCTGGTATGAATACAGTTATTTGAATTTTGTGCGGTAATTTTGGTTTTATTAAAAATATACTGTAATTATCGGGAAAGTAAGAAAAACTTTGTAAAATCCACCTGATTTGGTTATTTGTCCACCATACAATTAAAACCTTAAATTTTAGATACCTTTTTGCTGGCTTTTACATGAAAAACAATAAAATGTAATGATTCATAAAACACTTTGTATTATTGAATTTTAGTATACTTTTGCTTACAAATTAGTGTTTTTTAAAGAAAATACTGATTGACTATAGTGTTTTCATTTAATTTTATAGTAAATTCAACATATGTATGCATTTTTCTTAGAAGATGATATGCAATTTCAATATAAAAGTTGATGAATGTTGAATTTACTATAAAATTAAATAAAAACACTATAATCAATCAGTATTTTCTTTAAAAAACACCAATTTGTATGCAAAAGTATATTTATATTCATTTATACAAAGTGTTTTATGAATCATTACATTTTTTTTGTTTTTCATGTAAAAAACCAACAAAATAGAATCTAAAACTTAAGGATATACTTAAATGGTGTACAAATAACCTAATTATGTGGATATTACTAAGTTTTTCTTACTTTCCCGAGAATTACAGTATATTTTTAATAAAACCAAAAATACCGCAAAAAATTCGAATAATTGTATTCATACCAGCTGATTTGTGATTTCACTAAGTGAAAAGTTTTGCAAAAACCAACCAACAACAAACTTTATGTCAAACTTTAATATTTTTGGGTTTTTAATTATTAATTGACGTAATACAACTGTAATTTCCAATAAAAACAATTAGTGATAGTGATAATTAAGTGGTGATTTAGTTTTTGAAGCAGTAGTTAGGCAATTTTAGTTAAAAAGTGACTTATTATTGTGATTGTGTTTTTTGTTAAGTTCGGTGAACAAAGTGAATTAAGAGGATATTTTTAAAAACAGTGATCAAATTAGGGTGCCCTGGCTATGATAATTAAGCAATTCCTGTGTAAAGCTGTTGACAATTCTAATAAGTGATACTTGTGATATATTTGTTTTAGTATTAATTTATTTAGTGTACAGAAAATAGTAGAAATAAGCAGGTACAGGTGAGTTTGCTTCTAGAATCCATAATTAGTGGTAAGTAGAGTGTGATTATGTCATATATAAAGGAAAAGCTGCATTAAAAAATTCAAAATTTGACAACATTTGATTTCACTATGTGACGAAAAATCGCTTAGAAAAATCAATTATTGATGTATTCATCAGTACCATAGGTTCGTTGCACAATAAAAGTTTCTCTTTTATCTCACGATTCTAGAGCAAATTTTTGAGAGAATTTTTGGGTGAATGTACATTACATTGGTTTTTTGACAAAAAATTCCTGAAAAATTAGGTTTCACGGGTCGCATTTTTAGTTTTTGGGTCCCAACATTCAGAAATTAAATTTTCGAAGTATTGCTATTCATGAACCTAGGTTCATGGATAATATTATTTTTTGAACTTTCGTTTTTTTACTAAAAATTCTTGAAAAATTAGGTTTCACGGGTCGCATTTTTGGTTTTTGGGTCCCAACATTCATAAATTAAATTTTCGAAGTATTGCTATTCATGAACCTAGGTTCATGGATAATATTATTTTTTGAACTTTCGTTTTTTTACTAAAAATTCCTGAAAAATTAGGATTCACGGGTCACATTTTTAGTTTTTGGGTCCCAACATTCAGAAATTAAATTTTCGAAGTATTGCTATTCATGAACCTAGGTTCATGGATAATATTATTTTTTGAACTTTCGTTTTTTGACAAAAAATTCCTGAAAAATTAGGTTTCACGGGTCGCATTTTTAGTTTTTGGGTCCCAACATTCAGAAATTAAATTTTCGAAGTATTGCTATTCATGAACCTAGGTTCATGGATAATATTATTTTTTGAACTTTCGTTTTTTTACTAAAAATTCTTGAAAAATTAGGTTTCACGGGTCGCATTTTTGGTTTTTGGGTCCCAACATTCATAAATTAAATTTTCGAAGTATTGCTATTCATGAACCTAGGTTCATGGATAATATTATTTTTTGAACTTTCGTTTTTTTACTAAAAATTCTTGAAAAATTAGGTTTCACGGGTCGCATTTTTGGTTTTTGGGTCCCAACATTCATAAATTAAATTTTCGAAGTATTGCTATTCATGAACCTAGGTTCATGGATAATATTATTTTTTGAACTTTCGTTTTTTTACTAAAAATTCCTGAAAAATTAGGTTTCACGGGTCGCATTTTTAGTTTTTGGGTCCCAACATTCATAAATTAAATTTTCGAAGTATTGCTATTCATGAACCTAGGTTCATGGATAATATTATTTTTTGAATTTTCGTTTGAATTTTCGTGACAAAAAATTCCTGAAAAATTAGGTTTCACGGGTCAATTCTTATCAACATAACGTTATAAATGTTTAGTATACCTATATCTATAAACAGCACCGTATACATTCTGCATCTATCAATAGAAATCCAATTAAATTTTTAGTTGAGTTGCTAAAAATTTTACTGCAAATAGTTAAATATTTCAAATTTTTACTGGTTAGTCTTCTGTGAATATCGCATTCATCAAAATTCGTGTAGATTAATTTATGAAAAAAAGTAAACAAAAAAGTAAAAACTTTCTTAAGTGATTCAATCAATGAAATCCAATATTAAATAGCAATAAAATGAACGATAACAACTGTAGAGTTTGTTTGAATCAGAATGATGTCAAAGTAAATCTCATTCCAATGACTACAAGGATTAAAGGAGAATTTGTTAGTGACATTTTTGACTTTGTTATGGGATTGGAACACAGTAATAATGAAGATCTTCCTCAATCCGTTTGCTTCAAATGTCTCAGCAAAATAATTAGTTATTCAGATCTTAAAAAGCAGTTTTACAGAAATCATGAAAGTTTGAGAAATTTCGAAGATCTTGTGCCACCTCGAAAAAAAAAAGTGAAGAGAGTAGAATATCACGTCGAGAAGAAAATCAAAATTTCAAAGATTAAAGTCAAATCTGAGCCAGCTGACTCAGACAACTCAGATCCTTTTGAAGGTTCCAGTTCATCCAGTCCACCTCCAAAACATCTCCGAAAACCAATAAAATACATGAAAAGACGAAATTACCCAGTTTGTTCAGATTCAACGAGAAAGAGGCCAGAAATTCGTCCACAAGACGACGTAAGAATAGATGAAGTTGGTCACTTTCCTGAATATAATTTGACTGCTCATCAAATCAGATGCAAGAATCCAGGATGTACATATAAGACAAATATCGTTTGTTCCAAGTGTAAAGTCAGTTTATGCTTAAATTTAAAAAGAAATTGCTTTAAGGAATACCATTTCCTTGGTGAAGAGGTTCCACCGCCTCCTTATTCTGATGACAAAGATGAAGAAGCTCCTGTTGGGATTAATCAACAGTGTATGTAACTAAAATGAAGTGAAAATGCTCGAATTATCGAATATGCTAGTTTGTTACTAAAAATAAGTTTTTAGGAAATTTCATTTAAGTTAACATAATTTAGCTTATTTGAAACATTCACAAAAAGACGAAAATGTAACATAATTAACACAAAAAATCTGAATATCTATTTTGAATCATTATTGTAAAATATTTATTTTTCGATGTAATTAATAATAAATTAACTTTAAATAAACTAAATAAATCGTTTCACATCTTTAAAAGGTACAACAATTTCCACAGGCATATGCCTACAATATTCTTTACCCTTAATAAATGGTTTGGCGCAAATTGAGCAAATAAATCTTGGTACTAAAGTGTGAACTGAGGCAACATGTTCCTTCCTATGTTCAGGAGTATTGCAAGCTTTCTCACATCCCTCGTGGTCACATTTGAAAGCTTTCAGATTTTCACAATGCTTTCTGTGGGTGTGAAGTGAACTTCTGTTATTAAATCAGCAATCTCGAATGATTCAGATTTCAGTTGTGGGAGCTCCTGCTTTTTGTCAATGTTTTCCTCTTTTTTGGAGTCATCTTCTTGGCTTGGAAATGGTTCAAGGATACTCTTTTAGGTACAAATCATTTTTCTGAAATTCTATTTTTAGTTTGTACGATATTTCAACCCTTCCTATACATTTGAGGCAGATTGTTTGGGGAAGTTTATCTTTCTTTTGGACCTGAAAAAAGAATTAAAATTTTTTTTAATAGGATTTAAAGCAGTTACAGCTCAACAATTTGCTGCTTACAGAACTATTAAGACAAAAATTTAACAAATCTTTCGGTTTTTTCATCGCCTTTTAAACAAACCCGGCATAGTTTTTCTTTCGGCATGATTTTATTGAAAAATTAACACCGCTTAAAATATTAAATTGTAATATTTAAGAATGTTGTTGTTGTTTTTGTTTTGCTTGTGAATTTTTCTTGTGAATCCTCAGCAGATGGAAAGATTCATTAGAGATAAATAAATGTAAACAAAAACAGTTTGATATTTTGTATGTTAAAAATAAAGATCCTAAATAGGAAAGTAATCGAAGCACAGAAAAAGTTTGGTTAAGTTTGCGTATGTCTGAGTCAAAAACGTTACTTTCCGGCGCGGTTACCTGGTCACTGACATAAAGAATTTTTAAAAGCCGCTCTAAACAGATCCCTGTTTTCATACATAATTTATTTTGGCGGGAATTTGCGTATGATTATGTCAGAAAACAATTCAAATATGCAATCCATGCTTCGCTTACTTTCCTATTTAGGTTCTTTAGTTAAAAACTGCAATTACAATTAAAGATTTGATCATAATACAACATGAAGAAGAAAGAAAAATGTTGTCGAGTTTGCCTTACAATCGCTCAACCCAAAAACAACCTGAGTTCGTTGTACAAAGTCGGTAAAAATGGAGATAAAGCAGTAAATTTATTAAATTATTTGATGGGAACTGAGGTAATTTTCTTCTTTCAAGATGATCCACAATTATACATATTGCGTTTATTTTAGATTCATCAATATGATAAACTACCACAAACAATTTGCAGCAGATGTTTAATCAAGTTAAAAAGAGCTGCAGATTTTAAAACTGATTTTCTTAAAAACGATCTAGAACTAAGAACTTTATATGCTATTCCTGCTAATAAAGAAGAAGTCCAGAGTTTTGATGATATCAAAGACAATCTTCCTCTAGTAAAATGCGAGGCTTTCGAAATAGCAGATCCGTTTACTGTGGAGAACGATGAGTGCATTCAAGATTCCATTAAAATAGAGGAAGAAAAATTCCAATCTGAATTTCAATTTGATGACAATGATAATAATTCAGATAGTTACCTCAGCGATGTAATTTCTCCTGTAAGAAGCAAACTTGTTGAACCAAAACAAACACTTATTGAAACTGGAATGCAAAAAAAGAATCGAGATAAAGTAAAAAGACAGTTGGGTAGAATCACTCGTGCTTCACAAAAAATTAATTCAAATTACATTGCCGATGAAGATTTCCTAAATGAAGAAAATGATCCGGAAAAATTGACACCAGAATATATCTTAGAAGAGCATAACAAAAATGCTCATACCACTTTTGGAATGGCAAAATGTGTACTCAAGTTTGACGATTTTGATGGTATGTAAGATTTTCTACCATTAAACTTCCTTGATCTTATCTATTTTATTTTATTTTTAGATCACACGATTCACATGAAAAATTATCACAGTTATAGCGGTAAACGATTGGGCTATCACAAATGTTTTATTTGCAAAAAAAACTTTGACAGTCGATGTGCTAGAGATTTTCATCTCGATAATTGTCACACAAATGATACCAATTGCACATCCTGTGATCATGTTGCTAAAGATTCAAGAAAACTCTGTCAACACATTAAATTAATCCATACAAAAAAAATATACAAAAAGAAAACGAAGAAGGAAGCAGCTTCTATATGTGATCAATGCGGTCAAGAATTCAACAGTAGACTGCGTTTAAAGATCCATTTAGTGAAGATCCATAAAACTGAGCTTTTCAAAATTAAATGCTCTGAATGTCCGGAAAGATTTTTTGACAACAAATATCTGAGCTATCACTTCGACAAAACGCATAGAGGTGGCTACAGGTGTGACTTGTGTGGAAAGAAGGTTCCAATTAAACCAAGACTACTGGTGAGGTTTTTTATTTTTTTAATTCTGGAGCTAAAAGTATAGTTTTAATAATGTTTTTATTTTCAGCTGCACTTTAAGCGTTGGCATGGTTTAAAAGCTGAGTATCAATGTCTCCTTTGCAAATCCGTGTTTTGTTCTGCAACTGGTAGCAAAAAGCACAAAGCCAAGTATCCAAACGGGGAATGCCTAAAGCAGTTTCGCAACAAATCTGGCATAATTTATATTCGACCAACATTCCCTTGTCCTCACTGCCCCAAAGTATTTAAATATGATAACGCTCATTTCGATGGACACAAAAACGCGCATCTGAAATTAAAACCTTATATTTGTGATAAGTGCCAGATTGGGTTTGGAAACAGATCTACATTGAAAAACCATCGGTTATCCTGCTTAAATTTGAAGGAATTTAAATGTGGATACTGTGAGGAGACATTTAATAGGCACACAAACAGACTAACGCATGAAGCTATGAAACATACTGGAATCGCGAGTCATTTCTGTAAATTTTGTGATGCAAAGTTCTTTAGTGTAAATCGGCGTAGTAAACATCAAAAAGCTAAACATCCAGACCAGATACATAAACAAAAAAAGAATTGACAACTTGCTTTCTACAATTGAACTGGTCAATATTTCTGTCTACAATGAAAATAAAAACCTTTTTTCTCTATTCATAATACAATATTTATTTAATGTTTAATTAGGAATAACTTCAATTCTTTTACTGAAAACTTTTCTTACTCCATGTTTGTTTCGCATGTGCCTCCCATATTGTTGATAAATCACAAAAGCTGCTGAACAAATTTTACAATTATATCTTGTCTCTCCCGTATGTACCAAGGCCACATGAACCTTCAACTCCTCTTTTCTATTCACTCTTTCTTCGCAATTTTCAAAGTAGCAATGAAAACTTTTCAAGTTCTCACAACCATATTGATGATGTTTCAAGACAATTGTACTTCCGAATGCAGTTTGACATTTTGGGCAAGAATATGGTTTTAAATTGAGATGAGCATTCATATGAGCGTCATAAAAAACATTTTTTGATATGAAGACTTTTGGGCAGTGCGAGCATTTAAAACTTGGTTTTTTTCGATCGATATGATAATTAGTTACACATTTTCCTTGTAACTTTGCTTGATGTTTTTTCACATCTTTTGCATAATTGAATACATGTTTACAGTCTGAGCAGAAAAAACGAGGTTTAGCTCCGTGTCGACGTTGAAAATGAATCTGAAATTTTAAAAGAATTAATTAATTAAATAAAAATAATCAACACAATTTTTACGTACAATCAAAGAATTTTTTGCTGCATATGATGAGTTGCACAAATCACACTTAAAACCACCTTTGTGTTTGGAAAAAATATGAGCTTTTAAAGCTGCAGTTGTTTCATAACTCAAAGGACATTGACTGCACTTCTCGCTTGAGACTTTCAATTTTAAATGGACCCGTTGGAAATGCCTTGTCAAACTTCCGTATGAACTAGCTGTATATCCACATTGTTCGCAAATTAAATTTTTTGCATCTTTATCCTTACTTCGTTTGTGAGTGTTTTTAATATGAATGTTTAGGATCTTCGGATGAATTGTCACAAATTCACAGAGATTGCAGTTCAAATTAGTCTCGTGGATTTTTTCTAAGTGTTCATCTCGATAAAAGCGGGTTGGAAAAGTTTCATCGCATATGAAGCAAATTAAATTGGTAGGATAATTTAAGTCTAAAAATATATTTTTTCAATAAAATTGTTTAATTAAGATATCTCTCAAGATATCAGATATTTTACCATTAATGTCGACGACCTGCTCAGAGAACCTATTTTTGCTTTTTGAATTAGAGATCATCTTGTTTTGTTTTCTTGATTTGTCAATACCATCAGTTTCTAAGGTAAAATCTTCAACTTTGTCGTCATTTTCTTCATACTCACTGATTTCTTTGTCTTCATGGAAAGATTCTGTTTCTACTTTCAGGAATATTTCTTGGATATTTGGATTATTGTAGGGCATGTTAGATGTGGAGGGAATATTTAAATCCGGAACATCTTCAGAAAATTTCATGGAATCACTCTTATAAACAGTTTCCTGAATGTTCTCATCATCATTCTCATATTTTATGAAGAAAGAGGAGCATTCATTAAGTGAATCCGGAAGATCTAGTGGTTGGCAATTTTTGGATAAATCTTCAGTTTGTTGTTCAAAATTTTCTTCCTCTAAGTTCGCAGAATTATCAATTTGTTGAATCTTCTCAATTCTCAACATTGGATTCTTAAATTTCTTTTTCAATTTTTGATCACAATCGAGAAAATCTTTTTTAAATTGGTATGCTCTTTTCAGCTTACTCAGGCATTTTGGGCAGATCGTCTGTGGAAGCTGGTCAAAACGATGAATCTAAAAGGTTAAATGATTAGACACTTGTAAAGAATACTATATATCAGGAAATTTTACTTTACAACCAACCAGATAATTTAGCAAATCAACTGGTTTTCCTTCATTTCTTTGAGAATACATTGAAATCAAGCTCATACTACTATCAATTGCCAAGCAAACTCTACACTGTCTGTCTTTAATTAATGATTCTTCCATTACAAGCTCCATAATTCTTTATTTTTTTTTACAATTCTCTTGTGAATCTTGTTTATGGTTCAAATGAATCTCTAAAATTGGCGCAATTCTTTTTGGGACTTTTAAAATTTTTAAACAACTTGGAAGTTGTCGGAATAAAATAAGTCATCTTTATTCATTTATTTGTGTTGTAGCATCGGTTACAATTTGAATTTTATTGGGAGCCTTCCTCACACCATGTTGTTTTCTCATGTGCCTTCCATGTTCTTTATTCTTCACAAATGTTGCTCCACATATTTTACAAATATATCTTGGCTCTTTAGTATGCACAAAAGCTACGTGAGTTTTCAAATGATCATTCTTATTAAATCTTTCTTCACAATTTTCGTAACTGCAGTGAAAACTTCTTAAGTTTTCACAAGAAAATTTGTGATTTCTTAAAGAAATTTGACCAGAGAAAGCCATTTGGCATTTTTCACACGAATATGGTTTTAAATTGAGATGAGCATTTATATGAGCTTCATGCATAGAATTTTTGTAACGAAAGATTGTTGGGCAATATGGACATTTAAAACCTGGTTTCCTCCTCCGATCAGTAATGTATCTGGTTACACAATCTCCTCGATATTTGGCTTGATGTTTAGTTAATGCAGGATTCGAAGAGAAGATATTTTGACAACTTGGGCATTTGCTTCGAGCCTTAACTCCATGAAGGCGTTGAAAATGGAACTGAAAATTATAGAATTGTTTGTAAATTAAAGAAAGAATTTTTAGTATTATAAAATACTTACAATTAAAGAAGGTTTTCCAGCGAATCGCTTATTACACAAATCACATAGAAATCCTCCTTTATGCCGAGACACAATGTGTGAATGAAGATTTGATAAATATTTGAATTCCTTAGGACATTCCTTGCACTTCAACAATTCGATCATCGCATGCTTACGATTTATATGGTACTTCAGCTTGAACTCTGTACCTTCTTTATTACCACATTGCTCGCAAACAAAATTTTTGGGTTCTTCAGGTTTTTTCATTTTAATATGAGTTCTGTAAATGTGTAGGTTTAGCAGTCTTGGTTTTAAGGAGACATAATCACAGCTTGTGCATTTTTCATCATTTCCGTGCATTTTTTTCAAGTGGTCGTGGAGCAAGCATTCAGACGAGAAATACTTTTTATTACAAATAAAGCAATTTCTGGCGTTCTTATCCTTTGTTAATGTATGCAATCTTTTAATGTGAGCCTTGAGGTCTAAAATGGTTAAATTAAATTGATTGAAAATATTTATTATTAATTTCTAAAATATCTATACCGTTACTGTCATCAAATTTTTCAAAGCATTTGTATCTTCCAGTCTTAGAATGTGCCTTTTTGTTGTGTTCATTTACGTCGTCTTTGAGTGACTCTAAAGTAAAATCTTCATCTTTATCACTGTTTTCGTCGGGTAAGCTTAATTCATCGATGGTTTCTTCATATGTAACCTCAGGCTTCTTTCTTATTGGCTTCTTTCCATTTTTGGCTCTCAATTCAGTTTTCTTTCGGTTTTCAAAGTATTCTTTAGTTTTCTTGATTCTTTCTCGTTTGCTCAGACCTTTTTTCCGAATCTTCTGGTTTTTGATGGGATTTTTTCGCTTTGCATTTACTTCAAGAATATTTTGTGAAAGATCTTCGGAGATTTTTGGTTTCATATCCAATTTTGGTTCCAAGTCATCCACTTTTTCTTTTTTCAATCTTCTTTGTTCAGCTCGAGTTTCACGAATAGTTTTTGCATTTTTCGTTTCAACTGAAGTTTCAGATGGAGATGGAACATTATCCTCACCATCCCAGTAATTCTGAAAATCATCAACTGTTTCCAAAACCATTTCTTCTTCCATCTTGATGATGCTTAATAAATTTTCATCAAAAGGGTCTGCAATATCTAGTGGTTCACATTTTACTAGAACTTTGCTTAAATCATCTATAGGTTCAATTTCAGGTTGAAACTTCATCGCTACAAAGTTCTCTGACTCACAAGAATCTTTAAGAGTTTCCTGTTCCACCAACTCTCGCTTCAATTCAAGATCGCTCTTAAGAAAATTTAGTTTCAGTTCACATCCTGATTTCAGCTTACTATAACAGTTGGTGCATATCGATTGAGGAAGTTTGTCATTGTGATGGATCTAAAATAGAACATCATTAGAATGGAAGGTCAGAGAATAGCTAACAAAACTTACCAAACAACCAAACAAATAATTTAGTAAATCTACAATTTTTCCATCAGTTCGTTTATAATTAATTGATAATAACTTTGTAGATTTATCTGGTCTAATGCATACCCTGCATCTTTTCTTTTTATTCTTGGACTCCATCCTCCCGTAATTAAATTATTAATTTTGTTTTCTTGTTTCAGATTTTAATTTGTTTATTTACAATTTTCATTTTAATTCTAAGAGAATCCGGTGTTTGGAGATTCATTTGGAGTAAATAAATAGTAAACAAAAAACAAAGCTGCAAACAAAAAAACCACTAGAGCTAACGGAAAACAGAAATCAAGACTATTGGAAAGATGAAACCTATATAATGTTGCAGAGTATGCATAACTTCAGATCCAACAGTAAAGCTATTATCATAGACTATTATCAATGCATAATTATATTGTAATTACAATCTAATAACTTTATTTTAGATCAATCGTATAACAATCAGCTTCCAAAAATATTCTGCGAAACTGCCATAGTAAAGTAGAACCTACTTACGAATTGAAAAAAGACTACACGAAAAATGATGATGAACTGAGAAGGAAACTAGCACTAGATAAAGATGTTAGTCCATTCAAAGAGAATCTAAGGAATAACTCACTTGATGATGAAGAACACTTTGAAGAAGGAATACTTAGTGATATCAAAACAGAGGCAGAACAAATCCAATATGCCCTAATTTATCAATCCCAAAATATAAGGAACGATATCCTGGATTCAGAAATCCAGCAATCAGTTTTAAATCATAGTTACGAAATAAAATATTCTGAATCGATAAAAGAAGAATCACAAGGACCTCGATTTAAAACTATAAGCTGTTTTCTCAAGAAAATAGACGATATTATAATAGACTTCTGAAATTCAGGAATTTTCCACGAAAAATTTTAATTACTCTTTGATTCAACCAAATTGATTTAAATAATTTAATTAAAAGAATGATCAGGAAAAAATTACTCTTTAATAAATTTTAGAATATAAAAAATATAAAATATTTAAAAATTAATCAATAATTTAGCAAACCAGCTGGTTTTCCATTATTTCTTTGAGAATGAATGTGGCTTACCTCACAAAACCTAAGGGATAAAATTCCGGTGTTAAATTTTAAATACTTGGAATTTGTCGGAATTAAATAAGTCATCTTTATTCATTTACTTGTGGTGCAGTTTCACTTACAATTTGAATTTTATTGGGAGGCCTTCTTACACCATGTTGTTTTCTCATGTGTATCGCATATTTATAATTCCTCACAAATTTTGCATCACATATTTTACAGATATATCTTGGCTCTTTAGTATGCACATAAGCTACATGAGTTTTCAAAAAATCTTTCTTATTAAATCTTTCTTCACAATTGTCGTAACTGCAGTGGAAACTTTTTAGGTTTTCACAAGAAAATTGGTGATTTCTTAAAGAACTTTGACCAGAGAAAGCCATTTGACATTTTGGACAAGAATATGGTTTCAAATTGAGATGAGCATTTATATGAGCTTCATGCGTAGGGGTTTTGTGACGGAAGATTTTTGGGCAATATGGACATTTAAAACCCGGTTTCCTGCTCCGATCAGTAATGAAACTGGTTACACAATCTCCTCGGTATTTGGCCTCATGTTTAATTAATGCAGGATTCGAAAAGAAGATATTTTTACAACTTGGGCATTTATTTCGAGCCTTAACTCCATGGAGGCGTTCGAAATGCAACTGAAAATTATAGAATTGTATGTCAATTAAATAAAGAATTTTTAGTAATCAATAATACATACAATTAAGAAAGTTTTTCCAGCGAATCTCTTATTACATAAATCACATAGAAATCCTCCTCTATGCCGAGACAAAATGTGTGAATCAAGACCTGATGACCATTTATATTCCTTAGGACATTCCTTGCATTTGAACAATTCGATCATCGAATGCTGATATTTTATATGATTATTCAGCTTGGACTGTGTGATTTCTCGATGACCACATTGCTCGCAAACAAAATTTTTGGGCTCTTCTATTTTCTTTTTCTCGTGAGTTCTGTAAATGTGTAGGTTTAGCAGTCTTGGATTTAAGGAGACATAATTGCAGATTGTGCACTTTTCATCATTTTCGTGCATTTTTTTAAAGTGGTCGTGGAGCAAGCATTCAGACGAGAAATACTTTTTATCACAGCGAAAGCAGATTCTGCTGTTCTTATCATTTGTTGTATTATGCAATCTTCTAATGTGAGCCTTGAGGTCTAAAATGTGGTAATTGAAATTTTTGGAATTTATTATTAATAAGAAGAGACAATACCGTTAACATCATCAAATTTTTCAAAGCATTTGTATCTTCCAGTCTTAGAATGAGCTTTTTCGTTGTGTCTATTTAAAGCGTCCATATCATACTTTGTCGTAAAATATTCATCTTTAGTACTGTTTTCGTCGGGTAAGCTTAATTCGTCGATGATTTCTTCACAAATAACATCGGTTTCCTTTTTAATTGCCTGCTCTCCATTTTTGGCTTCCAATTCAGATTTCTTTCGGTTTTCAAAGTATTCTCTAGTTTTCTTGATTCTTTCTCGTTTGCTCAGACCTTTTTTACGAATTTTCTTGTTTTTGATGGGATTTTTTCGCTTTGCATTTACTTCGAGAAGGTTTGGTGAAAGATCTACGAGTTTCTGTATGATAATTTTTGGTTTTAAATCCAATTTTGGTTGCAAGTCATCCACTTTTTCTTTTCTCAGTTTTCTTTGTTCAGCTCGAGTTTCACGAATAGTTTTGGCATTTTTCGTTTCAACTGAAGTTTCAGATGGAGATGGAACATTATCCTCACCATCCCAGTAATTCTGAAAATCATCAACTGTTTCCAAAACCATTTCTTCTTCCATCTTAATGATGTTTAAGAAAATTTCATCAAAAGGGTCTGCAATATCTAGTGGTTCACATTTTACTAGAACTTTGCTTAAATCTTCTATAGGTTCAATTTCAGGTTCAAACTTCATCCCTACAAAGTTCTCTGACTCACAAGAATCTTTAAGAGTTTCCTGTTCCACCAACTCTCGCTTCAATTCAAGATCGCTCTTAATAAAATTTTTTTTCAGTTCACATCCTGATTTTAGCTTACTGTAACAGCTACTGCATATCGATTGAGGAAGTTTATCATTGTGATGGATCTAAAATAGAACATCAATAGTATTGAAGGTCAGAGAATAGCTTACAAAACTTACCAAACAACCAAACAAATAATTTAGTAAATCTACAATTTTTCCATCAGTTCTTTTATAATTGATTGATAGTAACTTTGTAGATTTATCTGGTCTAATGCATACCCTGCACCTCTTCTTTATATACTTGGACTCCATCCTCCGCTATTTAAATTTATATTATTGTTTTCTTGCTTCAAGATTTGTAATTTGTTTATTTACAGTTTTCATTTTAATTCTAAGAGAATCCAGTGTTTGGAGATTCATTTGGAGCAAATAAATAGTAAACAAAAACAAAGCTATAAATAAATTTGCTAAAAAAAATATTGAAATAAAGACTGTTGAAAGGATGAAACCTATACAGTATTGCAGTGTATGCTTAATTTTGAGAATGAATTGAGAACAACTTCAAAGAACTATAACTATTCTTCCATTACAAGTTCTGTAATTTAAACTGAAAATTTTTAATGTATCCACAACTTTTTAACTTTTTGTTATTTACTATTTAAAAAACTCTCTAGTAAATCTTGTAATCGGTTCAAATGAAGTGAATCTCTGAAATTGGTGTAAAGCATTTTCAAAACTTAATTTTTAAAAGTTTGTCCGACTTTACAATACTTGAGGACATGAGTATACTACGGTATTAAATCACTTAGAATTGTAGGAATAAAAAAGTTCGTCTCTATTTATTTATTTGTGTAGCATCGGTTACAATTTGAATTTTATTGGCAGGCTTCCTCACACCATGTTGTTTTCTCATGTGCCTTCCATGTTCTTTATTCTTCACAAATGTTGCTCCACATATTTTACAAATATATCTTGGCTCTTTAGTATGCACTAAAGCTACATGAGTTTTCAGATGATCATTCTTATTAAATCTTTCTTCACAATTTTCGTAACTGCAGTGGAAACTTCTTAAGTTTTCACAAGAAAATTTGTGATTCCTTAAATTAATTTGACCAGAGAAAGCCATTTGACATTTTGGACAAGAATATGGTTTCAAATTAAGATGAGCATTTATATGAGCTTCGTGCATAGAATTTTTGTATTGAAAGATTTTTGGGCAATATGGACATTTATAACCCGGTTTTCTACTCCGATCAGTAATGTATCTGGTTATACAATCTCCTCGGTATTTGGCTTCATGCCTAATTATTGCAGGAATCGAAGGAAAGATATTTTGACAACTTGGGCATTTATTTCGAGTCTTAACTCCATGAAGGCGTTGAAAATGGTACTGAAAATTATAGCATTGTCAATTATAGTCAATTAAAGGAAGAATTTTCAGTATTACATAATACTTACAATTAAAGAAGGTTTTCCAGCGAATGGCTTATTACACAAATCACATAGAAATCCTCCTTTATGCCGAGACACAATGTGTGAATGAAGATTTGATAAATATTTGAATTCCTTAGGACATTCCTTGCACTTCATCATCTTGATCACATGCTTACGCTTTATATGACGACTTAGCATAGGCTGTGTACATTCTCTATGACCACATTGCTCACAAACAAAGTTTTTGGGCTCTTCATTTTTTTTTTTCTCGTGAACTCTGTAAATGTGTTGGTTTAGCAGTCTTGGTTTTATGGAGACATAATCACAGGTTTCATTCATGCACTTTTCATCATTTCCGTGCATCTTTTTCAAGTGGTCGTCGAGCAAGCATTCAGACGAGAAATACTTTTTATTACAAATAAAGCAAATTGTGACATTCTTACGTTTTGGTATTGTATGCATACTTCTAATGTGAGCCTTGAGTTCTAAAATGTTGTAATTGAAATGATTGAAATTTATTATTAATAATAATTTGTAAAATATCTATACCGTTAATATCATCAAATTTTTCAAAGCATTTGTATCTTCCAGTTATAGTATGTGCTTTTTTGTTGTGTTCATTTACGTCGTCTTTAAATGAGACTAACGTAAAATCTTTATCTTTAACACTGTTTTCGTCGGGTAAGCTTAATTCGTCGATGGTTTCTTCATACGTAACCTCAAGTTTTTTTATTATTGGTTTCTTTCCATTTTTGGCTTCCAATTCAGATTTCTTTCGGTTTTCCAAGTATTCTCTAGTTCTCTTGGCTCTTTCTCGTTTGCTCAGACCTTTTTTCCGAATTATCTTGTTTTTGATGGGATTCTTTCGCTTTGCATTTACTTCAAGAAGGTTTGCTGAAAGATCTTCGAGTTTCTGGATGATAATTTTTGGTTTCATATAAAATTTTGGTTGCAAGTCATCCACTTTTTCTTTTCTCAGTTTTCTTTGTTCAGCTCGAGTTTCACGAATAGTTTTTGCATTTTTCGTTTCAACTGAAGTTTCAGATGGATTATCCCCACCATCCCAGTAACTCTGAAAATCATCACATGTTTCCAAAACCATTTCTTCTTCCATCTTAATGATGCTTAATAAATTTTCATCAAAAGGGTCTGCAATATCTAGTGGTTCACATTTTACTAGAACTTTGCTTAAATCTTCTATAGGTTCAATTTCAGGTTCAAACTTCATCCCTACAAAGTTCTCTGACTCACAAGAATCTTTAAAAGTTTCCTGTTCCACCAACTCTCGTTTCAATTCAAGATCGCTCTTAAGAAAATTTAGTTTCAGTTCACATCCTGATTTCAGCTTACTATAACAGTTGCTGCATATCGATTGAGGAAGTTTGTCATTGTGATGGATCTAAAATAGAACACAATTAGAAAAGAAGGTCAGAGAATAGCTAACAAAACTTACCGAACAACCAAACAAATAATTTAGTAAATCTACAATTTTTCCATCAGTTCGTTTATAATTAATTGATAATAACTTTGTAGATTTATCTGGTCTAATGCATACCCTGCATCTCTTATTTTTATTCTTGGACTCCATCCTCTGCTATTTAAATTTAAATTATTGTTTTCTTGTTTCAGATTTGTAATAAACTTTATTTACAATTTTTATTTCAATTCTAAGAGAATCCAGTGTTTGGAGATTCATTTGGAGTAAATAAATAGTAAACCAAAACATATTTAAAGCTATATGTAAGTATGCTAAAAAAATATTGAAATAAAGACTTTTGAAAGGATGAAACCTCTACAATGTTGCAGAGTCTGCTTAAGTACAGATCCAAGAGTAAAGCTCCTATCAATGCACACTCAACGAAATGGAGAAAATGTTGTAGATATGGTAAATTATATATTTGGTTGCAACGTGAGGCATCAATTCTAATTAATTTTTCATTATTCTTTTTACAGATAATTACTTTTAATTTAAGATGAATCGTAAACCTACGAATCAAAAAAAGACTTCACGAGTACTGAGAAGAAAACTGAAATTGGATGCATTGAAAGTGATATCAAAGAAGAGGCCGAGCAAATCCAGATAGTTCAATATTATCAATCGCAACATCAAAAGGGAGATTCTTAAGGTTCAAGAATCGAATTGAGGGAAGAAAATTCTTAATGTTCTAAAACTGATAGACGAATTGAAAGAATAAATGGATTTGAAGAGCGTTTTGGATAAAAAATTAATTTTCCTTGATCTGCTTCCCAACCTGGTCATCGAAAAATTAAGTCGAAGCCTCAAAAGTATCTAGCAAATCAAAGAGTATTCTTTAATTTCTTTGAGAATGAATTGAGATCAATTTCAAAGAACTAAGATTGGCCAAGCAAACTCTAGATTGGTATGTTATTATTTAAAGATTCTTCCATTACAAATTCTGTAATTTAAACTGAAAATTTTAAATTTATCCAAAACTTTTTAACTTTTTGTTATTAACTAGCGTATTTAAAAAATTCTCTGGTAAATCTTGTAATCGGTTCAAATGAAGTGAATCTCTGAAATTGGTGTAGAGTATTTTTCAAAACTTAAATTTTTAAAAGTTTGTCCGACTTTACAATACTTGAGGACATCAGGAAAATATTGATCAATTTGGAATAAAATAAGTCGTCTTTATTCATTTATTTGTGGTGTAGCATCGGTTACAATTTGAATTTTATTGGCAGGCTTCCTCACACCATGTTGTTTTCTCATGTGCCTTCCATGTTCATTATTCCTCACAAATGTTGCTCCACATATTTTACAAATATATCTTGGCTCTTTAGTATGCACTAAAGCTACATGAGTTTTCAAATGATCATTTAGATTAAATCTTTCTTCACAATTCTCGTAACTGCAGTGAAAACTTCTTAAGTTTTCACAAGAAAATTTGTGATTTCTTAAAGAAATTTGACCAGAGAAAGTCATTTGGCATTTTTCACACGAATAAGGTTTCAAATTTAGATGAGCATTTATATGAGCTTCATGCGTAGCATTTTTGTAATGAAAGATTTTTGGGCAATATGGACATTTAAAACCCGGTTTTCTCCTCCGATCAGTAATGCATCTGGTTACACAATCTCCTCGGTATTTGGCTTGATGTTTAGTTAATGCAGGAATCGAAGAAAAGATATTTTTACAACTTGTGCAGTTATTTCGAGCCTTAACTCCATGATAGCGTTGGAAATGAATCTGGAAATTATAGCATTGTCAATTATTGTCAATTAAAGGAAGAATTTTTATCAATATACAAAACTTACAATTAAAGAAGGTTTTACAGCGACTCGCTTATTACACAAATCACATAGAAATCCTCCTCTATGCCGAGACAAAATGTGTGCATGAAGACTTGATAAATATTTGAATTCCTTAGGACATTCCTTGCATTTGAACAATTCGATCATCGAATGCTGATGTTTTATATGATGACTCAGCTTAGACTGTGTACATTCTCTATGACCACATTGCTCGCAAACAAAATTTTTGGGCTCTTCAATTTTTTTTTTATCGTGAATTCTGTAAATGTGTTGGTTTAGCATTCTTGGTTTTATAGTGACATAATCGCAGCTTGTGCACTTTTCATCGTTTCCGTGTATTTTTTTCAAGTGGTCGTCGAGCAAGCATTCAGACGAGAAATACTTTTTATTACAAATAAAGCAAATTCTGTCATTCTTACGTTTTGATATTGTATGCATACTTCTTATGTGAGCCTTGAGTTCTAAAATGTTTAAATAAAAATGATTGAAATTATTTATTATTATATTAATTATTAATTTGTAAAATATCTATACCGTTAATATCATCAAATTTTTCAAAGCATTTGTATCTTCCAGTTATAGTATGTGCCTTTTTGTTGTGTTCACTTACGTCGTCTTTAAATGAGTCTAACGTAAAATCTTTATCTTTATCACTGTTTTCGTCGGGTAAGCTTAATTCGTCGATGGTTTCTTCATATGTAACCTCAGGTTTCTTTCTTATTGGCTTCTTTCCATTTTTGGCCTCCAATTCAGATTTTTTTCGGTTTTCAAAGTATTCTCTAGTTTTTTTGATTCTTTCTCGTTTGCTCAGACCTTTTTTCCGAATCTTCTTGTTTTTGATGGGATTTTTTCGCTTTGCATTTACTGCAAGAATGTTTTGTGAGAGATCTTCGAATTTTGGGATGAAAATTTTTGGTTCCATATCCAATTTTGGTTGCAAGTCATCCACTTTTTCTTTTCTCAGTTTTCTTTGTTCAGCTCGAGTTTCACGAATAGTTTTTGCATTTTTCGTTTCAACTGAAGTTTCAGATGGAGATGGAACATTATCCTCACCATCCCAGTAATTCTGAAAATCATCAATTGTTTCCAAAACCATTTCTTCTTCCATCTTAATGATATTTAAGAAATTTTCATCAAAAGGGTCTGCAATATCTAGTGGTTCACATTTAACTAGAACTTTGCTCAAATCTTCAATAGGTTCTATTTTAGATTCAACTTCCATCGCTACAAAGTTATCTGACTCATTAGAATCTTTAAGAGTTTCTTGTTCCACCAGCTCTCGCTTCAATTCAAGATCGCTCTTAATAAAATTTATTTTCAGTTCACATCCTGATTTTAGCTTACTATAACAGCTACTGCATATCGATTGAGGAAGTTTATCATTGTGATGGATCTAAAATAGAACACAATTAGAAAAGAAGATCAGAGAATAGCTAACAAAACTTACCGAACAACCAAACAAATAATTTAGTAAATCTACAATTTTTCCATCAGTTCGTTTATAATTGATTGATAATAACTTTGTAGATTTATCTGGTCTAATGCATACCCTGCATCTCTTATTTTTATTCTTGGACTCCATCCTCCCGTATTAAAATTTATAATATTGTTTTCTTGTTTCAGTTTTGTAATTTGTTTATTTACAATTTTCATTTTAATTCTAAGAGAATCCAGTGTTTGGAGATTCATTTGGAGTAAATAAACAAGTAAGTAAACAAAAAACAAAGCCGCAAACGAAAAAACCACTAAAGCTAACGGAAAAGCGGAAATCAAGATTATTGGAAGGATGAAACCTATTCAATGTTGCAGAGTCTGCATGACTACAGATCCAAGAGTAAAGCTCCTATCGATGCACATTCAACGAAATGGAGAAAAGGCTGTAGATTTGCTAAATTATATATTTGGTTGCTACGTGAGAAGAATTTATCATTGTTGTTGTTACAATCTAATAACTTTTTATTTTAGATCAATCGTAGCGATCAGCTGCCACAAATGATCTGCGAAAAATGCCATATTAAACTTAAACCTGCCTACAAATTAAAAAAAGACTTCTCGAAAAGTGAAAAAGTACTGAGAAGGAAACTAGCACAAGATAGAGACGTGATTCAGTTCGAAGATGGATCAAGTGGAAAGTCACTTGATTATGAAGAGTATTTTGCAGGAAGCATAGTTAGTGATATCAAAGAAGAGGCCGATCAAATCCAGGACGTCCAATATTATCAATCACAAAATATGAAGGGCCAGATCCAAGGTTCAGGAATCGAATTTAGGGGAGAAAATTCAGGAAGTTCTATAACTGATAGACGAATTGAAAGAATAAATGGATTTGATGTTTGTGTCGAAAAAAACTTATTGTTCCTTGATCTGCTTCCCAACCTCATCATCGAAAAATTAAATCAACATCAATTAAAATCAAAAATTCTAGACATTTCTCGAAACTCCAGAACAAATCAAGAAAGTTCAAGAGAAATGCAGACCCCCAAACAAATTCGAAATTTTCGTTATCATTATGATAGTGGATATGGAGACAATAATGAATGTTTGTTCGTGTGCTTGGAATGTTCATTCAGAACCACTACAAAGGACAGTATGAAAAATCACTTTAAGACTGTTCATGTTTTTCTCAACAAAAAGAAATATTGTTGCGACGAATGTCCAAAAAGTATGTAAAGTTTTTCTTTATTAAATAAAAATATTATTTAGGGTGAGTTAATTTTTAATTTTATGTTACAGAATTCAACTTTGAACGTGCTTTGGAAAAACATCAAAAGAACATACACACTGGGGAGCAGTTTAGATGTGATAGTTGTGTAAAACGATATAATTCCAAGAAAAAACTAAAATATCACATAAGAGCTTCGCATAGAATTATCCCAAAT
Source organism: Parochlus steinenii (assembly GCA_038502155.1). NCBI lineage: Eukaryota > Metazoa > Arthropoda > Insecta > Diptera > Chironomidae > Parochlus > Parochlus steinenii. The sequence continues at coordinate 2,453,009 of JAXCIN010000039.1, forward strand.
CGTACGCCTTCACAACTCTTCCACTGCCCAGAGTGTGACTCAATTTTTAAGTTGAAAAAAAGTATGAAGTTCCACATGAAGATTCATAAAAAATATTATGCTGTACAATGTCAACATTGTGACGAAAGATTTGCTTCAAATGCACACTTGATGCAACATGTGTTAATTCAACACTTCACAGAGAAAATTAAGTGTGTGTATTGTACATGTCAGTTTACCCAGAAGTCAGGCTATAAAAAACATTTTATGTGTATGCACAAGGACCTCGACCCAAAAATTATAAGGTGTTTCCTCAAAAGAATTGACAAAATTATAATAGACTACAAACTCCTGAAATTCAGGAACTTTCCTCAAAAAATTTAAAGTAGATTCTTAAGGTTCCTTCACTGACGAGGAATTTACACTACTCTATGTTTGATCCAATCTTTAAATAAATAAGTATTTGAAAATTATTGTATATTTTTTTTCTGCGACTTTCTTTCATCCTCACTGAGTATTCTGGTTATTTGCTAGGTATATTTATTTATGCAGGATTAGTACCGTTTGCATTTTTTAAATTCTTGGTGAATAAAGACTAATGATATTTGAAAATGCTATAGGATTCACTAAGAATAATAAAGTCAAACAAATCTGGATGTTGTGAAAGTTAAAATAAAGTAAAATTTTGAAGATTGGAGGATGGTATCCAACAATAGAAGAAAAAGGTGCAGAGTCTGCATGACACCATATAAATCTATGAAGGTCATATCAATAAATTCTGAACGAACTGGTGGAAGACCGGTAGATTTACTAAATTATTTGTTTAGTTGCTCGGTACATTTTAAATACTTTATTTGGATCTCTCATTTTAATGCTGCTTGATTTTAGATCCATCGCTTAGACAAGCTACCTCAGTCAATATGTAAAATTTGCTTAAAATATCTGCAAAAAGCGAGCAAACTTAAAGAACTTTTTTTAAAAAGTGATCAAAAATTTCGGAAAGAATTGCTACAGGAAATTGAGAAGAAAACTCAAGATGCTGTTACTTCATACAGTTCAACTCCATCAGATGAATTTTTAAGGTTGGAAGAAGGTTATCAAACTAAAAATTTTAATAATTTTAATTTTGTTCAATATGAAACAATTGAAATTCGAGAGATGTTGGACGAAAATTCAATAAATAGCATCAAAATAGAAGACGAAACAATTCAGGAAGTCGTAACTATTTATAAAGACATGGAAGAAGACTATTCTTCTTCTTCCACAATTCAAAAAAAAGTTATCACAATCAAGAGATCTCAAGTTGTAAGAAGTCGTATTCAAAAAGAAGCTCCACAAATCAAAGAAATTGATAATTTCGATTTATCTTCTCATGATGACTTAAATTCGTGTTCCAATGATGACAGAGAATCCTCAGATCTGGAGCCAAAAAATGTGATCGATAATTTTAAAAAAGCTACAATTGAAAACTCTCAAGTAAAACTACAACCTGTTGATTATTTCTTCGAGCGTTCAAAGAAAGATGGAAAATTCCACTGCCCACATTGTAACTGCACACAAAATCGAAGGGATAACATGAAAACTCATTTTTTAAACGTTCATCATAAGCGAAACAGAAGAGTAAGACCCAAGCCAACAGAAAAAAATTGGATTTGCGATTTGTGTGGAAATAGATTTTTATCGAAGCATTTACTAAGTGGTCACATAAGATTTACACATGTCAGATATTATGACATGGATAAAGTTCAATATCCTCATGAATGCTTAGAGTGCGGCAAGAGATATCGAACAGTTTATAGCTTAAAAAATCACATTAGTCTTCATCGAGGTATTATTAACGAGCAGTGCAGCCATTGTGATGCAGGTTTTCCCACTAGGAAACAGCTGAAGAAACATCTAGTGAGTAGACATTTTTCTGAGAGGATCAGTTGTGAATTTTGCACTACCTCGTTTAAAAAAAAAGAAGACTACAAAAGACACTTGATCAAGACACACACAGATCTAGATGAAGACGTTATGAAAGATGCATGTCAGAAATTAGCCAAAACTGTAACGGACTACAAGCAGCTGAAATTTGTTCGCAAATATTGAGGAATTTATTTGTACAAATATGTACTGTGGATATAGTATAATTAATAAAAGATAATGTAATTTTCCAATACGATAGCATAATAACATAAATGAATTCTTAAACACATATTTTAATTCTTATCCGTAATTATTTAAGGATTCTACCATAGGGATTCTACAAAGACTGAAACTAATTGAATCAGATTCAGTAGGGTAAATATTATTATTATCTTCAGAAATTTTATAGATTCGCCGATTTGAATAATATAGACTGCGTTTTTGATTAATTCGATATATTTTAAAACGTTAATTGGATGCCCCCAAAAGTTTTTGACCCCTGTAAGAAGAGTGCTTGTCGGATCCAAACTTGTTTGCTAGGTACATCAAATAGTTATAAACTATTTCCTTCAATTGGTGCCAATTCTTCATCAAAATTGTTTATAAAATATATTATCCTTTGAAATTGAGTCAATTGAAAAAGATCTGTACTGTAGATTTTTTAGAAATATGTTATATAGTCAGATTGTGAAATTATTGCGTAATCATCAACCATCTTTATACTCCCCAATCTTCACAAAAACCCTAACCAAACTTTTTATTGTAGAAAACAAGTATAACCAGGAGCGCTGCAACGTTATCCTCGAGGAAATGCGATTATGTTGTTTAAAGTGGCATAAAGAATCTTTGTGTTGTGAAGGAATCGATCTCAATAAAAGATACGTAGACGAACCTAAAAAGAAGTAAATAAAAAATGAATCAAAACTTGAATCGTCGTCGTCCAGTGGTCACTCCTCGTCGAACCTGGCTTCAAAACAATCCTCGTTTATTTCAAATCAGTTTCATCACCGGTTGCATGCTTGTCTTTTTTTCTCGTCCAATCTACGACGCTTTTATTAGAGATGATTTGCCAGCCCCTAGAAAGTAAAGAAGAACACTTAAAAAAATGGAAGCAGTAAAAAAGGCTAAGCAAAGATTGAGGAACTACCCAGTTTTGATTGGGAAGTGTGCTGGTCCGGCTTCTTCCTACGCAGTTTGTGTTACCAGAGATTTGGATGTTCAGAAATTGGCATGCGATAAAGAGTTCCAGTTTTTCAAGAAGTGTTTAGTGGAAGCAGCTAAAAATATGAAAACTAAACTATAAATGAGTTAGTGAACAATGAACCAGTAAATAGCAAAATAGTCAAACATATTAGTGATTTTTGAAAAAAGGTGTGAATGAGTCATTAAATTAAATTTATAGTTAATATGTTAATTTCATATCAAATAATTGAATTACGTAACAGAAATGTGCACCGTTGCACATTTTGTATTTGCGCCAAAAATTAAATAAATCAATGACGACATAATTCATAAAAAAAGATAACCAATTAGTGATTAAACAATTGAAAAAATGTGCTTAAAACGTCATCTAGTGTACAGTTTGGTGATTCGTTTGATCCTTGTGGTCTACGGTGAGATCCAGGACAACATTTCTGAGCTCCCTTACACCGATGTTGACTACAGAGTGGTAACAGATGGCGCTGAACATGTTCACAACTCTAGGTCTCCTTACAATCGTCACACTTACCGGTACACACCACTTTTAGCCTATCTTCTGTTACCAAACATTTTAGTTCACCGATGCTTTGGGAAGTTGCTTTTTGTGATGTTTGATCTTGTGATCGCCGTGCTGATCAAAAAGATCATTGTGGATGAGTATTGGCTTGCTAAAAGTCATCAAACTAATAGTATCGAGGCTAATAAGGCAAAATTAGAGAAGAAGTTTGTTCTACCAAGTGCTAGCGGCTTTTTGAACAAGATTAAGTCAAATAGGTGGGAATTATTTTTGTCATTTCTAATCAAAATATGAAATCATTTTTATTTTCCCTTTCAGATTATTAAATCCCAACAAAAAAGAGTCAACGGGAAGTTGGTTGAGCTGGTGCACATCTTCAGCTCCTATTGGATCCACCACTCTTCAAAAGTTTGAGAAAATGGGGAATCTGTCTGCCTATGTTTGGCTTTATAATCCACTGACGATGGTGATTGCTACTAGAGGCAATGGAGACTCAATCACGAGCGCTCTTGTACTGATTTCTATCTATTATTTGCTGAAAGTTCAACAGCCAAAAGTTAATGAAGATTCGGGGGGTGAAGGTGAGTTTTTTAATTACTGATTTTAAATTACAAGTTTTAGTCATCATTTTTGGTCTCCATGAAAATAATTGAATTATATTGGTATTTCTTTTTCACCCAGCCTCTTCTGAGAAAAACCTGTGTGCTGACAACGAGGATGAAAAAAGTGTGATAGTAGCTGGATTCTTCCACGGCCTTGCCATTCACTTTCGACTCTACCCAATCTTCTTTAGCTTGGCTTATTTCCTCTACTTATCTGATCACAAACACAGCCTCGGTGGTTCCTTCATCAAATGTCTGCTAAAACCAAATAGAAAGCAAGTTTTACTGATTCTGAGTGTCTTAAAGACGCTGATTTTTACCACTGGCATCTTTTACTTGCTGTATCAATATCAGTTTCTCTACGAGTCAACAATTTACCATTTTGTGAGGAAGGATACTAGGCATAACTTTTCGCTGTTCTTTTATCTGCAGGTAAATTGTTTACAAGTAAATTAGAGGACAAAAATAAGTAACGATATTTCAATCACTTTCAGTACCTAACAGGCGACAACAAAGTGAACCTCCTGGAGAAGCTTTTGACAGTTTGTCCGCAAATGCTCCTCATCGTACTAATCAGCATACATTTCTGCAAAAGTCGACAAACTCTTCTCTTTGCGCTTTTCCTGATTTCCTTCCTGATGGTCACCTACAATTCGGTCATAACATCACAATACTTTGTCTGGTTCCTTTCCTTGCTCCCCTTGAGTTTACACAATTTGCGAAATCTTTCAATAAAGAGGATGCTCTTACTGCCATTAATGTGGTTTTTAGGTCAAGGATCGTGGCTTTTATCAGCTTATTTTCTGGAGTTTCGAGGATTTAACACTTTTGACTTTATATGGCTGCAGAGTGTCGTCTTTTTCACCATTAACATAGTCATTGTACAGATTTTGATTGCAAATTTTGATGTTTTTAGTATTAAATTGAAATAAAATTGAGAATTTTCCATTAAAAGTTGAATTAAGTATTTTTTTTTGGAGCAAACATTTTTCAATTCAATTATAATTTTTTTTCCATCAGGGATTTTATTTTTGTTGCAATCAATTTTATTTTCGATTTCATGTTTGTTTAGATACAGTAGCAAAATAGTATAATTTCAATAAATGTGATAACTCAATGCCTCATCGGCACATTATTGCTGCAATACATATTAATTATTTTCAAAGCAAGTTTTCAAACTTTTAGTTTAATCAGCAAATTTCAATTCCTCAACAACAATTGCACAAATCTGAATTTCATCTGAAAACATTTGATTTGTGCAAAATAATTGATTATCGACCAGTTTTAGTACAATTTTATAGTATTTTTTGTTTGTTTGTTAATACGAGCTTTAAATTACCTAATTAATGATTAAAAAATATTATGATTTAGAATTTCATTTCTTCATATTTTTGGCAAAACTACATAGTTTAGCCTTCAAACTATTTTCTTTGTTTAAACAATAAAGATGTGTTTACATCGGAAAATATTGTGAAGATAATTTTATTTGATTGTTCAATAAATTGGAGAATATTCAATCATATTCAATCTTATAATTTTTCGATGTAAACTTTAACACATATTCATTTCATTTTCCTCAAAACTGCAAAATTCAAATTCAACCCTTATTTCTTAAATAAATTCAATAACTGCGATTTGTTCACAATTTCTCAGCCAACTCGACAGCACATTCAGCTAACTTCTCCACAGAATTGTTTTTATTTGCATTCAGTTGTTCCATAAAAGTGTCCACACTCTTTATAATGGACAAAGTGTTGGTTTTGTTGAAACAAACGAGATTTCCGATGGTTTGGTAGCTTCTGAAAACTGCTTCAGAATCAGTCATCCAGCTCAGCAAGCGAATCACGTTGATAGCGAGAGTGGTACATATTTCTTCGGAAGGCATCTCACCTTGAGAAATTGATAAGTTCAAGAAAAGTGAGGCCAGAGCGATCTATAAATGAATAATTGTTAAATCAGGACAAATTGAAATATTTTCATTAAAAAAAGCATTACCTGTAAATTTGCAGTTCCCGATATAATAGTCGACAAATTGTTGCAAATTTCATTAATCTTGATCTCTACCAATCCTCTGCCCCAACCATGAGTCATCATATTATTCAATGTCCTAATAGCCATCAGCTGATTGGGTGGAGTTGAGAGCATATTTTCTGTTATGCTGTTTAAAAATTCAGCACCACCAAGCAGCATACAAGTCTCTTGATTTCTCACTGCTAACCTAGTTACATCCAAAACAGGAAAACGAATCTCTTTGGGCCAACTCAACATTTTCTTCAATTCTTCAACATATTCGCTGCTATGAGAGTCTACCAATTTTACAACACCTGCCAAAATTTCATTTGGAACTTGTGTTGAAGAATCTCCAGTTTTCTCGTTGAACTCCTTGAGTTTCTCGAAAATTTTTGCAGAATCGTGAACATCGAAAGTGACGAAAGCTGTGCATGGAATGTGCTTGCGAATAACATTAGCTGGTTTACCACCAGATGAATAAGATGAAGAGCCAGTGAAAGGATCAAGATTAGCGCCACTTATGGGAGCATTAGCTCTTTCCCGGAAGTTCACGTTTACGCCATTCGAAGCAGGTGTTGTTGAGCTGCCTATAGAATAATAGAATTTTAATTTACTCAAAATAAATTTAATAAATATTTATGAAAATCATCCTTACCTGGAACATATCTCCCTTCACCAGTGAAAGGATCTGTATATTCTGGATCGTTGCTAGTTGCTGGCAGTGATGCAAGTCCTGCATTCTTAATGATGAAATTCGCAACTTGCTCTAAATATTCTTGGGGCAGTCCATTTTTATGAATAAATTGCTGTGCCAACTGCCAAGGATCCTGAGTAATGTTGAATGGCAGCTTTAGCGGTGGTTTACCGTCCTCAATATCGATGCTAAACACAAAATCGTATTCTTTGCCCATGTAAAGAGTTTTTCCAGAATCTCCACTGTTGGCTCCTGTGACGTCACCAATACATTCCCACTTCCCGTTGGTCCATTGGTAGCACATTACCTTTCCGTTAGTTTCACGAACAATGCGAGTTTGCCCTTCAGATCCTTCGACAAGAAGTGATTCAGGTCCGGGGAGATCATTAACTTTAATTCCTCCTATTTCCTTCGCTTGCTCGGTTTTCCTACTTTCAACGGCCACGTTGTAACAGCTCAAAGCCTCCAAGCTAGCTTGCCTTGTTGGATCTTTTGAGAAGACACGAATAACTGCATCACTAGAGCCAGTAACAATATCACCGTTCTCTGTGCTTGAAACTGACCTACAAGAAATTAAAAGGTTTATTTTTGTTTAAAGTCACAACTCCTTTGAAAAACATACCAAACAGATTGTGCTGGCAATGTGATTGCATCTCCTAATGCTCCACTACTGGCACTCCACAGTCTTATTGTGTTATCTTCACTCCCAGTAACAAAAACGTCTTCTCCTAAAGCAGGAACGAGCGAGATTGTGTAAATATAGTTAGAGTGACCATGGAACTCTTTGAGACACTCGTAGGTATCACTCCAATGTCTGATCGAAGCATCATTAGCACAACTTAATAAGGAACCATCAGGTAAACTAGCCAGTCCACGAACACAATCAGTGTGTCCTTTTAGAACTACCAACTTTTGTCCCTTAGAACTCCACACAAAAATGTTTTTATCAGCGGATCCTGTGGCGTATTTCCCAGACTTTAGAGTGGTGACGGCCCAAACTGCGGCTTCGTGTCCTTTCAACTCCATAGACGATGATCCAGTGTCCAAATCTTTCCATACGCGAGCAGTTTGATCCCAACTACCACTAATCAATATACTAGGCTCCAAACCTTCAGCTAAGCTGCAGACCGTTCCTTTATGATCTTTCAAAACAGCGAATGGTTTCGCACAACCAAACAGATAGAGACAAATTGTGGAATCATTAGAACCAGTACAAATCCAGAGTCCATTATTTATCACACAAACTGACGAAACATAGTTTGTGTGGTCATTCAGCGTATTTGTATCTTTGTAGGATGATCTATAATTAGTATTAATTAGTCATTTGTTCTAATAAATCAAGGTTATGAGTCTAAAAATTATAAAATTACTCGTCTTTTTCCCAAATTTTGCTGGTTTTGTCTCGCGATCCAGACACAATGCAATTATTTGAAGCACACACTGCTCTGATATCTAATGTATGCCCGTACAATTCACAAGAGAGCTTAAACTCATCTAACACTGGCGCCATTTCTTTAATAATAGTAATTTTAAGTATTCAAGTCAATTAACACAACTTTGTTAATTGTTATGAGGAAGCGAAAATGACTGGCAAACTAAATTTAACTGAGTGAATTTGACATAAATAATTCTTTGTGAATCTTGAATTTCGCCGGAATAAGAGATTCACTCAAGAACTGTCAGAGAAAATTTTTATTTGAAAGCTTTTATTCAGAAAAAAATAAACAAATTTTCTACAATGTCTATTGATCCAAATACGATAGATATTATTGTAATAAAAGAAGAGCCAAGTGAACAGCAAGTAGATTCGTGCAGAAACAGTACTGTAAAATGTGAGCCACTGGACTTGGATCCTTGTGATGAAAGCTCCTCAAACAATGTCAATATTGAAGATGAGAACTTTTCGTACAACATCAACAATTACATCAAAATTGAAGAGGAAAAAATCCAGGAAGTGGTGGAAGAATATGAGAATTATACAGGAAAAGAAAAAAGAATAAATTCTAAAGATTTTGGTGAAAATTTGGAAAGACGATGGGCAAGAATAAACGGTACTGATGTTTTGATTGATAAACATTTGTTTAATATTAATTTGAAACCAAAAGTGTTAATTTATAAAATAAGAGAATGTGATAATATACCAAAAATTGAAAACAAAACAACCAAAAAGGAACGAAAAACTCGAAAACATTATGAAAGATTAAGGATAAAAAATCTTCAATGCGATTTTTGTCATAAGATACTAGGGAGAACTTCTCTGCTGGTGAGATATTTTTGTTTTGTAAATAATAAACTAAATATTTATATATTTTAGGTTCACTTTCAACGTTATCATGGTTTTCAGGCTCGAATTTCCTGTTCAGTGTGCAAAAATGTATTTCGTAGTCAGAGTGCATTAATTTCTCATCAAACCAAATACCGTGGAGATTGCATCACTAAATTTTATCCAGTATTTTTGAAAATAAAAAACCCAAACCCCAATTTAAAATCTTATACTTGCCCAGAATGCCATACTGCCTTCGGAAGCCAAACCTCTTTATTAAGCCATCGGTTGGCTTGCAATGTGGAAGATTACGAGATATTTGAGAAGGTCAATATTAAACAAGAATCATTAGACTCAAAGGTGAATTTTGGAATCAACGAAATAAGAATTTATTAATATTTTCATATTGTTACACGACTTTCAGAAAAATCTTCATGAAAAGGGTCCAATATATTCTACCTCTAATGAAATATTTTCCAAAGTTTCTGGATTGTTCGAGTGCCCAGAATGTTCATACAAGAATAAGAGACAATCTCATATGCAGAGGCACTATTTGGGAGTTCATTTGAAAGAAAGACAATTCAAGTGCAAGCATTGCAAGAGATGTAATTTTACAAACATCAGTTTGAAATTAATTTTATTCAATAATTTTATTATTTTATTTATAGTGTTCTCACAGAAAATTGGCTTAGAAAGACATCAACAAATCTGGCACTCACGAAAAAGATTTATTTGCGATTGCTGTGGCTTTCGATTTAAATTAAAGAATACTTTACTTAGGCATGTGACACAAAAGGTTAAATGCAACGAAAGCAAGACCAGTTTGGATAATTTATCTTGCCACATTTGTCACGCGAGCTTTAAAATTACAAGATTTCTTAAAAGTCATATGAAGCTGCATGAAGGAATTAAATCAGAAAAATGTCAACACTGCAAAAATAGATTCGTGAACACTCAGGATTTGAATCGGCATTTAATCAACCATCATTTTAGCGAAAAACTCCAGTGTAATTATTGCTCGTCAGAGTTTGCTGCAAAACATCATTATAAAAAGCATGTAAGAAACATTCACAAGGAGCTGGACAAGGAAGTTCTAAGTTTTTTACTTAAGAAAATTGATGATATTGTTGTCGACTACGGAAAGCTGAAATTTATTTTAAAGAATTGAATATAGATAAGGTTTTTTTTGAATAGCTTGAATAAAAATTTTCCGATTTTATTTTCTGTGCATTTAAATTTGAATAATATAATTAACTGCTTTTAGAATGTTTATTAAAATTATTGATTTCCACTCAATACTTGAGGATTAATATTGACTCTATCTATAACACTTTGGGACATACAGAATGTAGGATTAATTTTCTTTAAATCTTTGTAATTTAAAAGCGACAAAGCGCCGACTCCAAAAAGAGTATGGAATATATCTGGCATATTACCAGTTCGATCACTAAAACCTCCAGTGTCACTATCCTGACAAGATAATATAAATTCTTTAAGTTTCTCTGCACTTATCCAGTGTGATCTTCCAAGAATTGTGAGTGAAGCAAGAACCCACCAAGAGTAACAAACATCTTCCAATTTTTGAGGTCTTCCATTGAGTCCGCCACTAGGCAATAGTTGACGCTCACAGAGCCACCAAGCTAGGCGTTCACTTTCAATGCGATGCAAATTGTGAGTAATTGATAGGAAACCCACACAACAGTACACTAGACCAGCGTGGCTCTCTGCCATTGGTTTGGAACCAAATCCTCCATCAGAATTGCAGCAGCTCATCACAAATTCTACAGCTTTATCAACATTAATGATATCCATTTTGCCAATCAACGATAGGATGGCGACTGCACAGAATGAAAATCTAGTGTCCACTTCACCCCATTTGTCTCCGAAAAAACTTCCATCAGGTTGTTGTAGAGATGCGACATATTTTGCAACTCCTTCTACGTCAATCTCGTCCAAGCAATCATAAATACATAAAATCTAAAAAATATTGGTTAAAAAAGTGTTTTGAATTTAAATTTAATAGTCAGAATACCTGAACAGCACTGAGAGTATAAAGAAGATGTGGATCATGTCCATCACAAGCAGAAATTCCACCCGAGCTGGTACATTGACACTTTTTTATAAAGTCCACTATCGATTGCTTATCAATCTTTTCAAGTTCTCCCATAATGTCCAAAGAGCAAACTCCCCAATAGATTCCAGACATTCTCAGGAACTCGGTCATGGTATATTCCTGAAAAGAAATCTTATAAATATAACAAATATAGGAAACATATGACTAATTTACAAAATCATTTTTATCATTTCCATGATTTTTGATGTATTCAACATGTTTGTCGAACAACAGTTTTGTTGTGTCCTGAAAATGGAAATTGGATTTAAAATTTTGATCATGGTTTAGTTAAGTAACTTACCATAATTACTTTAAATGATTAAAAACAATTTCAGCAGTAAATTTGTAAACAAAGTTTGACAATGACAATGTCTTCTATGAATACTAAAATTAATCCAGAATTCACTCTAGACTTTCATTAAAATTTATAGAAAAAATAGTAAACATAAACAATACAAGCAAAACTGAAATTTTAACTTAAGAAATGTAAATAAGAAAATAAAAATGATGACTGATGAAGAGTGCTGTAGAATTTGCATGACTGTTTATGCAACAGCAAAGTTGATCTCGATTAATGAACATAAAAATGGAGGAAAACCAATAAACTTGATTAATTACTTGTTTGACTGCACTGTGAGTTTTAATTTGAATTTTATTAATTTGAAAATGAACTTTCCTAAATTATGAACTTTAATTATTATAGATTCACCGTTACGATAAGCTTCCCCAAGGAGTATGCCAAAAGTGCTATAATAAATTGAAAAGAGCTTGCGAGCTAAAAACTATTTTTCTGCACAGTGATAAACAATTTAGGAATGCATTAACGCAACAAATTAATGCGAATATACAAGATATATCCGAAAACTTTGAAGAAAACTGTAAATATAATGATTCCAAAGAGACATTTATTGAAACAATGAGTACCGCAGATTCAATTGATAAAAGGATTACAGATACTATAAAAATAGAAGAAGAAAGGTTTCAAAGTGTGGTGACAGTTTATGAAAATCACTATGTGCAAGATACTACCAATCCGTTAACTATCAATCAGTTAAACATTTCAAAAGTCTCTGCCCAAGCTGACTTAGAATATTATTCGCAACCTTCTCTGTCCCCACCTCAAGCTTTTCTGAATACAGAAACTAAAATTAAACTGGAAAAAATTGACTTGGAAGCTCATCCTGGAAAAAAACTAGAAAGAATTTATGGATCAGACGTCTTCATACAAGATGACTTAGAAATAATTGATCTACAACCAAAAGTAGTTTTACAAAAATTTTGTCAGTTTATTTTTGAGTGTCCAGATTGTTTTTACAAAACAAGCACACGACTCGAAATAATAGCACACTGCGAATCAGCTCATCCAAGGGAAAAAGAAAGAATCTGGTGTAAATATTGCTCTAGAAGTATGTTGTTTTTACTTTAAATAATATTGGTATAAGAGCTTTTAAACTAATCATCAATTCCACAGCTTTCAGATGGCAAAGTAGTCTAGAAACCCACAACAAGAAGGTCCACCCGGAATGCAGTTGGACTTGTGATTATTGTGCAGAAATATTTTATTCACCTCACCTTATCATATCCCACTTTAGACATCATATTTCGTTCAAGTCATGCGTCAGCAAAAACACTTCATCGATTTCTTCAAATATGGACGAATTTGTTTCATAACTTTTAATTTTGTACCATTAAAAATGTATGTTTTGTTAATCTGACGTCTTTTGTTTAAATATAACATGTGTATTCAATACAATTCTCAAATTAAGTAGTTTTCACTTCTGTTTTTCCCGAGTTTTTCCACAGTTTTTCCGAGAATTCTTTGACGAATATTATGAATATTCCTTTGATGTTTTGTGAACATTTTTCTTGAAGCAAATTTTTTAGTGCAATTCTAAAAGTATCACATAATAATCATACAAGTAGGTTAAAAACAAGTTTTTATTTGTTATTTACCTCGCAACTGAAGGCTGTCTCTCCTGTATGTCCTCTCAAATGTATATCTAATGTTTCTTGCTTGTTGAAGGATTTTTCACAAATTAGGCACTTGTAAAGGAGAAGATTCTCACAAACAACTTTGTGCGAGTTTAAATTGGTCATCGAGAAAAATCCTTTTTCACACTTTTGGCACTTGAAGGGACTGAAAATTTTATAATGAGTTAAAAGTTTTAAAATTGCGGGGAAAAATTACCGATTGTTTGTATGCATGTTTATATGAGATTGATGATGCGTCTTATCCTTAAAAACTCTATCACAAAATTTGCAAATATACTGTACATTCTTATCAATAGTCCTTGTCTTAAACTTCTCTTCACACTTTCCATCCAGGTATTTTTCTTGATGTTTTCTCAGCTTACTCATATTTGGAAATGCATTTTTACATAAATTGCATTTTATCTTTGCATCCATTCCATGTTGTCTGAACAAATGAACTTCTAATGTCTCTTTTCGACAATATCCGGCATTACATTGATCACATTGGAAAGATTTTTCGGATCGATGAACTTGAAGGTGTCTTTTCAGATTTTGACTTCCTTTGAAACGTTTTGGGCATTGATCGCACGCAAATGCATAAGTTTTGATGGATGTGTTGTGTGTTAGAGATACATGCTCCTGAAAACTTTTGTTTTGAAAATTTGGGTCCTTCAACAAATTAAATCAAAAACTCACCCTTAAATGCGATAGTTCGAAAAACTTCTTAGAGCAATGCTCGCATAGATAATTTTTTGCAATTTTGTGATTTTTCATATGAATATCTAGATATTTGGCAGTTACAGAGATAAAGTTACAAATGGTACAGACATGAATTTTCTCTTTATAGTGAATTTCCTGAATATGGACATTCTTTTGCAATCTAGTAATAAATTTTAAATCGCAAATGAAGCAATCAAAATTCTTAACAGAAGATCTTTTTGTTGTGGTTTTGCTGGGATATTTTTTGGGACATGCTAAGTCTTTACTCGTATATTCATCATTTATTGTATTTTCATCTTCATATTTCAAGCAGTCCGATAGAATAACTTCCTCAAAAACTGGTAAACTTGATAGTTTCTCTTCAATCACTTCAGTTTCTTTAAATTCAGTCTGGTGCACATCTTTTAGATTGGATTTGATCAAAAGGCCTCGTAAAAATGTATCATTCTTAGTAAATTCGATTTTGATTTCATTTGAGACTTTAAGTTTCATTAGGCATGTTGTACAGATGAACTGTGGCAGCTCATCAGCTTCGTGAATCTATAAAGTTTATACATGATCTAAATGCAATTGAATGTTCAATTAGCATACATACCGAAGATTGAAAGCAAAACATAAACAGTTCAGAAATTACAAAATCATTTTGTTTAATAAATAGAGAGGATAGTTCTTTGTCTTTCTCAAGACAGATCCTACAGCTATTTAAATTCATTTTATATTGTAGCACTTATGCATTTTCAAGAGTTTTCAGTTATTAAGATTTACTTAAGTTTGTACTTGTTTTTGTTTACTTTCTCGACTTTTTAGTGAATCTTGATGAAAATAAATCCAGTTAGCAGTTATAATCACGCAGTTATTCACAAAGGCCATTTGGTACCAGAAACTCGCGCCAAAAACTGTTAAAAAAATTTCTGTTAAAAAAATAAAATTCTTCCAATAATCGAAAATTCTATTGCTATTTTATATTATCAATCATTATTTCTTTTAATAACATTCTACATTCAACTATGAAATCAGTAACAAATCTTTTTTGAATCCAGCTCAGTTTCTAAGCTTGTAAGGTCGACATAATTTGTAAATGTAAACATTTTGTTGATGCACGGATTTTCTTTTAAATCAAGGTACACGAGTTTAGTAAGTGGGCGGAAGACATCACTGCTCAGATTTTCCATTTTATTCTTGCTAAGAATTAACCATTCAAGCTTAGACAAACCAACAAAAGCATTTCTGTGAATGTGCACGATTTGATTATTTTTTAGGATGACGCTTGTCAAAGATTGTGCTGACTCAAATGTTCTTGCATGTATACATTTAATGTTATTGTTTTGTATGGAAAGCTTTTGAAGCATATGGGCGTTATGAAAGAAATGAGGCTCCAAGCGATCCAATCCAGTAGACTCAATGTTCAAACTTGTGAGATTATTAAAAATTCGAAAGATTGAATTTGGAATAAAATTCAACTTGCAGGAATTGTCAAAATTTATAAAAGTCACATTATCACAATGTGGTTTATCCTTTGTTTTATAGATGATTGGTAAAGATTCATCTGATAAATTTACATCCTTTTTGAAAGTGCATATTTTGATACCATCCTTTTCAATATGACACTTAAGGATTACGAGACCTATTGGAAAGATTGCAATTTTTACCATGAACTTTTATAAAATTTAATGAAGTCTACCGTTTTTTTGAGAGATTTTCTCTACGGCCAAATCGGATTTTCTCTCAACAAATATTAAAGATTCTCGATCTCGGACTTCTTGAACATGTCTATCTTTGACATTTTTGATCTTTAGAAGATTTTCATGGATCGATAAAGCAACAAATCTCTTATCATCAGTGTGGTTCTTTTCTAATTGAAGAAATAAAACTCAAATACGTTTGTCATGCATTATGATCATTACAACAAACCTTTGTCAATTTCCTCTTTAACGCTATAACATTTAAGCCAGAAAGCTCCACCTTCTGCTATTTTCATCGCGAGACAGTCAAAAAACCGTTCAGTTACATGAGTATTGAGGAGTCTACTGTATTCAGTTCCCCAAGCTTTTGGCTCGTCATCTAATAAACTAGACATTGCTCCATAGGAAAGTTGTTGTGGCTTCCACTGATCAGCATGGTTAGAAATTTGCTGATGTGGCTTAGTCCTTTCATATTCTTTGATGTATTTTTCAAGTTCTTGCAGGACCATAGAGCTATCCAAATTAAGAGACAACAATCTTCCGAGATCGTCCTTGAAACCTTGAATTTTAACGATTGCTTTAATAATTGGTTGGAGCGTCAAATTTGACGACATATCGCTCAGCTTGAAAATTATTTTCTCACTAGAATTTTGAATCGCACTTGTTATCTGGTAAGCAGAATGTGAATAATAATTAAAAATGAATCATGATTTAAAAATCCCATATCTCACATTACTTTCAGCTTTCAGTATGGCAGCCTTTGTATCCTCTACACCCAGGGCAATATCTTTGATTGCTATGAAATGCTCGCCTCCTGGTACTAGGCTCACTATAGCATTTAACAGAGATTGCAAATCATCGTTAACTATCAATTTGGCACCAACTTCATACACTTTCCCCACTTTGAGGTAAAAAAAAAATAACCAATTGGAGATTTTTTTTACAACTGCTAAACATTTTAACTTACCTAAACAATTGTCTTTTGATGGTAACATATTTTTTTTTGGACAAAATCAACCGCTCACTTGAAACTGAGAGGAACAATTGATTTGTTACTAATTACACGTTATCAGTAGTTAAGCCAAGATAATTTTATTAGTTCACTTTTAAAATGAATGATAAATATTTTATAATGAAACATGGTTTTATTTTTGGAATGTTCGTAATCTAATAATATTTTTTATTCTTTTATTTTAAAGTCTCGCAATTTTCTTCAACAATTCAAAGATAAAGTATATGTTATAATTTTACAAAGCCCATACTCGAATATAATCAACCTGCAGTGTTGCATCTTTTGATTTATTTTCACCCAACTTCCAAGTGCTCAACCAAGTATTTTTAGCGTGCCAAAAATCATTGGCAGCTTTTAATGGCTCATCATTTTTCCAAGGTTTATCACCATTTGAGTTTTTGGCATCTTCTGGGAAATCATTTATGCCCCCAATTCCCAAGTCAATCACTACGTAAAACTCTTGGTCAAATGGGGCCTGAAATCAAATAAAATTGAATAATTGGCTTTAAAGTACTATATTAATAATTACTTACCATTTTAGTTCCAAATTGCCAAGGATTAAAAGTGTTTGGAATAGTGTTATTAAAATTTCCTTTGGCCCAAAATCCTTTGCCAACTTTGATTGTTCCAGTCTCAACATCATCCAAAGAGAAAGTTATTCTGTCTGAGCTCCACTCCATCTGATACCTGTGATAGGTGCTATCAAAACCACTTCCCTTCTCTTTAGAACTCTTTTTAAAAGAAGTTGTTGGTGTTGCGTTGGCTGAAGCATATGGTGCATAATGTAAAGATGAGGTCATCTGATCGACTCCAATGTTGACGCTATCTTTTATAAGCTCACGATTTCCACGAGTTTCAACCAAATCTATTTCACCTGAAGCTGGAAATTTCCCGTAAGCGTTAGTTTTTGGCAGGAATGAGATTGCAGGGCGCATCCAATCACCTGCTGGTAATTTAGCGTTTACTTCAACCTTTGAATGTAATTCATTAATATTTATAAATTCAAATTCCGAATTAATGTCTCAAACCTTCCCATATTTGAAGCTAAAAGAATTCATGGTTCTAATTCGCGCACTTTTCACTGGATTGAGTATGTGCTCGTGACTTCCAGTCCTTGAGCAGCCATTATGAGCTGCATTTGTACATCTATCATTGATAAATTTAATATTATAGATTTCAACTAAATTATCTAACGGAATCTACTAACTGTTCAGAAGGAGCTCCAGAATTCAAATCAATAGTTCCTTTGTATAGAAATACTTCACCGTGATCATCAGCTGTTTACAAAATAATTCATTTAAGTAAGATATTAAAATTTTAAATATAATTTCTTACAAGTCAATGTTGGTTTAATATTCAAATTTCCATCCTCAACGAAAGAATTGCTGCGATTGTTAGTGTACTGCTGAAACTCCCAGTTCTAAAATAATTTAATATCAAATTTAAGTTTATATTTAAGTTTGATTAAATAAAAGTATTCACTCCATCTCTTCCCGCCAAAGAAATCTCATGACTCCAGATATCCAAGTCAAAGGTGTCGAAAGTTTCCTCAAAAATCAAATCGCCCGAACAAATCGTACCAGAAGCTGGCTTTTTGAGACCACTCATGGTCGTCACAGTTTTCTCACATTTTGTGCTGGCTGCTTCAATGTCTTGAAGCTCTTTCAAAACTAGACAAACCGAAAGAATTGTCAGAAACTTTAGCATCGTAATGAATTTTCTAGTCTTATCTTTGATGAAATTTAAGTTCAACTGATTGCAAATTATGATTCTTCAACGCTTTATATACTTCTCAATGCCTCCAAAATCATCACCAATGTAATTTAATATGATTGAAATGTTCTAAAATGAGTTAAGGTGTTCTCATAGTTTATGATGTGCTTCCTAGTGCTCGATTAATTTTCTAGCATTTATTTTTTGCTTTTCGATTCGAAGTGTAGAATTCAGAATTTTTCAAAGTCAATGTTTTTGTTGATATTTTATGTTGGGAAAAGTAAAAAAGCAATTGCATCTTTTGAGAACGTTGCCTGCATAGAAAATAAGCTGAATTCAGTTTTTAAGAAATTAACTCAAAGGTTGTTGCATTAATGTGCTACCGATGCAAAAAAATTCACAATTATTCGCAGATTGATTGGTTTTCTTGGATGTTGTATTTGTATTTTTTCCCACAGTTCTTCAAAATATCGAATCAACATAAATGAAATATTATCATTCCAACTCAATTTATCAAATCACTTACTTTTAGTTATTTCCCCTTTTGTTTGAATTTTAGATTTTTTTGTCTGTTTGTTCGTTTACTCATTGGCCCATGCAAATTTATTCAAGATTGTGTCTTCCCGTCTCGTTCATCGTCTATACTCGAGACATATTTACATGAAATTCCAAGCAAACAAATTCAATAAACAGTCCCACATCTGATCCCATTTTGATCCTTTAGAAAAAATGCGCAAATATGTCTCAAATATGCAAATTGTGTTACAAAAATAAAATAAATCATGAAAGGAGAGAAATCGTGATTTAGATTTTATTTTTGGGATGTAAAGTAAATCCAAATATCTTTGAAGAAAATAACTTTAGTCCGAAACGAAGAGAATTTTGCCTTAAAAATACCAAAAGATCCTAAATCTTAATGGAATTTCCTTGAGATGTGAAAAATTTGCTGGTCTTTGATGATTTTTCAGAATTTTTTGAAGGATGTGTTGGGTTGCATTGATTTTTTTGTGTCGTGTAGATAAAATAAATCAGGATATACTAAATCCTCGAAACAGTAGAAAATTCAGCAAACTGCCTTCAGGAGTGTAAGATAGACAGCACAAATTAGATGATGAATCGCTTTTGCTCATAAATATTTATGCCTCATTTTAGCAATAAAAGCTCCATGGCGATGAAAATGTCATCAATTCCTTGAAAGTATGAAATATTCTGGATGGATTCGGAAAATATGAAAAATTTTGAAGATAAAAAGAATAAATATAAAGTAGAAAATGTCTGAAGCATCATGCTGAGACTAAAAATGTTGCAGCGTGGAATTTATAATGTCATTATTGATGGCCTGCAAAATATAGAAAAGATACTTTATGCAGCATTTTATAAGCTTTTGATAGAATTCAGAGATTTTTGAAAGCTCTTAGAAGTTTATTTTACTTTAAGTTTTGTCGTAGAACAGTTTATATTTCTTAAGAGGTTTTATACAAAAAGAAATTTAACAAAAATGGCACAATATCAATCAAACTTTTGAGTCAAATTTGATATTGAATTATTAACATACGTAACAGATCATTATTAAAATTATTTTAAGGAAGAATTTATTGCAAAACTGGGAAAATAAACTCGCTTGACAATTTTTATGAAAACCTCTAGAAAAAATATTTATTCAAAGATGATATTCTACACCTCTCCTTCATCACTTTTAAAAATTATGATTCTGCATCATGAATTATGATGTGCTTGCTAAGAACAAACAAACTTAAATAAACGAACCATTCATTTTCTGCAGCGTGATATCAGAAAACAAATTGTGAAATATGCTGGAATAAATGTAAAAATGATTGATTGAACAACATATGAAAATAACACACTTTGTCAACATAATCGATATTTTTGCATGCAATTTGTGAATTCGAGTACAATACTTGGGCAAAAGCGAGGCAAAAGTGATGCAAAAAAATTGTATATGGTGAAGGATTTTGTGTCGCATGATCAAATATTGAATGGAGGCAGCACAAAGGATTCTCATTATACTTTTTGTTGTGTTCTTTGTAGTAAAATGGGTAGCTGGAAACAGATTGTGTGAAATTGTAGTGTATTGTTAATTATGTTTGATGACCAGAACTAGACTTTGATGTAGGATATTTCAATAGTCATATATGATATATTTACTTTTAATATAAACATAATTATTAAATATGACCTAATATTCCTTAATTTCAACAAACTTTAAAAGTTCATGCTTTAATTATATTATGAATCATTATTCAAAACAATTGGAGTTTCATTTAATTATTCAAAACAATTATTTATTTTCTTGAGCTTTGAGCTGAAAAATTAAAAATTACTTTATCAATTGTAAATTATTGAAATTTATTCAAATTTAAATCAAAACTTTGAAATTTCCTTAAGGACTTTCTTCCAAAGAAATTCGTTGAAAAGTCCAGAATTTTCCATACGCTTTACATCTAAATGATTGATTTCTTAAATCCTTTCATTCTTTCATCCTTTTATCCTTACATCATGCATGAGCGACTGACCATATTCACCTCATTTCATTCATCACATCAAGATACACACGCTACATCCTTGTAAGATTGATGATGAGCCTAAAAGATCAAAAAGTCAACCGGATTCTAAGCATGATATTCATACCGAATTTGCCCTAGAAAGTCAGAAAACAAACCATCAAATGATGTGCAGAGTTCATAAAAAACATCAGATGTCGCAAGTACATTAGCATTTAGCATCAATTCAATTTCCCTCGCAATCCAGTCAATCGCAGTTGATTCGATTAGTTTAGGTTAAAAACTGGATACGAATCAAATAAATCATATTTTCCGTCCTAAAAAACACATTTCCATTTTTCCATGAAAAATATATCAGTCAGTGTTTCATATAGTTTTTCATCTCGTAACTCAGATCTGATATAGATTGATAGAACTGATAGAATTGAGTGAAAAATATTGAAATAGAAATAATATCGTCCGGCACAAAAAGTCACAAATAAATCACAGGAAAAACTGCAAATCAAATTAAAAGCTCAGATTTTAGCAAAAAGATTGTGGATTCAATGATTTATTATAACAGGGAGTTTTCTGTGTGAACACTTGAAATATTTGTAATTCAGGTTTCTATCCCCAATTGCTTTCATTTATTTATTTCAAAATGCAAGACATTTCAAAAATTGCAAGCATATAACCTCGATTTCGCCATTTCCTCGAAATTTCTACACCAGTTTCAAATAACCAAACATAAGCCAAGAGCAGATTGCACGTATAAAAAGCAACCAGCTCTGTCAATAAATTTATTATTGTGCTTCTGATTTTTGTTTGGATATAAAATTGATTTGAGCTTTTATTCATTGCAACACAAAACAGCAGAAAGCATAAAAAATAGCAAATAAATTGTAAGAGCAAAAAATCAGAAAAATTAAATAAACATTAAATAATTCTTTTGATGAATTCTTAACTGGATTAAACTTGGTTAAAGCTTTTAGTTTTCACAACTTTGAAGGGGTATAATCAAATCATGCTTTAAATATGCAGCTAAGGCAAGCTTTGAATGAAATTGATTAAATGGATTAAGTTTGTGTTTTAATCAACCGTGTCAATTGAGCATGTGTGTTCATGAGTTTAGGATATCAAACAATCAAAACAAATATTTAAACAAATATTTAAAAAGTTTTGAATCTTTAAATTTTTAATGAATTTATGAATTTTTTTTGATGATGTTATATCGTCAGAATTAGTTACACCTAGTTACATCTATAATTGACATGCTTAAAATGTATATTTTATTAACTGATAAGAATTGAATGTAATCTTTTTCGTTACTGGTCATTTTGAGATAAGTATATATCTCGGAATTTTGTAAACGACTTCAAAATATCAGTCATTCATTGATAAGCATTCAAGTTAGTTCATTTTACTACACATTTTTGCTCTAAAGCTGCGAAATCAAAGAAAAAGATGTCTGACAAAGCTCCTGCTATTGGTAATCTTCAAAACCAACCATAGTGAACACTATATAAACATCTTAATATTCTTCTAGGTATTGATCTGGGTACAACGTTTACTTGCTTAAGTGTTTACAGATTCGGAAAAGTTGAAATAATTGCTAATAATTTTGGCAACAGAATAACTCCGTCAGTTGTTGCATTCAACGAAAATGAAAGGTTGATTGGGGATGCAGCTAAGCAGCAAGCTCACTCTAATTACGCGAACACTGTTTTTGGTAAGACAATCTAGAACTTGTTCTCTGCTTAAATTACTTATAATTATGAAATACTTTTTAAGATTCGAAGCGGCTCATGGGTTGTAAATTTGATGATGCAGTAGTTCAGGAAGATATAAAGCATTGGCCATTTACAATCATTAATGAGGGTGGCACACCCAAATATCAAGTGACATTTAAGGGCGAACTGGTGGTTTATTCCCCAGAAGAGATCAGTGCAATGGTACTCGGAGAGATGAAATTGACTGCTTCATTGTATCTAGGGAAGCCAGTTCATTCGGCTGTAATTACAGTGCCTTCATATTTCAATGGCTTGCAAAGAAAGGCTACTATAGATGCTGCAGAGATCGCTGGATTAAAAGTCTTACGTCTCATTAACGAGCCAACTGCAGCAGCAGTTGCTTATGGATTTTGCAATGTACATGAAGGTAGTAGAAATGTGTTGGTCTTTGATTTAGGAGGTGGTACGTTTGACGTTACAGTTCTGAACATTCACAAAAATTACTTTGATGTATTATCAACCGGAGGAAATACTCATCTCGGTGGCGAAGACTTTGATCGCAGGTTGGTTGATCATTGCATAAAAGATGTTTTGCGTAAACACAAGATAGATATTAGTAGTAACAAACGAGCTATGGAGAAGCTCAGAAAAGCTTGTGAGCTTGCTAAAAGAACGCTCAGCACGCAAACTGTGGCATACATCGACTCAGAACTTCTGGTTGATGGAATTGACTATAAGGCCACCATTTCAAGAGCCAAATTTGAAGATTTGAATGCCGACTTGTTCCAGTCCACATTGAATATACTACAATCTACCTTGGAAGATTCCAATTTGACAAAATGTCAGATAGAAGAAGTCGTTCTTGTTGGTGGTTCCACGCGTATACCAAAAATTATTGACATTGTATCTGGATTTTTTGGAAGATCACCAACAAAATCTATTAATCCTGACGAGGCAGTTGCTTATGGTGCTGCTATTGTAGCTGCAATAGTGAATGGAGATCAATCAATTGAGATCACTAATACGATTCTGTCAGATATAATTCCACTTACTTTGGGAATTAAAGTAGTTCTTCCACTCACCATGAACAAAATGATCAACCGTAACACAAAAATTCCAGCAACATATACTCGTGGCTTTACTACTGTTAAAGACAATCAAACTACAATAGTTTGTGACGTCTTTCAAGGTGAATCAGATATCGCGGATAACAACTATTTCCTTGGTGATTTTAGAGTCACTGAAATTCCATCAGCCCTAGCCGAAGTTGAAACAGTAGACGTGACTTTTGATATTGACTGTAACGGGGTCTTAGAAGTCACAGCAGTTTTAAAATCAACTGGAAAGCAGATGAAAGTTATTATTGAGACAAAGGGCATTTTGACCAAACAGGAGATTGACTTCATGGTAAAAAATGAAAAACGTTTGAATTTACAAGACAGTTCAAGAAGAGAAATCAACAAGGCAAAAAATGATTTGGAGGTGTTTTGTCTTGAAATGAAGGCCAAACTTGGTACCTTAAAGCTTGCTGCATCTATTTTAGATTTAGTTCTAAAAAGCTGTAATGAGACTTTGGATTGGATGGGGGTCAACTCTGCTGAGAAAACCGAATATGAAGAACGTTTGGAAAAAATTCGGACATTGTGTGATCGACATATCCCAAAAGCAATTTCTGATGTTGATTAGCATTATTCATAATATTAAAATATTCCCAATTTTTAATACAAAAAAAATTAATAAGTTTAGTTAAACAATAAACTAACATAATAAATATTATAACCGTATTTGAGCTCCTTGTTAAAAGTCCGGTTAAAAGTTTTTTGTTTTGTTGTGATTTACAATTTAAAATTCTTTGTAATGTTCCATGTTTAGGTCCAATTTTCATTTCCAGCGGCAATTTTTCGGTTCAGCTTCCATCTAATTTTCTTCCATTTCATTATCAGTTTGTCGCAAAAAAATTCAATTTTAGTATTTTTTATTGTTTGCTTTCTGTGTTTGCTGGTGTTTTTTTTTCGTTTACTACTGTCTTGTTTTGGATATTCTGCAGATTTTGCTTTTGATACTGCGTGAATTTTTATTATCTATCGACTCTATTTTGTTCATTGTAGTTGTATTGCTGTTTTGGCTGCTTACCAAATATTTCGCACATATTAAATAAATTATTATATATATTATAGAAAATTCTGTTTTTAATAAGTGGAAATGAAATCTACATTTAAAAACTAAAAGTGGAGCCTTACATTAGTTACAAAATATCAGTCATTCATTCGAAACAACATTATAATTTCTAAGCCGAAAAACAATAAGTGTGCATCATTTTAAATATTTAGTGATAACATTATATTGTCCATAAATAACACAATAAATGTATTTTTATCATGTGTTATCTTCCGCAATGATATTTCAGCATATTTGTTAAATTCTTTATAGCTAAAACATAATTTATATCAGCTTCTTTGTGCTAAATATGATGGCCATTTGCACATTTGTTAATTTTCAGATTCTTTGTTGGCTTAGTAATGGCTTATTATATAATTTAATTAGCATGAGCGTGTAGGCGGATCAGAGAAATTGGATAAAGCTAGAAAGATTAACTGATGCAATATGTAATCCTTTCATTTCAAAGTTTGGTAACCATAAATTCAATTTTAAGTGCATGAATGCTTCGTCGTTTTCACTTATTTTGTTATACTTAGTACTAAATGCCCCTATTTTATGTTTGTAAATCTTGTAAATAAAATTTTCAACTCAATATTAAATCCTAAAAATAATGTAAATTTCTATAAATGTAATAATTTTTTTTTTTTTTTATAAATCAAGATCGTACACACATTTGTCTTTTGAATATTTTGCCTCAGCAGTTCAGCACTCGCTCTGCCTGCATCACCCAAAACTTCTGGAATATAGGAAAGGGAGCTGCAGACACATTAAAAGATAATTTTTTGATAATTTCATGGAATTCTTGGCAGTGGTCGCGTTTTTCGGATCCTTTTGGCTAAGCAAAGCAAAAAATAAAAGAGAATTGTTTTTGGCCATTAGCCAACTTACATGTACATAAATTCATAGCGCTAGCTTTATATGATCAAGATAAAATCGAATGTGTGGACAAAAGCTGATATTTTGTGTATATTTTTAGAACAGATAAATTCAAAGCTCGTTAAACAAATTTTCTCGACGATTAATGGCTTTCATGCAATTTCATGTTTTCATGGACAAAGTTTTTAATTAATTAAAAAGTGGTGGATAAAGTTTATAGTGTATTTTAGTGTATTTAAATGGATTCAGTGGATTTTGCTTTAATTGGAATATTTGTAATATCTGGAAATGAAAGGGGATTATTGAGAGTAGGTGATTAGTTTTTAGTGTTTTATGGAATTGTCGTTTTATTGTGTAGAGAATTATTAGTAAAGTTTGAAGAAGGGTAGAGGATATAGATCGAAAATTATGTTTTATTGGAGGATATTAAAATTTTTGTTGTTGTTTCACTGACTCTCATCGTATCCGGGTTTGAGTCGATTATTTTTAAATGGAGTTTTTAAATATTACAACTGTATTATAGTAATACTAAAACAATTAAATCACGAAATTATCTTCCTCCGCGGCTCCAACTGATAAAGTTCTTAATTTTCTTAATGCAAAAACTTTACGTTCATAAAATGAGAATTAGTGTGGCTGCATAATTAGCATCACTACAATATTCAAAATTCCCTCGCTCTGTGCTTGCTTGCTCGGTACTTGCCATAAAATTGAACAAAAAAAAATGCTGCCATAACTTTGCATGTTATTAAATAACTTAAATAACAATAAAGAACGATTAAAAATCGAAAACTTATAAACTTCACATGAGTCATTTAAAATATTAAGATTCACGAAATAAATTACTATATTTATATATATTAATAATATATTTCAAGTTTTTGATGAAAAAAAATATAATTTTTTTAAAAAGTTTGCCGACTTTTTGGGATTAACGTCAGTTTGTGGACCAGCGGGTGGAGCAGTTCTGCGCTGGATCTTTATTAATCTCTCTGTCAGTCATTAAAGATCATTATTAAGCAAAGTTTTACGCATAGAAGTATTATGGTTTTCGAGTTATTGTCAATTAATTCTGAAGAAATGGCTTTTTTTTGGGGAAATTTTTACAAATTTGTCCGGCTCTTATATTAAATGCATCTGTGGACCAGCGGGAAGGTGGATTTTGAATTGAAAATAATGTAAATGTGCGTAAGACTTTAAGGTTTCGAAATATTAAAAGTTGTACACACAAAAGTATTATGGTTCTATCAGTATCGATTTGAGACTCAAGAGATTTCCTAAAAATACAGATTTTTTGTGTTCAACTTGGTCTGTGGACCAGCAGATGAATGGGATCATTTTTAAAAAATTTATATGCACTGTTTAGCTAAACCGGAACATTTTAAGATAAAGTTTGTCGCACAAAAATCTTAAGGATAAAGAGCTAAAAATCCACAAAATATTTATGTTAAGCGTTACGAAATTGCAGGTCGCGTGGCCACTGCAAAGGGAAGTTTATAAAAAGCATAAATTTCTTCCAAGTTTTCACTTAAAATGCAGTAAAACTTTATAATTTTCAATTAAAATTATTTTCCATTAAAAAGTTAAAATGGAAAGCGACAAACTGCTTTGTGATTTAAACTTAAACTGTAAAGTAGACTAACAGGGGGCTGATCCAACATTTTTATTTGTATTTTAAATTTTCATCAGTCTTGAAAATTGCGTTTTATGTATTAAAAAAATATTTCTGATAATAGTATGATATAGTATACAAACATCCCTTCTTTCTCAGACCACTCATCCCTGAATACATTTTGATTGCAGTTTCATCAACCAAAAGTTCCTTTTGGCGCAACAATAAAAAATTTAAACACATAACAAAACGCTCGACAAAAATATTTTCTTTACATAGTTTTCCTTGTTCTTGGCAATGGAATTTGCTTTTAAAATTTCCGGCAAAGATGGGCTACAATGCTAGAGCAGCATCTTCAAACATGATATGTAAATCCAACATGTCTGGCAAACAAAATTTGTAAAAGCACAAAACATAAATGGAAACTCAGTTGGTTTGAAAAGTTTTACATATTTTTGGATATTTGGTTTCTTGTATTTCTCGTATGTTCAATGTTTTCCATATTCTGCATAGTTACAGCCTGTAACTTACAGGCAAAGTTTAATGGATGAACTTCTTTGAAGAAAATAAATTTTGGTAGATGGTGGGATCGCTGACATACGAATGTGGTATGTTTTGTTGATGTTTTCCGAATAGTGCATTTTGAGCTATATAGTTTTTCAACTTATGTCTTATGGGAAGAATATTGTTTATATTTCTGACAACTTATTGATTTCAATTTGAAATTTGCTGGCTTCCATCCTTACTCCTTAGTTTTTAGTTCTAGGTAGGGGATAAAAGTTCTTTACATGAAATTTTTTCAGAAATAATTAAAAGTATTGAAATAAAACTTTGATAACTTTTACCACAGACACAATTAAAGTTTTAATAATTGCTGTCAAGTTATGCCTTAAAAAATTTAATATAATTCTGGAGATAACGAAACTGTTAACATTCATATATATAAGTAAGTTTTCCAAGCAGTACAGCTAAATAAATCAGCAATCATGGAACTGGTTGGTGCTTTGTTGATCTCATTTATGGTTATTAATGTTTTTAATGGAATCAATGGCGCTCTCAATGAAAAAAGAATGAAATGTACCCGTCCTAATGAAGTTTGGTATGGTCAAGGTGGTGTCATTGGATGCAAAAATAACTGCTCCAACACCTGTAATTACGAGCAAAAAATGTGTACAAGAAACTGTGTTGCTGGATGTTACTGCAAAGACAAGTGGCTGAAAAATGAACATTCTGGTCAATGTGTTCCTATTAAAAGTTGTATACCCAACAAACTAAACACTTCAACACTACAGAAAGGTAGGTTATGTTCAGTCCACACAAAATACTTCTAATAATATACATTTTAAAAGAATCTAAGGATGAAAAAGTACCGAGGTGCCCCCGGCTGAATGAAGTTTGGTATGACATTCGATACAATTGCACAAACGCTTGTGAAAGAAACTGCAACAACCAAATCTGTACTGAACAGTGCGAGCAAGGATGTTTTTGTAAAAAAGGATGGCGCAAAGATGACAAAGTTGGTCAATGTATTCCCGAAAAGAATTGTCCTCTAATAAGTGAGTGGCGTACTAAAAAAAACAATTTAACAAAAGATAAAGGTGATATGTTCTTTAATTTTTTCTAAATTTATACTTTACTTTTATAATTTTTTTTTTAACACGAATCCTCTAATGTTTTTATAAAAACTAATTTACAGAAAAATGTGATCACCTAAAGAACGCTCACTACTTTTGTGGAAATCACGACTGCATCAAGACTTGTGCCAATGCCAACATTCGTTGTAAAGTACCTGAAGTCTGTAAATTCGATTGCTATTGTGATAATGGATATGTTATGCATGACAAAAATTGCACTCTCGTTCAAGACTGTCCAAAAATACAATATTAAAGAATCTGATTCTGTTAAGAATCATTCTACCAAAGCTTTTAAATAACCATTTAAAAAAAATTATTTTAAATTTCAACCACATAAAAATGTATTTTTCTTTCAATATGTAGCTCCAATTTTCGGTGCCTTCAAACAATAAAAAATAAATTGCAACATCTTTATCTTTAAATTTGACATCAGTAATAAGTTTAATTTTAGTGTCAGATTTAAGCAGTTAAAATTTTTTTGGTAAAACTTTAAATTTTGAATAAAAAGGAAGTGTTTCTTGAATTTAAATTAAAAAAGTTTTCGATCATGAAACACTCCGTTTCTTTTGTGGCTGTATTCCTGTCAATTCTTGTTTTAATTCAAGTCAGTGGTATTCAGGCCGAACAAAACGTGAGATGCCCTCGCCCAAACGAAGTGTGGTACGGACCAAATGGTGTCGTTGGATGCACAACCCCTTGCTCCAATAACTGTACTGGTAACTTTTGTGTTGATGATTGTATCAATGGATGCTACTGTAAAGATGGATGGCTTAAGGATCACAAGAGTGGAAGATGTGTTCCTGTTGACAGTTGTCTTCAAAGTAATATTTATTACAAAATTATATGAAATTTACATAATTAATTATAATTTTTTTTCTCCATAGAATGCAAACCAAACGCTCATTACGAATGTGGGAACCATGTGTGCGTTAAAAATTGCAACAATTTTAATGAAGTATGCAATATAATACCTTACATTTGTAAAAACGGATGCTACTGTAATAAAGGGTTTGTTCTACACAAAAATGAATGTATTCCAGCTAGAAATTGTCCAATGAGGAAGCCTAGTTATGGAAATGGAATTCGTGGTTAAATTCCGATTTTATAATTATTTTGATTGCAGCAACTGTTTTGGGATTTGTAATTTAATATCTAAATAAAGCATTTTTTACTTGAAAACTATAAAACGTTTACAAATCATTCGAATTCATTTTATCTTCAAACAACAATTGTACCGTTTGTTACCTGTGTAGATCAATTTTCATTAAATACAATCATTCTTGCATTCAATTTAGCTCACATGCTTAAGAAAAATTATCGATCCTCGGCACTTCATGGCACATGATCTCAAAATGAAACAAATGATTTAAAGACTTCGAATGATATACCATTAAAGTCTCACAATGTTCCAAATTCACTTCATTTTGACTGAAATTGTCTATCAGTTTATTTTCAGTTAATCAAATCACTATAGCTGGAAAGCTTATTGCATATTTTTGGATAAATGTATAATTTTGGTATCAATTATTTATATATTTTGAATATATTTTGCATACATGAGACAATGAATTAAAATTACAATTTATTTTATTATACCGGAGCTAAATATTTTTAAATGTTTAAAAAATAATTATGCGCGGTGCAATTTTTAACCAGAGGCCAGGAAAACAAAAGATATCAATAATGAAAAACTGATAAAAATTCAAATGCTCAGGGGTCATAAAATGCTTATCTAAGAATTTATGCAAAATTTATTTTTCCACTAAAAGCTTTACAATTTTAGTACAATAAATCACTGTCCGGAAGCCGTCAATCACATAAATCAAAGATAACAAGAAAATGCCTTAAAAGTACACCTAAAATCAAATAAAAGGAAGTGCTCCTTGAACTTCAATTCACAGAAAATCCAATCATGAATCAATTGAGTGCTTTTGTTGCTTCAGTTTTGGCTATAGTTGTTTTAATTCAAATTTCTGGCATTCAGGCAGAAAAGAATTTGAAATGTTCTCGTAATGAGGCTTGGTTTGACAAAAGTGGGGACAGTGGATGTAAAAATGCGTGCACAAACAAATGCGATCAAGAAATTTGTCTGCAATTCTGTGATGATGGATGTTTCTGCAAAGAAGGATGGCTAAAAGACGAGAATTCTGGGCAGTGTGTCAAGAAAGAAAATTGTCCGACAAGTGAGATTTACAGAATAATATGGATGTAATTATAAAACTAAATATTTATTTTCAATTCCACAGAATGCCCATCTCTAAAGAACGCACATTATTACTGTGGCATCAAAGAATGTACCAAAACTTGCGAACATCATGAAGAAATTTGCATTAAACAACCCATCATTCCTTTTGAATGTCAATTTGGTTGCTTCTGTGACAATGGCTACGTCCTTCATAAGAATAAATGCATTCTGGTTGAAAATTGCCCTAAAAAAATAGGCTATGGAACTCGTGGTTAATTTAAAAGTAAATTCAGGATCTGTTAAAGAACATCAGAATAAAACACAATTATAAATTCAAACAACACAAGTTTTGACAAATCAATTTTCGTTTTTAAATTGAAATTATCAAGCCAAAATATGTTTATATTTTCAGCACTCATAAGTCTCATTATTACTGGTAGTGAATATTGGTAGTGAATCAAGATTAATTATTATATATTTTTATTTTGGAAATAATGTCTTACAATCTTGAACTGACAGGGACTTGACCGATGTATGTCATAATAACATTTTCTATGTTACTATTGCATTTAATAAGACCCTTTTTAGCGTCCTTACATTGCTTGGAATTTGTTTCAAAAGAAGCAGGACATGCAACAAAAATTTCATTCAGAAGACACTCATTAAATGCAACAAATGCAATATTAAAATCTTCTGGCTTTATGCTACTTGGGAAACTCGGTAACAATTTTTTAAGATCCTCAACGATACCAGATGTTTTTGCCAGGCAATAAATTCCAGACTTTTTCACAATAGGATTCCAAAGTTGATCTGTAACTGCTTTGTCTATGATATTTGTAAATTTTGTTATATCTATCGCTTCTCCAGTCAGCACATCCATTGACTTCAAGTGACATTCGTAGATTTTCTGTTGAGAGATCAATTTTTAAATTGTATTTGTCAAAATATTTTACCTCTGGATTCTTACAGAATTCTCAATAAAAGGATGAAAGTTTTTGGATTTCATTTCTTTTTCGCAATTATCGTAATCACCAAACCCAAGAAACTTGCAACAATCCTTGATGAAGTTGGAAAGAAGTATAAAGTTCCAATATTTTATTTAAGTATGAAACTTACCATCATATCTGGAGAAGTTAGCACTTCCGAAACTTGAATGCATTGCTTGTCTGGGACTGCTGAAGCAACCTTAAGTAGAAATTTTTTATATGAACAGTTTTTGTATAAATTTCGAATATTTACCAGAAAATAAGCAGAATACGTACATAATAAATGGTACAAACATCTCTTCTATATTTGTTTTTTTTAGAATATAAAGGTGCTTTACTTATACAGAACAAGAATAACTGGCGATGATTTTTGGAAATTGCTCTGAATTTATAGAGCTCACAAATACTCAATTTAATTTTTATCAATTAATGACATATCTATCATAATATTTGTTTTGTTGTAAATAATTCAATTTGGCAAGTTGTTCTGCCTATAATTTGGATCAAAACTACACAATTACAATTCAATTTAAATATATATATGATTCAATTAAATTTTATTGAGTTATTAAAATAAATATAGACATTATATGAGGTATTCGTTGTTGGCTTCAGAAAGCATAAATGCTCATAACATAGGTTCTTCCTGGATTAAACTCTAAATAGTAAAATCGGTAAATTTATTGTAATTCACCCGTTTTAAATCTTGTTTTTCTATTTTTCACCTACCAGGTGATAATCTTTGAGTTGCAAATTTGTATCAAGTTGTGCTTAAATGACACAACTATAGGCATAATAATATAGTTATTTGTATTAAAATAGCACAAAACCGTCAAATGATCACAATTTTGGTAAAAATCGCAAAATAACAATTTGCATGGCTCATTTCCGCCGTTTAATATATTTTGTTACAAAAAATCAATTAGAATCACATCAATGTAAATACTTGTTAAAAACACTTAGCAAAACAATGTCAATATTTTGTCTGAATTGGTCGGTTTAATACGCGGCTAGCTATTGCTTGAACTATAGCGCAATATGTTTTATCGATACGGCAATGAATGGACTATCAGTTTAAATATTTAATTCCTACAAATTTGTTATTCTTTATTAAAATCTAGAATTGACAGGGACCTGACCTATGTAGGTCATAACAACATTCTCAATGTTACTATTGCATTCAATAAGATCTTCTTTAGCGTCTTTACATCTCTTTGTGTTTGTTTCAAATGAAGAAGGACATGCAGCGACAAGCTCATTCATATGACACTCAACAAATGCCAAAACTCCAATATTACAATCTTCTGGCCTCATGCTACTTGGTAAGAACTTTTTAAAGTCCTCAACTCTCCCAGATGTTTTTGCCATGCAATCTATAGCAGATTTTTTCATGATAGGATTCCAAACCAGATCTGCAACATTTATTACTGATTCGTCAATGAAATCAGTAATTTTTGCTAAATCTATAGAATATCCAGACATCGCATCCATCGACTTCAAATAGCATTCGTAGATTTTCTGTTAAAAAATCATTTTAATTAAATAATAGTTGTTTGTTAAAATAAGGTAGTAATCTTACACAATTAAAAATAAAAGGATGGAAGTTTTTGGTTTTTATTTCTTTCAAGCATTTTTCATAAATACCACCAAACTCAGGAATCTTGCAACAATCCTTGATACAAACAAATGATAGTTTAATAAAATTAATAAATTAGTAATAATTGATTTTCTAACCGTCAATTCTAATGAATTTATGACCTCAGACACTTTAATGCATTGTTGATCGGGTACTGCTTGTACCAACTAAAAAATTGAACCAAGATTTAAAACCTGTTTGTATATGAATTTAATTAATTACCAAAAGAAATGCAGAAATAAAAGAAAAAAGCACAAACATCTTACAATATTCTTTTTGTATAGTGTTGCTAATGTAAACTGACGATGTACTCCATAATGGACCCTGATTTTATAGAGAAAAATTTTGGCTAATAAATCATAATTCTATACAATTAGGTATTTGGTTATTTCTAGCTATGAACATAATGCAAATCAATTCAGAACGGATTGAACCCAAATTACACATAACCTGAATTAAATTTTTTAAACAAACTGAAAGTTAAAATGTATATTTACAGTCTATTTAGGTACTTTAACCATGTATTGCAATACAACATTTTCTATATTATTGTTACATTTGTCAGCAGACACTTTAACAGCATTGCATTCTGCAGTACTGTTCCAGGAAGGAGATGGACAAGCTGTATACATTTCAGTCATATGGCACTCAGTAAAAGCCATGATACTGACATTACACTCAACTAGCTTCTTGTTGTTTGAAGTAGCAGCAAACAGCATCTTTATTTCTTCAATTTTATGAGTGGCTCTCTCAAGGCAATTTAAAGCGGTTTTCTTTACTACTGGAATCCAGACAGGATCGGTAATTACTCTTTCAAAATATGCTAATATTTTTGCTTGGTTCAGATGATCTCCAATCATGATATCTGTAGAGCGTGAGACACATTCGTACATTTTCTAAAAACAATAAATTTTAGTGTAATGAGACAGTATTTTTGATTTTCAGTTGAACTTACGCAAGCATGAATCACTGGATCATATTTTTTAAGTGTCATTTCTTTAGCGCAATTTTCCAGGATTGTATGGTCACAAAAATCAGGCATATCACAGCAATCCTAAACTCACAAATTGAAATATAATAACAAAGAATTAATTTAACATGTGAATTCAAATTACCTGAATCTCATCCATATCCATTGTTTCTGCAACTTTCTTGCATTCTGGATCAGGAGCTGCTAGCACTAACTAAAATGAATGCATAATTATATGAAAGCTCTTCTATCAAGTAAGATTATCTAACCAAACAACAAGCTGCAAAGGCAAAGTTTGCAAACAGTACATTCATGTTGTGGACTAATAATTCAATGACTGTAATTTGCAAAATTAAATAAATTATAGTGTTCTGATATTGTTTGGAATGAAAAAGTAGGCACTCTAAAAATAGTAAACATGTTGATTTTCTGATCATTTCGCTTTTTATTGCGGTTGCTTATTTTTGTCCAAAAACGAACAAATAAATATTTTTTGTTGATATAATGATTTAATTTTAATTATATTTCATATTATTTTATTTCAAAGTAATGTAATACACCAAAATATTAGCATATTTGAACTCATGATTAGCATATTAGGTAATTTTTATTAATATTTTGAGTACTCTACTCAAGCTTTAATTTTGTATGAAAATTAGTTTGTATGAAAAAAGATATTAGTGCATAACGACCACATAAGAATTACCTCCAATTACCTAAGAATTGTTTGTACCTAACTTAAAACTTAAGGAGTTGACTTTTAAGTCCACGTTATGTGCAAAGTTAGTGCATTAGTTGCATATATTAGCTAAATTCCATAGAGCAACTGACAAGATTAAGCTCACAATTTCTATTTTATTATTTCTTTGCAGCAAAAATACATGTTAAGAATCACGATTTACTTTTCTCAAATAATACATCATAATATTTTCGATATTGCTGCTACACTTAACGAATGTGTCCTTGAAGTAAATACACTCCTTATCAAAGAAAGATGCTGGGCAAGCAGCAAACATTCCTACTTCATGGCAATGTGAAAAAGCTAATAAACCAATATTACAATTTTCTGTTTTCAAGTTGTGTTGGACAAAAAGCTTTTTTATATCTTCCAATTTAGTGGTAATTTTTGATAGACAATCGTTTGTAATTTTTTTGGCGATTGAGTTCCAAACAGGGTCGGATATTGCTTTGTTCAAATAGGCAGTTACTTTAACTGGATCAATAATTGCGGCTTTACTAATTATAACGTTTGTTTGTTTAGTTGTTTCTTGATTTATTTCATAATTAACAACGTCTTTAGATGTAAGAATACATTCATTCAATTTCTATAAATCACATTAATTTTTTTATTATTAGATATATATTCAATCAAAATCTAGAACTTACGCAATAATGCATCTTTGGATCATATATTTTGGATACTGTAGTGTCTTCGCAGGCTTCTATAATTGACTTATCGCCATAATCTGGTTTTTTGCAGCATCCTTGATTTTTTTCAGAGAAAACCAATTCGAAAACATTCATGCACTCTGGATCATGAGTTGCATATCCAAACTGAAGAAGAACTGAGAACACAGCACTTGCGATCAAATAGTACATGTTGAAGCCCTTGA
Organism: Parochlus steinenii; assembly: GCA_038502155.1. Taxonomy (NCBI): domain Eukaryota; kingdom Metazoa; phylum Arthropoda; class Insecta; order Diptera; family Chironomidae; genus Parochlus; species Parochlus steinenii. The sequence continues at coordinate 2,489,296 of JAXCIN010000039.1, forward strand.
CTCACAACCAAATGACAACTTTTAATATTTGCTGTATTATATTATGCTACTAAAATTCACTGCTCATTGAGTGAGAAAAAAATGTTGACAGGTATTAACCAGGTGATTATCTCGTTAGACTTCAAAAATGATTTGTAAGTCACTCTAATCCACCGACAATATTTTATAAATTTAAAGAATATGCAGAAATAGTTACTTCGACAAAATGGTAAAAGTGGAGAAATACTAACATTTTTGAGTACGTATATCTTTTTCAGAATTATAAAAAAACTAATGAAATCAAAATGATGATTTGGAGATCTTTATGCAAAAGTCAATCTTGATAGTTTTGGTATTTGATGTATTTGAATTATATACTTAGGAATAACGTGTTTAATAACGTCCTGCTTCAATCTTACTCATATAAGTCAAGACAACATTCTCTATGTTACCATTACACTGATCTAATGCCGATTTTACAACGTTGCATTGATCCGTATCCTTGTAAAAAGATTTTGGACAGGCGGCAAACATGTTATACATAGCACATTCGATAAATGACAAAACACCAATATTACATTCAGCCGCTTGTTTGTTATTTGGAATAGAAGCGAAAAGCTCCCTCAATTCCTCCAATTTGCCAGATGTTTTCGCGAAACACTCTTTAGCAGCTTTTTTAATGACAATTCTCCAGTTTGAGTCAACAACCGATTTATCGAAGAAATCCAATGCTTTTTCTTGATCAATTGAGTCTCCAACCATGACGTCTTGAGCTCTTACTACATTTTCGTACACTTTCTAAATTTGAAAAAAAAAATTAAATATAATCTAGTTTTGGTTTTCACGACAAACAATCTTACACATAATTTTATGATTTGATCATATTTCTGGAAATCGATTTCCTTGAAATATTTTTCGAGTTGAGTGTGATACTTAAACTTTGGAATAGGACAGCAGTCCTGGAAAAAAGCTTTGAGCTATTTACAATTAATTCTATTTAGAAAACAAACCCTTCCTTGAGTCACAGCCAGACTTGTTACGTTGTAGCACTCAAGGTCTGGAGACGCGATTACCAACTGTAACAAAAATTTTTGTAAAATATGTTAATATTAAATTTACTATAATAATTTCATTACCAGACAACAAGCTGAAAGGACAGCACTTGCAAGAAGTAAATTCATCTTGAGAGCTTTTTAATCAGCTTAATATGCTTATAGTTTTTATTTCAATGTAATCAGAATATTTACTGAGGTTGGAGCATGAAAAAATACACCTGCCTTTTATAGTGCTGTAGTATCTAGAAAATCTTGACGTAGGATTTAAAATGCTCGACTAGTTTAAATAATTTTTGACGATCATAATGGATTTTTAACAGTGTGATGGTCAATAACTGATAAAATTTTGAGTTTCATACAAATAATCATCTAATTTTCAAATAAAATCCCAAGCTCAATTTTTAGTTGTTTCTCTTGTTTGTATGAAACATCTAAATTTGTAAGATTTTTTTGATGTATAGTATACTGACAAGAAGTTTTCATACAAATTATGACTACAATGTGAAACACTTACAAGAAATAGAAATGAGCTTGGGATTCATTCAAGAAATAACACATGTTGAATCGGATTCAACATGTGTTATTACTTGATTTTAATCAAAAATGTTTACGTGATCATCATCATCATTTAGGCTGATTATTTAAAATTAATGCACTTAGAGTTTTATAAGTAGTTATATATATATAATATAAATGAAAGATTGACCTTGATTGATCACCATCCTGTACAAAATGAATTAAGTAATAAAGTCAAACAGATGTCATTATCTTCATAATTATTTATTGGTCTTACATTTAGATAATTCAGTTTTTGTGAGCAATTTTCGCCATATAAAGATCTATTACATTTTCAATTTTGCTATTGCATTTAACCACAGCTTCCTTGGCATCATTGCAATTCTTGCTATTTTTCCAAATATTATCTGGACAAGCAGCATAAATTTCTGCCATATGACATTCAACAAAAGCCAAAATACCAACATGGCATTCTTCAGGGTTTTTGTTGTTTGGAACAGCAGCGAAAAGCTTCTTCAGTTCATCTAACTTGCTTGATGTTTTTTGTAAACAGTCAATTGCAGTTTTTTTAATTATTGGCTTCCAAATAGGATCATTAACAACTTCGCCTAAATATTTTAGTGTTTTTTCTAGATCCATTGCATCTTCAGTCATCACATTTTGAGCTTTTACGATGCATTCAAATATTTTCTATAATAATGATTTATGTACAAAACATACTTTATCGAGGTCCCTAAGTAATTTATCTGTATGGTTTTGATATCTTACACAATTTCTCAACACTGATTGGTAATTTTGTGCATCTACACTACTTGCACACTTTGCAATAACCGCGAAGTCTGCAAAATTGGGGATATTACAACAATCCTGCGTATATGTAAAGAAGTACACATTTATTTTTTAACTTTTGTCTAATAAATGTTTGCAACAAACCCTGTTGTTTGGTGAAAATATCATAGCTGGAACTTTAGAACAATCGGGAACAGAATCAGTTGAAACGAGCTTTAAGGTAAAGAAATACAATTTTTTAACTCATTTCAGGAGTCAATTAAGTTACCAAACAACAAGCTGAAAAGACAGCTATAGCAACAAGTTTTTTCATATTTGTGGTTCTTTTTTGCTCTTTTTTGACCAAGTTTCACTATCAACTGACGATTTATGAATAATTTACGAATGAAACACTGAATAAATTTAAGCAAAATTAACCTCTATCCAAAAATTCATCATTAGGTTCATGTGCACTGGCTATTTCCTTTTAAAATGTTTCAAATGAACTCCGGTACCCGGTATAATATCTTAATTATAAAATCTGCAAACAACTTTTACCAGAATATTAATGTTTATATTAGTAATGAGCTAAAAATTAGAATAAAAACACATTTAGTGATGGAACTGGAATTTTTATTTATTTTAGTTTTATCTTAATTTGATGTTCAGTAGCCACGTTTTCATCTTCAACAAGAGTGCAATTTTTTTCATGCATAACACATCCATTATCACAATAGCAATCGAATTTACAGACCTCAGGTACCTTGCAACGAATATCGGCGTTATAGCAAGTCTTTCTGCAGTCTTGGTTTCCAGTCGTGAAATTAAATAATTTCACGTTTGAATTTTACTTTTGGGACAATCAGCTTTCAAGACACATAAATTAGCACTGTGATCTTTCAGCCATCCGTCTTTACAGTAACATCCATCAAGACAGTTGTATGTGCATATTTCATTGGTGCAGTTATTGCTGCATGGATTTGTGCAACCAGTAACACCACATTTTTTTTTCGGCTTAGTATAGATACCACTGATTTGAATAAAAACAATAATTGCCAGAGATGTATGGCTACAAAGCTTCTGAATTATTTCATGTTTGAATTTTTTTTGAATGAAGTTTCGAGTTGCCTTCCTCATATTGATATATATTTTATTGTTATCTTTAATTTATTTTGGTTGACAGCTTGCAGACAGTGATTAAACTTGAATTATGTCTGGGTCAGCAAAAATGAAGTGTTTAATTAAATTTGTTTGTAAAAAATTTAAATTTGTTTTTAAAGAAAAGTAGTTTTAGATAAACAAAATCCATTCTAAATATACCAAGTGTTTATTTTGACCTAGAGCAGAATTTTTAACAATTCACATTTTTCATACAAAATTATTATTTTTCACGTTACTTATGCATTTTATATGATAAACTAATGATATTTAGAATTTTGTTCGGTCATTAATTTTTATTGTGCTACATATGTTTTGAGTAAAAAAATGCTACGTTCTCGACATTATCATTACATTTTTTAATAAGATCTTTAGCTGCATTACATCTTTTATTATTATTCCAAAATGGTTCAGGACAGACTTCAAACGAGTTGGTCATATGACATTCAACAAAGGCCATAATTTTAATATTGCAATCTTCTGGTTTTATATTATGCGGAGCTGCTGCAAACAGTTTCTTTAAATCTTCAATTTTGTTATTCGTAGAAGCAAAACAATCAGTAGTTGCTTTTTTGATAATTGGCTTCCACATTTGATCTGACACTGCTTTGTCAAAATAACTTAAAACTTTTTCTTGGTCAATATCGTCGCCATCCGTTACATTATGAGCTTTTATCACACACTCATAAGTTTTCTAAAATTTAATCATACATTGAATATGAATTATAAAGCTATATAGTTTCAGAACTTACACAATTCCGCATGACTAGATCATATCCTTTAGGAGCTATTTCTTTGTTACATTTTTCAAAAATCTCATCATCACAGAGTTCTGGCATCTTGCAGCAGATTTCCTTAAATTCGAATTGAAACTTTATTTTTTCATTTTTAAGTATTAATTACTAACTTCATCTCTTTCTGGATCAATTGATTGTTTATCACATTCTTGGTCTGGTGTTGCTGCTACACTCTGAAATATAAGTTTAGTATAAAAGCTAAACTTGAGAAAGAAAAGCTCAAACCAAGAAAAAAGCTGGCATGACGGTAACTATAAGGAAAAGTTTCATTTTGCAAAAATATTATTATTTTAGATTTTACATCAATGATCTAATTTTATTGTTGAATTGGTGCTAGTAGTGCATGCAGTTAATTCAAAACTGAATGATGGACTGGAATAGGCCTTCGAATATAACACAAATTTTATACTTGAAAGCCCAGACTATTTTTAGAATTTGATTTAAGTATGATTAAGTTTTTGTTACTATTTAAACGGAAGCTCTAGCTTATTGAGGAATGGGGTATTATTATAGTAATTCACTGCTGTTCTATTAATAAAGTTGTTTTAGAGTCACTCACAGAATTTGTTGCGTTAATTGTAGCTTTCCAGAATTGAATTTTGAAAATTTGGTTACCTAGTGACCGACTATAGTTACTCTTAATTAGAAATGTTCCAAAAACTCACAAACAAAATAGAAAACCGCAGGATACTTAATTTCTATAATAATAATCGAACCCATAGAAATAGTTTACACTCAATTTTCCATTAAATGTAATTACATTTTACGATTACTTTTAATTCTATATAAATGACATAAAATGTACTGTAACCAAGAATTGTAACATCACACACACATACTCTTTTCACTTGTGTAAATATTTACTTCCATGTTAACGTTTTTTACAGAATTGCAATTTCACGCTGACAGTTGAACAAACAGCTTCCATGCAATATCTCACAAGCATTTATTTCCTTTAAAGTTATGAAAGTATTTGCTCAAGTATTTGTGTTACATGTGCATCGAATATTTCAGATATATCTCCTAAGAAAGTCCAATAAAGTCGAATAATATAAGGAAATGGAAATCACAACCATTCATATCAGCTTTTATAGAAATTTTCCAATTTTCAATGTAAATAAATAAACAGTCATCTTCATACCCTCAAATCACACAAATTTCAATTCTATTGGAATTCTGTTATAACTCTGTAGCGATTCCATAGCTGGTTGCATTTAATGTATTCTCAGACTTTTTTTTCACAAATCGGCAATAGTATTCAATTAATTCAAACCATTGTTCAATCAATCAATATTCTAACAATATTGCTATCATTGTGAAAATTTCATGCACAACAATTTCCTCAAGGATGTATGATTATCATGAATTATGAAAGAGATCATTCCTTCCATCTCATTTGTATTTAAAGCATTCGCACGCAATAAAATACAATAGAGAGGTATTGATGGGTGGAAAATTAATTCAAATAAAATTGATTGAGGCTGAAAACTGTTTTAGATCTAAGAATCGCAGATTTTAGCCCAAAAACTTTTCCACCCAAAGATATCCCAAATTCAAAAATGTTTTCGGGTTGTGTAATCCAAACAATTATAACAAGTTTTTATCTCCTAAATTTTAATACTACCTAAAAGTATGTCTGGGGAATGAAATTCCTGATAACGCAGACATTTCGGATGGCGGTCTGTATGCTCCACACACAGACTGAGAGAGGCGTCTAATGGCGCTTCAGATTAGACTATCAATGGATACACCAGCGAACAATAGTCGAAAGTCCCTATCCCCGTAATAATCTCCGTATAATGGGTGCTAGTACTGACTAAAATACAGCACTTCCCAAACAATGAGGATGATTAAAATTATTAAATTATTTGAATGAAACCAACAACAGTCGTCAGTAGATATTCATAGTCAGAGAACTCGATAGGAGCAAAAACTTGTTTGCCGAGATGTAATAGTCGAGTTTTTTGTAATTGTTGGAAGTAAATTAGGTTTGTATGGGCAATTTGTACTTACATGAGCGTATTTCAGACATTAAAACTTCAATTTGAAGTTTTTGCTGGTTTGGTGCTGCTTTAGTGGATGGTTTATGGCTCTTTATGATTATCATTCATAAAAATTACCTGCATCATCGCCACGATGGATCAAAAATGCAACTGCTATGTTGGTTTTGTTGTTTTTACGTAGACTTTATTGAGTATAATGAAGTTTCTTATTAACATATATCAAAGTTTTATTAGATTTTTTGATGTTTTTTGGAGTTTAATAAAGTTTAGAAGTTTTTGTTCAGACTGACAGCTTTGTTTAGTTTTTTTGCTGTACAATTTGTAATAAAAACCATTTAACATCATTTAAAAATATATTAAAGTAGCAGTGATGTTTCAGGAAATAAATTAAATAGCTAAGTACATGTAGCCTTAAAAAAGCGTGAGATAATTGATTTTGGCCGAATTTGGCCCATAAAAATATTTTTTTTTATCATTTTCTAACGCAAAATTCTGAAAGAGGTAGAATTAAAACAAAATTATGCTCCAAATATTTAAGCAGCTTTTTATTATACATTTCGGTTGAATGTATATTTAGTAAATTAGAGTAAAAGGCTCGTTTCAACATGAACATTTTTAATTTAAAGAGAATTGTCTCAAATTTCTGAAATTTACATGAATTTTGGAGCAAAAACATCAATTTATAAAAGGCTCTTTATTATTTCATACAATAATATGAATTAACTGAACATTTTTAATTTCAAAAAGTAGTCTCCACAAAATGGTAGTCTCAAACTGTTCCATCTTGATTCAAAATTTCGGTCCCTTTACACAGGCTTTACATGACTTATTGGCTAAAAAATCTTGCATATGCATTTTCTGCAAACTCGATCAGTTTTCAGGTTAAGCTTTTATGATATATAATATATATATATATGTGGAACTGCTCCCTTATATATGTAGTAAGTAGTAACAAAACAAAGTCCCTTACAATTAAATAACACATGAGACGAAATTTATGTATTTTTAACGAGTTTCTGTTTTATCTCTATTATTATTTGCATCAGGTGCATTTCTGGCGCAATCAATATGATTTTTATTGCTTTTCATTTAACTGAAATATCAGTTATGTGTATTTTGTCGGATATTTGGAATTCATTTAGAATAGTATGAATTGAAATGAATTTGGTTAGAATTGGGAATGAAATTCGGAAAATTCGAATAGAAGCGAAGACCAGCTGCTGCAAAAACGAATCCTGAAATTTTTTGTGAAATTTTGAATACAAATACAATGGGATAATTGGAAATTGTTTATTGTGGTATCAGTTCGGTATGGGGGTTGTTTGGGAATTATTACTCTGTGTTTTTAAAAATAAAACATTATTTCTTGATTATTTCATTATTATGAAATACTGGAGGATGTCCATAAAATACACTTCATTCCGATTTCTTTTTTAATTTTTGTTGAAAAACTTTTATGGCTTCAATTTGATTTTGTTGTAATATTTTCTAATTTTGAGTAAATCCTAACTTAATTAAATATTAAAATAACAAATTCAATGTTTACAGATTTAAAAAAAAAATCCTTAGTAAAAACCACATGGACATAATGCACACCGCCCCCTTTACAAAACTAAAAGCTTATAATCTGATAAACTTCCAGCAGCTTCAAAAAAGTGTTTAACAAGCGAATGAAAACGAAAATCACACCAATTTCCCAGAAAATTGGAAAAGAAATGCGATTATCGGAGTTGTAAGCATTGGGAGCAATTTATTGCTGGAACTGATGTGGTTTGTATGAATTTCCTGGAAAATAAAATAAGTTTATCAAGTTTTTGAGAAAACTTTTCGAACTAAAAGTATTTTTTATGAGAACTTACTTTTATTGTGCTACGATCTTCGACGGGGCAGGACATTTCGCTATTAAGGAAGTCAAAAACCATCTGAAATACTTGAGATGGCGTGATTTCTTGGCATAAACGTAGTTCAGTTAAGACACAGTCTTCAACTTCTTTTATTACGTTGCATTCTTTGCCTGAATTTGTTGATAAATTAAAAATAATAAAAGTTCTAAATACTCAATTTAATCAAAAGTCTAGAAAGCTTCAGTAAAAATTTAAAATTTTTTCTCAATAGAACTTGAGCTTTTGAATGAACCGAGACTTGTAAAAACAAATTATTCAAAATATTTTTAATTTGCATGATTGTTTTCTTATGTCACTCTAATCAGTAATCGCTTTGTGTAGCATTGAACATGTCTTGGAAGTTTATGCATTATAGCATTGTAGCATTGAAGCATTGTTGTAAATAAAATACATTAAATGATGACTCAATAGTCAATATGGAAAATTGCATTGAAATGTTCAAGTTTGAGTCATTTTTCTTATCTTCACAAATATTTGGTAGTAAGTACAACAAGTAAGTAGTAAGACAAAATAAAATTACCTTCAATAAGAGAGAAAAGAAATTTCTGCCTAACTTCATCCTCATCAGGTAACACGTTGAGGAAACAAAATCCTATTGTGAGATAGTTATCCATCATGCATTCAATTCCATTCGGGGTGAAAAAAGCTACAAGAAAACACGTGTTAATTCACACATTTTTTAAATGTCTGCTCTCAATATAATTCACTTTTGATCTTATCGGCGTCAATCTCGCATACAATTGAGTTTAGCTTCAGCGCAATGTTCTCCACTTTTTCGAAGGCCAAGATTTCTGACTCATTGAAGCACTGCTTTAGGAGGTATTTTAGTTGATCGTTGCAATCATTTCGTTGCTCTATTATTTCTAAATCTTCACATTGTCCTTTATAGAACTCATGGTACTCCATGGGAGTTACTGCTGATAAAGCGGCGTAATTGAGGCTGGTTCCGTTGAGGATCATCTTTTGGCACTCCGTCAAGGTAGATCTAATTTCTTCGAAAGTTGTTGTGTTTTGTGTTCGATCCAGACATACTTGCCGGAGGAAATCAATTTGTGAGTTCAGAAGTGTCAATATTGACAAGGGCGCATCTTGACTGGAACCTTAAAGAAAATATTATTATTTTTGAGCTTTCTCTGAATCATTCTTCCGTGAATAAATCCATGAATCTAATTTAATAAACAGCTTTCAAGTTTACTTTATTAGCATATTGCTATTTTCTGTATACAGATGCCAGGCACGTTTTTTCATAAGCAAGGCACAATTTAAAACAATATTATCAATTATGTGGAAATCCCTCAGCTGATTTAATAATAATTACAAATTATGCTTCGTTCAAACCGTGTTTTCACATGTTTTAAACGTAATGAAGCAGACAGACATAATTTTTATTTGTGAACCCGACTTTTTGCTAATGTTTCAAATTTTCACAGTCAACGTATGACCGAAAGATTTAAAACAATTATAAATTGGATTATTCAAATAATCAAATTACTTTTCGGCCACTTTTAAAAATAACGCTCGAGAAGACAAAAGTCAATTTAAAAAATCTTATCCACCATTTGATGTTATGACGCATATAGAATATATTTAAGTTAAAATTGATTTTTCAATCATTCGACAGAAATATTCAAATTTATTCAAAAATACTCCTGGTCTCTTTCCACTTGCTCCACAACATTAACTTGAGTTAACGATTCAATAACTTTTCAAAAAAATCATAAGAAATTCTTTCTAAACAAAACATCAAAGTCCGTAACATCAAAAAGTCCGCATTACAACCAAAACAAAGTAATCATCTTAATCATCTCGTTTTATTGATTACACAAAATATATCTCTTTATCCTTTTACTAACAAGATTGCACCAGTAACGCTACGAGAACCACAAATCCCGCGCTCTTTTTCATTTCAGGCTCGCAATAAAAGTTGCGCAAAGTTTTGGCCAGCAAAAACTCGAAAAGAACTTCGCGGAAGCGGCACAGAACAACACTCTGGCTATTGTTGCTGGCAAAGTGCTAGCAGTATACTGCTGAGAATATCAGACAGAACAGAGTGATCAGCCTGTATTACCAGTATTTTCATGTATGCGGACTGTTTGATGACGACTTTTTGCGAGAGAGTAAATATATAAAATAATAATTATTATTGAAAGGAACAGCAAAGTAGAATACATTTTATAGTGTTGTAAATCACCTTGAAATAATCACATACGATTAATGAATGGCAGTGTTGTTAAATATTTGTTGGAAAATGTAAGGGTTTCTAGTGGTACTTATGATGCCTTCAAAAATCGAAATAATTCTGAGATTGAAAGAAAGCTATAAGGATAAAAAGTTGGATAAGCGCCAAAAAAGCATCAATAAAACTAAAATTAAGTAATATAAGAATTTATGTAGAAAATGTGTGTCCATGATGTTGTTGCACAATCTAAAATCTAAAGCATCATAATTTTTATTCATCGTTTTATTAATGCTTTGCGTTTAGATCAGTCAAACTAACAATGTCTTGATATATTATTTGTCAACTTTCAGCATATCATTTCATCAAAAAAGCAAAAAAAAAAAAATTTACAACGGTGCCCATCAATCATTTAAATACATTAAAATCATTTTAATCTGTTTAGCAAAAATTATTTCCTCTGATTGGTTATATCACAAATAAAACTTGAATACACACATGATATCAACTCAGAGACAACCTCAACACGAGTATTTAATAATTTGAATACTAAGAAATTCTCCTAAATAATAAAAAAGAAATAAAATACTCCGACAAGTCTAGATGGAATCTATGTTAAACAGAAAATAACTCTCTACTCTTGATACATGCCGAAGCAATTCACGTGTCCCAACTGAAAAAAACACTCGAAAACTTATCAAAAACTTATGAAATTTACTTATCATTATTCCCCGAATACCTCTATCAAAACAGTGTAATTTGACGTATGAAATTGTGTTATTCATAAGTTTTCATAAGTAATTTTACTTATGACATTTGTGTTTTTCATAAGTTTTCATAAGTATATTAATGTATGAGATTTGTGTTTTTCATAAGTTTTCATAAGTAAAATGTCAAAAAATGCAAAAAATAAATCGGTTCTAGAGCCAAGGCACAAATCAAACCTTACTTGATGCTGGATGAATTTTGGATGGAAATACAGTATAGCTTTATAAAGACGGACTCTGTTAGCAAATATTTATTGATTCGATACAAATTTGAAAATTTTATTTTTTGCCTAAAAACTTGGGATTCGAAACGGGGTATTTTGGTGTGTAATTCTGCGTCGCTCGCTGCTTGCCGTAAAGGTAATGTGTCTATTATGACTAAACTTGAACAGTGCGAAGCAAATATATGTTATTGAATATTATGAATAATTTAAGAGGCAAACGAATATTAGAATAAAAAATGTATAATTACATTTTTATTTGATTGACTAGATATTCAGAAATTTATGAGGAATTTAATATTTATCAAACAATATGAAAATTTAATAACTAAAAATAATAAATTATTTTAGTGGAGAAAAATTTTTTTTTTGCAATTTTAATTTTTGAGACAATTAATACTCAAATTTTATAGAAACTTTACTTGCTAGCACATTTGCTTGTGAAAAGGTATTAGATTTTATCTTCGAGCTTCAATTTTGTTGTTCTTCTAAAAAAATGTATTGTGTTGTTGTATACAATAAATATGAAATTATGAGTTTATAGAAACTTATGGTTAAATTTAGCTCAAAAAGTAGATGATTTTCAAAAACTTTGAGAATTCTTTCATCCATCAAAACTTTTAATAAGACATTCAAATGGTCGACCTACTTATGAATTTCGTGTTTTTTATAAGTTTTGATAAGTAAATTCGATCTCGAAATTTTATTTTACTTATCAAAACTTATGAATAAATCGAGTTTCTTGAGTAAATGTTTTTTATAAGTTTTCATAAATTATTTTACCTAACAAAACTTATGAAAGACACTCAAAAGTTCTGTTACTTATGAATTTTGTGTTTTTCATAAGTTTTGATATGTAAATTTGGTCTCGAATTATTTTTTTACCTATGAAAACTTATGAATAACTTGAACTTCATAAGTAAATGTTTTTGATAAGTTTTCAAGAATTATATTACCTATCAAAACTTATGAGTGACACCGTGTTCATAAGTATAATGCCGTTTTACATATGATATTTGTGTAACTCATAGGTTTTGATAGGTTTTAGTAGATTTTACACTGAACTGTCTGTATGACAATTTCACTTGGGGTATTAAAAAACTTTTGAATTATTTTAGGAACACATAGAGGCAATTAAACGGTAATTATTTCAGTGTTTCAATTTTTTCCTCAAGTTTCGGTTGAATTGCTTGAGATCTCTGAGATTTCTATGATCCTATGTTTTTTGTGAGTTAAGATTTTACTGCAGAATCATTGGGGCAATTGTTTGTGAATTGAATTGTGAGTAAATGTTTCTGACGCTGCTGGACTAACCAAGTCATCCATCAAACAGTTGATTCTTTGAAAGTTGGAGCTCCATGAAGCAGCCAAACCTTTGACATAGAATGATACAAAAAAAGATTTCTTGGAAACTTTGAATATATATATAGTTTGTTATGCTTCTACAAAGTATTGGAGGAAATGACGACGGGGATATTATTAATTAATTTTTAGCAGAAAAGCAACTGAGTTGATAAAATGAATAATAATATGAAAAGTCCTTCAAATGTAGTTTGTCAGACGAAAGGGTGCAATTTCCAAACTTATGCCATACAAGACTCCGCACATCTGAAATATATCATTGCTCAATACTTAGTACACTTTTGTTACTCATTTTACTGTATTTACTTCTTACTTACATAATTTACAGCTGAACACGAGCTTATGCAAATTCTTTGAAATATTTTATCAACAGATTTTGATAAATTTCTTGTGACGTAGATCACGTGGAACGTTAGCACTTATATAAAAACTGATTCATAGGATTATATTTTGTTTACGTTTGCTCATTGATAAATCTGGAAGAGCATCAACGACCTGATTTATTAATATTAATCTGAATTCAAATCATTATCATAAAACAATTTAATTTAATTATTCTTTTACACACATACAATTAATCGAATGCATAAAAAAAAAAAAAAAAAATAACTTGTTTGTTATTTTACGAATTTTCTCGCGATTTAATTGTTATCTTTTGCTAATCGGTGGATATAACGTGATGTTATTTGGATAATTCAAAATTAATTCATTATTCTATTAATTCGCTAGTTTTAACGTTGTACTTTAGAAAGAGGTTTGATTTATTAGTTCATATTTCTATGCAATAAATTCTTGTAACTTTTTTTAAAATTTTTTTAGTAGCTAATTATCTGAACTTCAGTATTTTATTTGACAAAATGATTTAAAAATTTTAAGATGTTGTGTAAACGTTTTTAAACATAGATTTCAAACTAATAATTTTCAAAGACCATGTTCCATTTAATTGAAGTGATACAAAAAAATTCATAAAATTCCAAAATAAACAAAATTCTTCAATCGTCTAGAATATCTGAACAAATCTTTAATATTCCCGTAAATATTTATAATTTTGTAATTAACTCACTATAGCAACTGAATAGTAACAAAAGCGATTTACGTATCTGTATTTGAGCAATTTTTATTTGTCTTACCGTAAAATTGTTAATAATAATCTGAATAAATTTCTTGGAGCGAATCTTACATCAAATAAGCTACACAGATCGCTTCTAGTATTTTTTTTTTACATCTTTGCAAAAAGTCAATTGGAGTAGGCATGGAAATTTACAACAAAGTTCTTTCATTTATTTTTGCAGTCAAGCAGGTAGTCTCTCACTGAAACCTATAGTCAAGCTGGATGGAATTCACAACTTTGCCTTTAGTGTAGTCGAGTTTCAAACCAACCATCACATTCAACTCTCAGAGCAATTTTGTTTAGAAACTCTTGGTAAGAAAAAGTTGAGGAAAAACATGAAAACAGAGAGAATTTTTTGCATACATATCATTCATTTCGTTGAAAAATAAATAAACATCATTTTTGAAATAATTTCAGTTGCTCGGGATAACTCAATAATTGAGTAGTTTTGTAAATAAAAATGGGTAAATTATTAAGCAATTATGAGTCAAACTTTTTAGTGAAACTGTTAAAGTTTTTAAAATATTTTTTTTTCTCGAGTTAAACACTTTTCTATTAACTTTTGTTGTTAGATAAATTTGTTGGTCAGAAATTCCATCAGAGACACATTCAGTTTCTCTCCACAAAATTTTCTTAATTGAAACTTTTGAAATGCATGAAATTATTCTCTGTTTCTGTTCAAACTGAAAAATTTATCTCCAAATTCTCGTGATTGTTGAATGGCTTAGGATTTTTCATTTTTGTCGGAAAATATAATTATAAACTCGATTGTAACCCATGCAATGCTGACATTTTCAATTAAATAATTAAATTGTCATAAAAAGTTTTAAATTTGAAATTTAAATATAAAAAGTTTATTTCCCAGTTTGACTATATAATGACTATTCAATCAAAACTAAAACTAATTACAGAGCTTCCCGAAATATACAATTAAAATGTAAATCATTATAATTTGACCCGACTTCAACTGCACAGAATTGTTAACATACCATCACAAAATTCTCATTAATCGATGAAAAATCTATTTCCACCATAAATTTGTTCATTACGCACCAAATCTCAATTACAAAATCAATTATCAGTTTATTTACAGCGAATAATATCAAATTACAGCAATGAAAAATAAGCAAAATGAAGCAAAATATCGAATAACTCGCAAAATTGTTACAAAACAGAATTTCAACTTCAAACTCTGTAGGAAAAAAATGAAATTAAATGAAGCAAAAACATTTGATTTCAATAATTAATAGCAACAATGATATTTCATTTAAAATTTTTTTTCAATAATTTTGTGCTATCTAGCATAAATAATTTTATTATTTTCAAAAATTCAGTTAGAAATTGGACATGTTGCAGGTTCAAGGAACATTGGAAATTATCGAAAATTTTTGAGAATGTCACATTCGTTCAGAATAAATAAAATCTTTAATCAAAATCACATCAAACATTAATATAGATAAAAATAAAACAAATGTTACGAATGTATGTTAAAGAACCATTAAAGAACTTTAAAAAAAATACCATAACATCTACCTTCAGTATTTGAAAGAGAATGCTCGCGTTTCATCTCTTTGATTCGAATTGTCCAGAAAGAGAGGGTTTCAGCTCTGCCATATAAATACTTCACCTCGCTCTCATACCACCAGAGTGTGATTTCAACCGTCGAAGGCACCAGTTTACCGCCTTTCGCTTGCCAGTTTTGACACATTTACCAGCCAAATAGCTGTGCTGTGAGCTCTTTCTGCTGCATTTGTGTGCGTTCCACTAAACATTCTGTGAATTAATGCTTCAATCCATCAATTAGAAGAGTTGCAAGCAAATACAGTGTCCACCGGCAATGGTCCGACCAAGTGTGGGTCGCCAAAACAAGTTTAGCGGTCGGAAATCGCTTCAATAGTGCTCGTAACGTGGCTAGAAGACCAGAAGAGCTAGTTTCACGTAGACTATTATTATTTTCGTGTGTAATTGTGTGCAAGAATTGTGTCCAAGAAATATCAAAGAAATTATAGAAAAGTAGAATCAGCAAAATTAAAGAAAATCTTGAGATTAAGAAGTTATCTTTATGTGTGTGCTTTAAAAAAATATATTAGTTAATGAAAATAAAATTTACTGGAGTGTGATTAACCCCAACAAAAATATTAAAATAATTAAAAATTCTGAACGTTACTGAATAACGAATGAACCAGAAGGATTACCGGATAACCAAGAAATATTTATTTTGAGGAACATTCTCTTAAAAATTATTTTAATATCAATTTCCATGGATAAACAACACACAATCCAATTATCTTGAAGGTGAGTGCAGTTTTTTGTTTTCTAAGAGTAAAATAGTTTAAAAAATGGAATAGTTTGTGTAGAAAATCTTGAAAAAAATGAAAAGAAAAATTTCTGTGGAAAACTTGAAAAGAATTAATTTTATTATTTTTGTGAAGTTTAATGAGAGAGATTTTTTCGGAAAATTCTCGCAAAACTGAAAAATGGGAAAAGTGAAAATTGTCAGAGAAACTAAATTATCAACAAAAATTGAAAGTGAATCTAGAAGAATTTACTGAAAAATTTGGAAATTCCCACTAGACTTTTTTTTAGTATTTGAGAAAATTCCAATAGACAAATTTGTGTTCATTAATATTTTCAGTGTAAAATCATGAATAAATTATAGAAATGATATATTTAATACAAGGTTAGCAAATCTTACAAAAAAGATAATCTTAGATGGGTAAACATTTGGAATAATGTTAGAACAACAAGTGGATAATTAGGAAAACTCTTAAAAATCGATTTAAAGCTTGAGAATTCAAAATCTGATTTTTACAAAAATTCTTAAATTTTTTGAAAATTTTTCTGGCATAAAATTTAAGAAACTATGAAACACCCAAAAATCTTGACAAACAAAGTAAATTTTCCGTGAAATCCATCAAATTCTAAAAATCCATAAGTTCAAAAAATGATGAGCAAACATCGATCATATGCTTCTGTTATGTGTTACTGGTATTATTTGTGTTATGTTCCTTTTCATCCGAATACAAAAATTATTGTTGTTATGATGGTTTTATGTGTGTCAACAACTCGCAGTTACAAAAAATAAGAGTTACGTTTACATTATATTCCTAATTTTGCTGGTACTGCCAAAAATCAACGAAAACGTGAACGAATCTCGAGCAAAACTGAACTGATTTTGAATTTTTTGAGTGAACTTAACACAGACATGTGTGAATTGTGTTTTTCTAATGGATTTTATGTAGGTTTTTGCGCTATGTTGGCCGCGAAATGTGGTTTGAAGGACTTTCGGCTTTTTATGTGGGAAATTTATTATTTTAAAAATAAATTGTAAAAATCGTAAGAATTGTGCGTGAATGAATGATTTTTTCATGTTTTCTAGTTATTTAATAACAATTTTGTGGTTTTTGAAGATTCTCGTTTATTTAAAAGTATAAATTGTATATTTTATGAGTCTCAGTCCATTAATTGTAGTTTTACGCAATTTCTACAAAACGGAGTGATTTGACTCAATAATTGACACGTAATTGTAATTTTTCATGAAAAACACAAAAATATGAATGATTTATGCATCAAATCACCACCACGTCAAACACTCATCACAATCAATGACTCATACATGTGAGTTCACTCTAATCTGATGCATAAAAGCAAATGCAAGTGAAAACCCGCCAAGTATCTAACTATTTACACCGGCTGACAAATATAGACGAAAATACTGGAAATACTGCCAAATCCACCGAAAATCCTCTCGTACAAAAAATATAATAAAATGATGGACACTGAGAGTAAAGAAATTATGGAGTTATAAATAATTCATGAATTTTAGGTTTTACCTCGATCTTTAAGAACTTCTTTTTGGTTAAAACTGTACGTTTGAAAAGACTTTCTGCAGTTTTCCTAAATTCCCAGTCACTCTTTTCTCAGTGTATCAAAAATAAAGTCGAAAAACAGATAAAACCATAAAATTATCCGCACAGCCATAGCAAAAAGAAAATATTGAAAATATCGGCAAAATATTCGGAATCTCTTTCTCGTCTCCGCAAATAAAAGCAGATAAACATAACATTTTTTGTTTTCCATTTTTGCGATTTTTTCCGATATTCGGTGAATGTTCTGCGATTTTTTCCCATTTTCAAATCATAATATTTTCTTGGCTTGACTGTTTGGATTTTCAATTCAAAAAATATTCTTTAGAGGCGAATTTCTCTAAAAATTGTCTAGAATATTAAAAATATTGAGAATATGTGAGATATTTGCAACAAAAATATATTTTTATAGAAGAAATCTTTGAAATTGCTTGAAATGTTTTACTTAATGCTGGTGGAAATGGTTTGAATGAAAGAAAGTCGGAGGAAAATGGAAATACCAAAAATATTTGAAAAATGAAGGGAAAATTGAAAATATTGGAAAATCGATTAGGATTTGCGGGATAATTTCTTTTGTATTGATTTTGTCTGGGAAATTTGTTGGCTGCTGTAGCATGAATGAGAACGCTTATTATTGAATTTAAAAAACAATTTTAAAATGTATATAACTATACAAGGTTAAGTAATGTCAAAGCCAACGATTACAAGTCAAATAATTGAAGCCAAAGAGTCTGAGTTTAATTTTACTCAATCAAATGCGACAAGGCACAATCCAAACACTCCAACAATTTCATCAGCTTCGATGAGTTTTGCTGATTTTATATAATTAGGATAATTTTTTTCTTGTGAAGTTGGTCTCCAATAAAATACGAATTGAGCTGAATTCAGTAAAATTGAGACTGATTCAAACTGAATTCAATTACATGCAAATGTTTTCAATGCCTTCAGTTGCCTTCATTTGCCTAGAATGGTTCAGCTTTTCTTCTATATCATTTGCAAAAATATAATGTCAAAATTATTCCAAATTGTCACCACATAAAATCCAATTAGATCCAACCAGATTGAACAAAATAGTCTAGTGTTATGGACTGAAAGATTTTTTTGTTGTTGAGACAATTAGGGAAGTTGTTGGTTACGTTCTGAAACTTTTGATCGTTGGATTTTTTTAAAAGCTTACATTTTTAATGGTTTATATTATTTCAATATATTTAACTAACTTTTCCAGTCTTCCGTTGTTTCTAATGTAAAATTTAATTCAGTTCTAGTACAAAAATGAAACTGAAACTCATGCAAATTTGTTTGAAACTTATTTGCTCTGCCATTTTCACTAAAAAGAAAAGATCTTTTAGCAACAAAACTAATCATCCAACAAGCTTTTTGATAACCTCTTCTAGAACTTAGAAAATTCTCCATTCATAATCAAATAAAAAACGTTTACTTAATCCCAAAATTCCTTGAGCAAATGTCTCAAAATGTTCTAAATCTTGAAAACTGGTTCATCCACTTTCTTGAGCTTTCTCCTATTCGAAATCTGAAAAAACTTTAATAAAAGAAGAATAAAAGTTTCGTTGCAAGAGGAAGTGCGCTAGTCGAAAGATTAGCAGTTTTGTGGTAGATTCTGTTTTTGATGAGTTTTCTCTAGAAACTTTGAAGTTTGTTGGGAAAAGCTGATTGTGTTTAATGAAAGAATTTTTAACTGCGAATCTACAAAAAACTTTAAACAATCTGCTTAAGACTGTTTGGAAGCAGATTGTGGTATTATTATTATACAATTGCATTATGTAAAACAGTTGCAAAAATGCAAGTAAATTTCATTAAAACTCATAAATATTAGTTTTCCAATAGATTATTAATATACAATTTCGTAGTAAAAACTCAACTTAATAATGACAACCTTTTGTTCTAATTTTTATACAAATTACCGAAAATTAGCCAAGTTCTAAATGTTTCCCCTTGACAACTAAACATCTAAATTACGAAAACATTAAAAATTATGATGGAAACAAACAAAACTCTCTAAACACGCTTAAAAACCTTTCAAAGACAAAATCCTTTAGATGCCAAATAATTCAAGTTGGTTACTGAATAATGGATTACTTATCTCCAGCCTGTCTCGTTTGCCCCATTTCTTTCCATTCTACAAAAATCCATCTCCCCGGAAATTTCCCAAAAGTCCCAAAAATTTGCCGCTTGTGTCGAGTTGAAACGAAAATTGATTAACTTTTGGCTTCAATTTCACTGGCATAAGCAAAATACGGAAAACTCAGTCTGGTTTTAATAAATATGAGAACTTTTAAAAGGAGGAACAAGGAGGAAATATAAGGAAATATGAAAATAAGCCATAACATTCCAAAGAATCTCTACAAACAAGGCAAGAACATGAA
The DNA here is from genome assembly GCA_038502155.1 of Parochlus steinenii. Classification (NCBI taxonomy): domain Eukaryota; kingdom Metazoa; phylum Arthropoda; class Insecta; order Diptera; family Chironomidae; genus Parochlus; species Parochlus steinenii. The sequence goes on from JAXCIN010000039.1 coordinate 2,509,363, forward strand.
AAACGTTTTGCCATCTTTATTAATTTCAATTTAGGATGTTTTGGAAATATTTATCATGGAAAAAAAAGTTTATGGAGTTTTAGGTTATCTATTTCAATAAAAGAGTCAGAAGAAGAGTAAGGGTGATTGAGCTCTTAAATATTGTCTTTATTAAAAATATAATTACGTTAATACAAATACGATTTTTCAATCAAAGTTTTTTTTCTTCTCTGTATCGGAAATATCACTAACCTAGAAACTAAGATGAAATATAGGAAACCAAGAAACGGACCCATTCTAAAGCAAATAAAACTGATAGCACACAAAGCAGCTGATTATCTTTTGTATGATCCAATGAAGCGTGCAATGTACAACACAGACATTTTAAGGCCGGAGCCTGTTCTTGTGATAGCCTGCCTGACCCGAGCTGAACTTTACTCCATTCTGCTCAGCTCCAAGCAAAACTTTTGTAGGACTCTGTGCCTAATACTCCGAGATTTTGATTTATAGTGAAAGCATTTGATTTGTTTTGTTTGTTGGGGATTGGAATTCATTGAATGACGAATGAAACCCGATATTTATAGCAATTGATCTGAGCAAAGGAATCGTTGCTTCACAAAGATTAATCAATGTTCCACTCGTCTCACAAACAAACAAACTAATAAAAGGAATTTGCTTTAGAGTCTATAGATATTGTCTATGGTGAAGCTTTTCCCAGTGTTTCGAGCTTTTTATCGAATTTTTTGTTTATTTGTTGTTTTCGTTGCTTTTGGCTGCGAAGCTCGAGATTTGCAGATTAAATTGAAAAGTTCCTTTTTTGCCTTTCGGGCTTTAGACGCTTTGAAAATTGATAATAAAGGGGAATTGAAGCAGGATTAAATGAGCACATTCCAAGTATCAAAGGAATCGATGATGAATTGTTTATTTTCACTGTAAGAATTTTAAAAAAGGTTATCTAGTATATTATTATTAAATTTTAATATTTCTACATATTTTATACCGTGCCACTTAATTTCGTCAAACTAATGATATTTCGCAAGAATTTACAAGAATAAATCCCTTGTTATCGAATATCAAGGATTCTATAACAAAATCCTTTTAAAAACATTAAAAGGCCTTGGAAATCTCAAAGCATGATTAAAATAAAATAAAAAACAAATTAAGCAAAAAGTCGGCAAAAAGGCAAAAACATGGAATGACAACAAAAAACTCAAAAGAGCAAGACAAAAAATTTTGAGCATTTCCAACAAAAGTGCTGATAAACAAGAAAAAATGGCTTTTTCCTATGATACACCATAAAACCTTGCAAAACCCTACATAACTCAGTAAAAAGTCCATAAAACTCAATAAAGATCCTTATTCCTTATGAACTATGCTATAATTTCTCTTGTCTTTTGCTCGTTCCACAAAATCTACAAGCAACGACAAGCTCGAGATGATTCATCAAAATTAATATCTATTGTTAGTTCTACTGCTGTCTTGATGATATTTATTTTTTCCACGAGCCGTCTTGAGTGCTTGAGAGATGCTGAGATGCTGAACAAGAAATATCGGAATGAGGAATTAAGGATTGAAAGGATTTTGCTCAAGTTATCCGAGTCTGTTACTCTTCCTTAGTTCCTTCATTCAACTGCTTTTAAATGCTTTATTTTGCTTCAAGTCTTTTACAATCTTTTACTGCCTTTTATTGGGGCAATCAGACAAAAGTATTAAATAATAGAAGCATAAATTTTCGGATTTGTTGGTACCATTTTTAATGGAATCTTCTCGGTTTCATCTTTGCTGTGCATTTCAAGGAATTTGATGGGGCTTTTTAGTTTATTGATGTTTTTACGGGTTATTTATGAAGAAGGGGAGGATACTGGGCTATATTGTGAGGTTTCCTAGAGAATTTGAAATGAAACTGTTCACGGAAAAAAAAACAAGATTTGAATTTATTAACTAAATTCTAAAAACATTTCCCCCTCAACCCATTCCCTAAATTCTCACCAAACTCAAATCTCGCAATCAAAAATTCCACCGAATCACAATCACCACAAAATATTTGTGTCAAGAAATGATTTTTTCATCAAAAAACTTGAAAAATTCAGAAAAACTATTTTAATTGACTTATTGTTCGTACAGCTCGCGTTTATGCATTAAAAAGCATTTGAAAGTATTTTCATACGTTTATAAATTTTTGAAAAACATTTCACCATGCCATTTTATATTTATGTGTGCACATGAACCATTTAGAAGCTTTGGTAGAATTCTCAGAATAAGCGCTATATAACATAAAATTAAATGCAATCAAAGTTGAAACATTTTTTGAAAACAATTTGCAAAGAAAATTTAAAATAATTTGACGAAAATGTGGAATTGAATGGAATTAGCGGTATTTGTCTTGACACACCTGTTTTAAGAAGCAGGGTTTGGTAGTTTGATTTTTTTTTTTGAAATTCGTGATTTTGAGTTTTTGATAGAATTTTTTTGTTTTAATTTAAGACAAATTTATTTTCAATATTTTGAAATCATTTATATTTAGCCTCATTTATAATCCACTAAAAGATTTACTTCATTCATTTTAAAAATTCATTTAAAAATATTAAACCAAGATTAAATTTAAATTTAATCTAAGTTAAATTGGTAATAAGACCATCTTCACCTTGCCCTCTAAAATAAGAAGAACACAATCAACGCAAACTTGAATCTTAACTTAAACACCAAATGAATGAATAATTCAAAAAGACTAAAAAGGCAATTGAAAAAATCTTGCACGTTTGCCTTGGACATTCCACAAGTGCGTCTTCGAATCTTCAAACTTCAATGAGTTCGATCAAAGACAAAGATTCAGCAATTGCTCGTTGGTCCGTTAATTGTATCAAATGAAATTCATGAAATTCATGAAATTCATGAGAATTGAATTGGAAACACTTTTGATTTTATGATTTTATCGAGTTTTTATGATTTTTATGAGTTAAATGATTTTTAGATTTTTCAGACTTTTCAACAGAAGTTGAGTGGATTTTATAGAATAAATTTTCCTTCTTCTTGCAATTGCTGAAAGGGTGGGACAGTTGCACAGGGAAATATAGTTAGATTCATAAAATATTCTTTGAAGATGACGTTGAATTCAAATAAATAGTCAAATAAATAGTCACCAAATCTCCCGAAAAACTGTCCATCCTACCCTCCCTCCATCAAAATCGATTTAAAATTAAATTACAAGTTTATGTATTTCCATAAATTCAAGGTTATCTCGCCACCAGTTCAACCCAGTACTGAAGCAAAGCACTGAAGGTGCTCGCACAAATTGGCTTCGAGTGCAAAAAAAATGCAAAAACTCTTGCAAAAACGCTTGCTAGCAGTTTTCAAGGTATTTGCTCTGACAATTAGAGCAATTAAAACCGTTTAAGTGATTTTAAACATTTTTGTGCTCACTAAAAAAGTTGTTAAGTTGTTATGTTGTTATCTTGTCGCACTCTTCAAACTTTTTAGGTTTTTAAAGTTTTCCAAAAATGCAACATATATAACTATTGAATTTAACATTGTTTTAAATATTTTAATCATTTTAATTATTTTAAGTAGAGCTCTTAAGATATCACAATATATCACAACGTTTCAAAAATATCACATAGCTCGGTTTTACTAGTTTTATTTTTGCTCACGAAGAAAGTTTTTATTTCAATCTCATTAAAAGTTTTAATGTTTCATTAAATTTAATTGCATTTTAACCTATTGTGTTGCGCAAAACTGCGAAAAATTGAATTTGTTTTCTTTTGAGATATTTGAAACCATGCTCAAGAAAATTAATAATTAAAACTGCATTTCCTAACATCTTAGTTTAATTCTTCTGAATAAAATAAATAAATAAATTTATCTTTTGTCATTTGAACTCGTAAAAAAATACTTGAGGCTTTGTTAAAGAGCACAGAACTCATTTTAAAATAAATTCTACTTCAAAAACTTGATGCATTAATCATTTTTAATCTGCACACATTTATGTTGTTTGCACAATGTTGAAGAAACAGCAGAGCTCAAAATATTCACTCATTCGATTGTATTTTCAGCTTATTTAGTTTTTACCTCAGAAAATCCACAAAATTCGCAAGAATGCAAGATATCTGCACAGAATTGCTTCAAAACGTAAAGAATGGAAAAATCAGACAATTTTTCTACAAAAAAGCGAAAAAAGTTGAAAAACGCAAGAACAAAACATAAATACGAATTAAATTCGAATATGAACTTGTTTCGTGATTCTTTCCTTCCTTTTGTACTTTTTCGCTTTTGGGCGAGAAATGTAAAGCGCCGTACACACTATGAAAGTGATTTTTTCAAAAATCAAAGTTTTCCGTGAAAGTTTTTTTGACGTTTCAAAAATTATTTTTTTATTTTTCGAATTTTATCCCATTTATCGTCTATTGAATGGGTTTTAAACCATTTTCTACGAGTTCTGAACGTTGAAAGATCATATTGGGAATGAATTGGCATCAAAAAGTGGGAATGTGTCAAAATAAAATTTTCGGACTTCAACAATCGGAGTAAAATAATCAAACTTGCAGCGCAAAAATAGGAAATTTTCTATTCTTCGTGAAAGTTCATCCTCGCAGTTTTTATTGTGGTTTATGATTTTGATCAGAATATTTAATCACCGCAACTGCACAAATCTGATGCATATTTATGGCAAGAATGATGTGGAAAAAAAAAACTCCAAAATTTATCATTTTTGAGGCAACTTTCATGGGCAAAACCAGTAAAAAGACCAAAATTCACTGAAAGTTGTCTGAAAGTAGAGTTTTTCCTAAAGTTTTTCCAAATTTTCTTCAAACATTAAATTCGTCTTTTTGATACGCAAATTTTGACTATTTTTTGAAAAAAATCCTTCCACGGGAAAATGTCAAGAAGTTGAAAAAATCGGAAAAAAGAAGAAACTTTCAGTGATTTACTTTCATAGTGTGTGGACCGCTTAAGTAATATCTATTTCTTTTTCTTTGCATTTTCAGTTTGCCTGTTTTTCAGATTTTTTTTTGTAATTTTTTTTTTACTAAACAAAAAGTTTGCTTCCATGCTTTGTTAACGCAACAACAAAACATTTTTTTAAACAATTTGGAGGAAAATACGGATTGCAAAAAATTTATAGGGAAGTGCAATGAGATTGCATAGCTCATATCATATCTGAACTGAGAAGCTGTAGTATCCAATAAGAAGTGATATAAAAAAATTCAAAAGATCCCAAAGAAAATTTTATAAACCGGGAAAAAGATTGTGGTATTGTTTCGTTTCTCTCAGCCTACAGTCTACTCTCCAAAATACCTATCGCCGCAAATACAGAAACAGTTAAACCTCGTTACCACCAACAATTTTCTGTAAATGCTGTATGTGTTTTGTATTGTACGGCGTTTACAATTTTATGACTGAGGTTCAGGTCGACATTGTGCAGGTATCTTTCATTTCTCTTGCTTGTATTTTGCACGGTATTTTTTGGTAAGGTTAGCTTCTTCTGGATGAGGTGAGGTTCAAGAGGATTATAGCAATCAATTTTTGCTAACGGGATTATAGTTTTGAGTGCAAGGCGCCAGGTGAGATAAGAGAATGCTGAAATTGGATTAAAATATAAAAGATTTGATTCAACCATTCACAATTCACGATTTTTTTAAGACGTTGATCTATTTATTTAATGAAATAAAATGCCAAAACATAGCAGAGCGGTGTAAGAATAAATTACATTGGAAAACAAAAATTCTCCCTTACATTTAACAATCCTTGACAAGTACTACATGAAACTTTGAAAAACTGTTCTACACAGTCTTCGCTATGATAGCTCAAAAACAAGTAAAAAACTTTTTCCTGCGATGAAAAGAATTAAATTTACATGTAAATTGCCGAGGATGAATTTCAGTATTTTCAGTTATTTTCTTCTATATCTTTTATTTTCCATAGATTCCTTTACATATTTTTTTTTTTGGCGAGGCAAAAAATCCTTCACGGGTAAAGAATTATGCTGTAGAATGGTATGGAACAATAGAAATTATTCAAATTTGTTCTTTGGCTGTTCTATTTTTGTTGGTGTACTTGGAATTTCTAGGAACTTGGGATTTAGGGGTGTTGTTAGGTGGCGTTTAAAAAAATTCATTTTCGTTGGTTTGTTGGCGAATCTTCTTGGTTATTTGGGGAAAACGATTTGAAATACAAAAGTATGGAATGCTTAACATTTCCGCCCTTCTAGACCACCCAAATGAAGTAAAACAAAGAGAAAACTTATTCAATGGAAGTCGTCACCTGAGCTGCACGAAACCCGATAAGACGCTCTGCCGGAACTGTTTGAACTGTGATAACAGAAAACTTTACCAAAATCAACAAAACTCCAACATTCTTGAGAAAACTCGAAAATGATTCCACAATCCATAAATAAAAACACAAAAATACAATAAGGTGATTCAGTCTTTGTCAATGGCTCATTTTTTCGTGTTGTGGTACATGAGCTGGAGATGAAACAATAAATTTTCATTAAATAGCACAACATTATTTCAGTCTGTCGAGCTGAAAGTGAAAGAGATTGGTAGAATGTGATAAGCCACCAAAAAAATTCCGTGTTCGCTCCAGCCAGGAGAGGAATGAAACAAACAGGCATCCCGCTGTGGCTAATTAATGTGGAAATGGTTTTTAAACACACAGAAGAATTTTTGTGGATGGAATTTTTTTAACTCTGGTGAATTAAAAAATATTAAAGAGTGGATTTAACTGAAAATAAAAAAAATGGATTTCTCTAAAATAATAGTTCAATCATTGGATTTGAACCTAGAGTGTCTTTGGCTAAGAAAGTATCCAGTAAACACTTTAAACCATCAATAAGTCTAAAAACCATAAAATCTTTTGTAAAAATACCTTTCCACAAAATTCGAAAAATTCAAATAACTAAAGACTATAAATAACTTCATGAACAAGCCATTAAAATATCAACCCAACCATCTCAAGGATACCGAAGAATCCGCTTAAATTGAAACCCAAAGTTCATTCACCAAATGGATGAAGATTTATCAATTAAAGCACACGGTCTTTTTTTTGTCGGTTCAGGAACTTGTTTTATGGGTTTTGTTGGAGATAATTTATGGGTGTTGCTCCGTGCTCGTTTGCTCAGTTTTTTTGGTGCTTTGGGTTGTTTAGTTTGTTTTTAAGTAGAAAGGAATTAAAGTCGCAGTTACTTATGTACTCAGTTGATGTTAGATTATTAAAAACAGTTTTAATCGAGAGTTGTCTTGCGGATTAAGTAGTGGATAATGACTGTAATGATTGCCATGATTGTAATTAGAACTGGGAGCAAAAACACTTTCTTTGTTTATGTTTTTTTTATTTTGGATTTTTGGCTGTTGTTTCTTGGAGTTTTTGATACTTAATTATTTTTAATGAATTTTTGACAATCATTATTATAAGTAGAATTTGTTCTTATAGAGACGAGGTACTGTTGTATCTTAGATACAATTAAATTTGATACTCATTAAAATGATTTTCAGACTCAAGAAATATGTCTTATCACTTTTATTAAAGATTTAAACAAACAACAGGGAATCTTGAGAGCCTTTATTGAACCATTTTTGCTTTCCAGGTTTTCAAGAACCTGCAATCTTAAAAAATAACAGATAAGGCTTTTGCTTTTTCAATTTTCAAGTTTTTCCAGTTTGTTAATTTTTGATGCAGGCAAAAACTTATCAGCAGCCCGAAAATGCTGAAGTGCAATAATTCAATTGTGTTGCGATTAGAAGCAGTTTCTTCTCCGTTCCATTATTTGGACAAAAAGCAATTTAGATAACAGTGTATTATCCATACTGATGGGATACTATAGCAAAGCATAATGTTGAGTTAAAAAAGCAGCAATTTATGTGACTGGCATAATTTTTGTTGGTAGCTTTAAAACTTTTTTTCAAGTTTGAGAAACTTTGAGAGACAATTTTATGGATTTTTTAATTTTTATTAGAGTTTGTAGTTTTCTATTGAGTTCTTGGTAGTTCTTTGGTAGTTTCTTATTAATTTAATATAATTTGATGATTTAAAAGGTTCTTGGCATAACTAGGAATATCTTCTTCATAGTAGTTCTTCTGTATTCAATTTGTTAGCAAATTTAATGGATTTTTGTTGAAGAATAAGAAAATTATTGAAGAATATAAATTGAATTCGCTTTAGTGATCCTTGGGGCCGGTTCAGGAGGCCTAACATTATTTAGTAAAACTTAACATGAACATAAAACTGAAAATATTTACGAAAGTTAATTGCTTGAAACCGTCCATTAAGAACAGCCCCTAATTCCAGCTTCGAGAATTATGGCAAGAAACAATTATTGTGCGGCTAAAACAACCAATAATTACAGGCCACTCATCCGCGAACCTTCAGCAAGTCAAAGCAAAAAGTTAAAGAACATCAAAATATGATAATCTTAAGTTATTTCCAAGAAGTTGTCTATTCGCTCCATTGTGGCATTCTACAAAAAATAATTTCAGAGAATTAAATACACTAAATACAAGAAAACATCTACAACTTACAACATTACAACAAAGTTGCCTATCTAATAATCCGCAAAGACAGAAGAAAACAAAAATTCTTTTTTTATTTTTTCGAGAAAATTATTAGATTGTTAACAACCATAAATTCTTCAAGTTTAACCTTTTTTTGGAGTTCTAAAGCTTGTTGGGTTTGCTAAGAAGCAATACTAGTTGAAATATTGACTATAGCACAAAAGCAGGGGTGGATTTATGTTTGGAATGAGTTGAAAAGATATCAAAGAATAAGGTTAGGTTTTTGCAGGAACTTTTTATTTTATTATACTCATTTGATTTAAACAAGAAAGACCCCACAATCCACCTCTTTTTTCATAATCTCAAACATCATAGAGAAATACCCGAAGAACCAACAAGAAGAAAAATTAATGATAATTATTAAAAATGATTACAGTTGAAGCGTTTATTGGTTTTATTTGAGGGGCGAGCGGTTGCTTAATGAATTCTCGCTGCTACAATAAGCTACAATTCTTGGTCCTGACCGAAGTAAAACGTCTCAAAGCGAGGCAACTAAAGGCACGCTCGATTCCTAACCTCAATTTAATTTCTACGGTCTCGTTCTTTCCGCCTTTCGGTCCGCATTTATGTTTCTCGTTGAAGACTGCTTTGTAGCCAAAATTGAGATAAATTGTAATTTTATGGTTTTGTAGCATTTTTTCCTCATGTTCTCGCATTTTATTGGATCTTTTTGTATATATTTTATTTTCTTAAGAATGATTAAAGAAAGAGCCCAGTTTCATTCGTTTAGCCATTTTAGCTCGTTTTAGACATTTAAACCATTTGTGTGGAAAAAGGAGGGAATTTCTTGACAGCAAACAAAAAGTTCACAAATTTCTCATATAAATTTAATATGCTGTGGAGCGCACTGGAAATGAGAATCAGGAAAATGATAAGAAGAACTTTTTAGCCTAGTTAGAGACTTATTTGTTGTCAAAGGTTTCACTTTGATCTTAAAAAATGTGATTTTATATAGGGGGTTTTGGATCATTGAGGAAAAAATTTTGATTTGAGCAATTATTATTCAGTAGAGAAGTTTTGGTTTCCTTTTACCCTTTTTTGTAGATTTTTTGAATTTCTTAATCTTATGTAAGCATTTTGGTACTCACATCTAATTTTTTTTCTACCAGTAATTTTGAATCAAATTCCACTCCAATATAACTAAATGCTTTTCCTATCACCACTACAAAGTCTCAACTATATGCCTTCTATTGCCGTTTTGCCTCTTTCTGATTTATTTCCAAGAAATATGTCTTTGTCACTAAAAAAATATTCTGGTCCGTTGACAAGCTCCAAAACTGAATCGGCAGGCAAACTGTCAAAGGCGAAGAATATGCTGAAAATGCTGTTAGGCGCCTTGCGAGAATTTTAAATTTATCACAATGTTCATACAAAGCGAATTTGACAAACAAACAAAAGACTGAAAATATACTGAATCGTGAACAATTCTCAACAAATCTGGAGTCAACAACATGAAATCATAAATATAACAGAATAAAATTATAAACGACAACAAATAATCATAAAATTTATGAAAAGTCATAAAATACATAAGGAATAGTCAGATTTGATTGCCTGGCAGGTATTTGGAGATTTTGTTTTTTTTGTTGCAAAAATTGCTTCAAGCAAATATTTTGAGCCACACATGCTTAGTTAATAGTCGGATTATCTTCAGCAAGTTGGTGAGCTCATCTTCCAAATAATTAAATATTGGGGTTTTTGAATTTAAAATTTATTTTCATTTTGCTTTAAAAACAAATTAGTCATGTTCCTGAACTTGTGGATACGGACAAAATACAAAAATACCTTTTTAAAGGAAATCCATCAACAAAGTAAATTCATAATTTCGTTGAGAAAATTGGAGGCACAAGTGATTTATTACAATTATCGTCGTAATTTCTGGTAATTTTCGGTCGTCTTTGGTCGTTTTAGGGCCTTTTAGCTTTTTCCATGATTTGATGAAGATTTGAAATTAATGTTGAATAAATCAAAACTTGGTGATTTGATGAGTTTTCGTCATCATTCAAGAGCCTATCTAAAATCACCTATAAGCACCTGCATTTGCCTCAAAGCGCATTCGCCTTGTGTGTTTTTTTGTAGTTTTGAAGATTTTTGAAGTTTGATGGACAAAATTGCTTTTTAAGTATAAGAAGGAACTCAAGTTTCGAACATTAAAAAAAATATTAAAGCAGAACCGATAAAGTTTCGAGAAATTGATGAGATTGAGGAATTTAATAAGAATTGCTATAAAAAATGATGAAAAATCTCTGTAAAGACGTTAAAACAAAGAAACAAGAGTTTAATCGGCTTTTTTTTCTTAATTTTGATAAATCTTCAATAATCTTTTTGCTTTTGAAGTATCTTCAAGTATCTTGATCTGGCAATAGAAAATCTTTGGAAATCTTTTACGAATCTTTTGAAAATCTTGTAAATGTTTGAAGAATATTGATTCTGGAGGAATTTATGGTTGACTAAAAAATTTAAAAGTTTATGTTTGGGCAAATTCTGCTTTTCAATTATTTTGATGGTATTGTTGAACAGTTTTTATTTTATTGAAATTCAATAAAAAAACTTTTTATTTTATTGAAATTCAATTAAAAAAACTTTAAAGTTCTAAAATATCTCAGTAAAATTTATCATAGCAAAGCTGGTTCTGATGCGAGTCTCCTAGTTTATGATTTCATAATTAAGAATGATGAATTTTTGTTTGTTCATTGTTTTTTCTTCTGTTGTCTGTCTGCATCTTTATTCGTGTTTACTAGGGAGATTATCCTTTTCAGAAAGACGTAAATTAAAATTTTTCTTCTAGCGTTATTAAATTATTATCCGTCGTTTTTTCTGTTGCAAAATAATTTGAGTTTTTGACTATTTTTTCATTTAATTTATTTTTCATAGTTTTAAAATTAGCCATATCCATCAATATTAAGGAGAAAACACACATACAAAAGGACTTCCGTTCTTACTAGCCTCTTTAACAATCTATATGTCCTACTGCTTTTTCTTTTTTATCTCCTCGTTCTTCTTGGTTTATAATCGACCGAGTTTCGATTTTTTACAAGTTTGTTTTTATGATCCAGTAAATACAGAAAATACAATAAAATGCAAAGAAACACAAAAATATTCTAAAAAACAGACTACTCAGAAAACCAACCAAAGTGAAATTTATGCAGAAATAACATTCAAAGCCACGAGAATCACATATCTCGAATTTAAAATGAAATAGAGAAATAAAAATGAGCATATATTTATTTTTTGAAATGTTTTGGAAAAATAATTTAAAGCAATCAAAATACACCAAAAGCTTGCCGAACATCATCAAAAGCCTAAAATAAATAAACATGTAATTAACTGTGCAAGCACTAAAAGTGGCCAGCAGGTTAGGGATTTTAATGGTGTCTCCGAGATCTTTAATTTAACTAGATTTGACTGGTTCTAATAAGAACAGAGGGTTTTCTCTTGTTGTCAGTGTTCTTGAGTAATTTTAGATGTTTCTCTCATCTTTTTTATTGAGGATTCTTATGTTAGAAGATTCTTGAAAGTAATCAATTAGCATTTTTAAGTGATGAAGATCAAATTTTATTGTGTTGTAAAATTTTGAGAAACGCATATTTTTGCCAAATTTGAATAAAAATTCAAACACCGGGGCTGATCTTACTCAAAATTTTATTAATTTAAAAACTTTCAATATAATAATTTGAAATATTTTTCCATATTTAAAAGTATTTTCAATATTAATATCCAAAGTTAACTGCAAGAAATAGAAAGAAAAAGCGAAATTCCGTAAAAACTGACAAGAAAAGTGAAAACAGCTCATTCAGAATAAATTACCAATAAATTATCTGCCAACATTATTAATTTGAAATTTAAATATTTGTATAACATTTTTGCATTGAGAATAAACTCCTGAATTTGTGATGGCAACAAAACAGCCAAAACGAGGTGAAGATTTATTTTCGTGACGTAGCGCCGATATTTCAATTAGCTGCTCCAGATTTGTCTTGACTTTGCTGCCTTTTAACTGCGCCTATATAGACCATTATTGCTACTATAACGTGACTGGAAGTTCTTGCTTTAGAGTCTTCGCGTACGTGAGAAGATAAAAGGCAGTGAGTGGAGGCTAAGGAGTGTATTAATAGACAGAGCGATGTGAAAATGGGTGAAGACCTTCTTAGAGATCTTTATCGGTTTAACTAGAAGTGACAATTACAAAGTTGAGTGAGAACAGGGGTGGTGAAAATTCTTATTTCACTAAGAACAAAAGTATTTCAAAATATATAAATGTTTAACTGTTCAGTCCTGATTGAAATAAAAAAAGACCAGCTCCATCCCTGAAATTTCCAATCAGCCCTGCTCAATTCTGGAAATTTAATGATTTCTACCAATTTACTATTAATAAACTGCTCCGGGTACTTTTCTGTGGAAAAATTTTCAAAAATAGATTTTTTCTGAATTTTCCGAAAAATTGGTTTATATTTTCTGTGTAAACATGAAGCAAGTAAAAAGTGTAAGCAAAACAGATAATTCGAGTGAATCTGGAGTTTGTTTGAAAATTCTGAATATTTTTAAATTTTCGGCCGCTTTTAAACAAACAATAAATCTCTGGGAAATTTATTTTTTGTTCAGTAATTTTTACTTTTCGAGAAGATTTAACGAGAAATTTCCACTCTGGTGTTTATTTGTTAAAACGAGATTTTCTTTTGCTGGTAGCTGGAAAGTGGAAGCTGATTTATTGGGTGACAGAATCGATTATTTTTGGGTGATTAATTTAGATTAAGTTTAGCGTTATACAGATGATTAAATTTATTGTTATCAGAAGAGATTCAAGTTAATGTAATTTTTGAATATTTTAAAGAGAAATAAATCTTAAGGCTGTATAATTTACCGAACTGAAATGACATGTTTGAAAAATTCTATCTATAGAAAAAAATTGTCCCTTGGCAATGATTTCCTAGCTCAATAAATCACCCCAAAATCCCTCCAGACAATTGACTCAATACACGTTATTTGGTCTATATTTGTTGAAAGTGTTTCGTTAATTAGTTTACAAGCGAGCTCTGCGACTACAGAAAATGTGTTAAATTTTAAACAGATATCGATCCAAAAAGCATTAAACACATGACATACTGGAAATACAAGGCAAATACAGAACAACTCTTTAAATATTTGACGATTCTTATTTGCTCATGAGTCAACTTTACTGTGTAGCATATTTAAGTTTTTTTACAAACCTTAAAAATTGTTCAAAACATATGAAAATGAACAAATATAAACAGAATTCAGTTTATTAGATATTTTATCCAGATTATTGTTTCAAATATTTGAATTGCCAGATTACACTGCGTAATTTTTAATTTATGTACTTACACCGTATTGTTCTTTAAATTATTTATTTTGCGAATTTGGTTTTATGTTTACATTTTCCATTGTGTAAAATATAATTTTCCGAGAATTTTATGCAGCTTTTTGAAATTATGATTCCAAGAATTTATATTCGACAAAATTTAAATATTAATGATCATAAACATAATTAAGAGCATTTACCCATTAAATAGATTGATAGGCAGTCTGATGTGAACAGAACTCGTAAAAAATTTGCATTTTATTTGAGTTTTATTGAATTTCTTGTTCAACTGCTGAAAATGGCTTAACTTACGATTCTGCTGATTATTATGAATTCGCAAAACTCAGTAAAAAGCCAATAAAAATCCAAACGTTTAAGATTTTTTGCTCTCAACTTTCGAACCAGAAACTCTCGCAAATCTCTTTGAAATAAATTAAAAAATGAGAATTTTTCAAATTTCAAAAATTACGTCTAAATTACGTCAAGCTTATCACCTAATTGCAAGAAAAAACAGAAAATATTGCAAAATATTGAAAAATCTTGAAGCAACATTCAGTGTCAATGAATTCCCGTTATTTCCATGAAAAAATAGCGATAATGAATGAGATAAGAGCAAACTCAGTGAGTTATGAGCGATTACTCACTCTCGGTAATTGAGCAGATCTTTGCGGTTTACGATAATATCTCAGGTAATATGGTATACTTGGCTTCATATCAGATTGCATGCATTTATGACTGAATGACTATGAGTTTAATTTACTGAGAATGGATTTATGGGCATATTGAATGATTTTTATTGATTTTTGACGACATTTCATATTTTGATTGCGGTGATTCAGCAGTAAATTACATTCAGATACAATGTAGCAAGAGATTTGTTTATCTTTTTTTATTTTTGAATTTTTTTTTTTTAAATTCTTTTTTTATTTGTTTTCAAAAGAAAATTACATATTAAAATACATTATTTTCTTATGCGAAAACAGTAGTTTTATACAATTAATAGTTCTCAAGTTGGTTTTAATTTATAATTTTTTTTCGGTTTTATAATTCTTGACTTAATACTAATTATCAGCTTATTAGCTAGTTATAAATCATAGTAATCATAGTTATATTTGCATCTTCTTATTTAATAAAAGTTTATTTGGTTGCACACCTGGTGAAATAGATACAAAGACATTTATTTTCATTTTTATGGTAAATAGCACAATCTAACCCCTCATCCACTCTAATCCGCCAAACATACCAGCAAAATTGCGAAAATTTTTTTGTTTTGGTTTTTTGTTGATTTTATGTTTTTATTTTTGATTAAGTCAAACAGTTTTACAATATTGGGAAATTTTCATAAACATAAACTTTTAGAGCCTGCTTGAATTTAGATATTTCTTTGATATTAATTATTGCTTTTGGAGTTTTATTGTAGAGATTGACTCCTTCATAGAATAAACTTTTTTGCGACAAAGCCATAGTGAATTGTGGCAATTTAAAATTAGCAGAGCTTCTAGTATTTACGTTAGTTGACTCAAAAATTGTTACTAGCCCAACATTGCATTTTAGCAGTCCCTTGCTCATTTTATAGATTAAAAGAGTTGATTCATAAATTGTCATTTGGTTTAGAGAAAGGATTTCCTTTGAATATAAGTCTACAGATGGAGTAAGTGGTGGTAAAAATTTCATATTTTTTAAGAACCTATTTTGTAGAACTTTGAGTGAGCTCATGTAAGTCTGAGGTGCTGCTCCCCATATAGGGAGACAGTAAGATAACTGAGAATTAATGTACGAGTAATATATTAATTTGATAGTTTTTTGGTTTACATAATGTCTCAGTCGTCTTACTGCTCCTATATAGGGTGATATTTTTTTACATGTATTTGCAACGTGAGTTGCCCAATTTAATGTCTCGTCTATGTGTAACCCTAAATAACAATAACTTGAAACTCTGTAAATAATGTCATTATCTATCGTAATGTTGAAAAAATTCATCTGTAAGACGTTGGTTGATAGTTTTAAAGATTATGAATTTAGTTTTTCAAAATTGATTAATAAATTTATGCTTTTCAGCCAGAGGTATAGAATTTTAAGGTCGTCGCGTATGTGTTTTTTCAGAATTTTGTAGTCTTTTTCACCATAAACAATGGCGGCGTCGTCAGCGAAAAGTTGTATATCACCATGGAGCTTCAGTTTTGCAACATTATTTATGTAAAGTAAGAAACATAACGGCCCCAAAACGGACCCTTGAGCCGCGCCTGCTTTGACTATTCTTTCCATACCCCTGACTCCATTTGCACAAACAATTTGTCTACGATTTGAAAAATAATTTTTTAACAGTTCCAGCGCTTTTCCACGTATACCTATTTCATGAAAGATCTTGAATAATATTTGGAAATCTAAGCTATCAAAAGCTTTGCGAATATCTAAAAATGTCACAGCTGTTTTCAATTTTTTTTGCATGTTTTGAACCACTTTATTCATTAAATTTGCTGTTGCAGCAGAAGTTGAGCTTTTTGTTATGAATCATTAATTAATTAATTAATCATACGTTTCAATAAAAAGTCACAAAAAACATCAAAACTTCATCAATTTTTTTCGGTACATTCCCCCTAGTGTCATCCACGCTCCACAGTAATCTCATTTATTCACCAATACGTAGTACATTCATCATACATTTGTACAATTCGTAATTAAGCAAATGTTATCAATTATGATTTGCGTAGAACGTCGCTTTTTTGCTGTATTCTTTATCACGACACGTTACCAAATGCTTTTGATAAGAAATTCTGAATAAATTTTGTATTCATAAATTGTCAGCAGTAATGAAATTTAATGTTTTTTGCATCATTCATTGTTTTTTGCTTCTAGTTGAGTTATTAAGGTGATAAGGAGAAGGTTGTTAGAAAATTGAGGAAAATGTTTTTATCGGTTGGTTAGGGGTAAATCTGTTCTCAAAATGTTCTTGCTTGAATTTTTTGCATGAATTTATGTTGATCAGAAAGATTATTAAATTCTTCAAAAAGATTGATAATAATTATTTTCAATATTCAAGATTTTTTTATCCCGATGCTTTTGAAGTTTTTTTAAAAATTACGTTAGTATGAGCCCAGTTTCCATGAAAATTTATAAACTCTCTCCCATTGACCAATATAATGAAATTTAAAAATTTTCCAGCAAAAAATTAATTAAAAGCGGAAAAGCTTTGGAGAAGCCCACAAAAAGTTATAAAAACTCAACTGAAATCATAAATTGCCATGAAAACCATAAAGCACGTAAAAACTCATAAACGAAAAGAGTTGCTAATAAAGTTCATAAAAAGCTCATTGAAAACGTCAATTTCGTGGAACTCAAACTTTAAGAATTCTTTGTTTTCCGCAGTGTTTCATTTTATTTCATTTTATTTCAATTTAATGACCACACCACCCAACACACGCAAAAGCTTTGGTAAGCTCTAGTTTCCACAATTTTCCTTATTTTCCCAGAATCTTGGTTAGACTCCACCAAAATATGGGAAATCATTAATTCAGATATTTGCTTCACGTTTCAGTGTGGTCAACAAATGTGGAAATTCAGTTTAAATTTGGGATTTTTGCATAAAATGAGTGGTTCTAGATTGTGATGCTTTTGAAGCTTTTTTCGGTGTAATTTTGTTAGAACAACGATTACCAGATAAAAACTTTAAAATTCCTTTTGGGGTTCAATTTTAGTGGGGTTTGGATTTTAATTCAATATATTTGAAAAACTCCAAAACCGACAAACCTTCTATAAAATTTTAATGGATTATAAAAATATTTCTGTTGGTTCACAAAATATACTCGCTGACGGGAATAAACTTACTAAAACTACCTGGAAAAGCTCGCAGGACTCTCTGAAACTTTGTTTAACTCACAAAAAGTGTATATTGCGGGTAATGTTATTATAAATATTTTTTATAGCATTTCATGTGATTTCATAGCCAGTATGATGGTTGGTCGGTAAATGAGCACAAAAAGCTTTATGCCAGTCAAAATTGTTAATTATTTCATCTCGGTTTTCCGGCAAGGTGGAGAATTATTTTTTAATTCTTTCTGTGGGTGTAGCGAGAAATTCATTATAATATATGAAATAAATTTTCACAGCTCTTTGTGATATTTTTGAAATATTTGAAATGTTTGAAATTTGACGGGGATGGAGGTAAACTTTGAGAAGGATAAATATTTTCAGTATCATCATAAAACTTCACTCTAATTTAGATATTTTTGAAAAAGGATCACATTTAGGGGTTTATTGGATCCTTTCATGCAGGATTAATTAACAAATTTGAGATGTAATCCGTTGAGGTACTTAAGCGAGGCTTGTGTTATGTTTAAATTAGTGACATCTCATTTACTCAAAACTCAATATTCATTCTTTTTTTTCAATTGATATGCATTTTAAGAATAAATGCTCCTAAAAACTTATTTAACCTTTTTTCATTGAAATGAAAATGTCAAACATCGAAGTCACTTAGAGCCGCTTCCAAGTAATTTCAAATCATAACATTTTATCAAAACACACTCTTATCTGCTACTATCTAAACGAATTCCCCTCGTTTCTATCGAAATTGCAAGATTGTTTGTGTCATCGTCTTATCAAATTATATACAATTTTAATTCTATAATCCAATTCAACAACTGACAACAGTATCAAAACAGTCTCAATCTCTCGAAGCGTACAAGCAAAAAGAACTTAGAAGCATCCAGCAAAAAGCAGCACTCTATTAAGCAAACTAAAATGAATTGACACCGAAAGAAGTTTTGTCACATTTTACATTTAAGTTCACATAAACTGTTTTTCGGCCTTGAATAATATTTTCTCAGTGCAAGAAAATTCGAAACAAACGAAGAAATCATAAAAACGACTAAAAAGTCTAATAAAGATTCAAAGACATAAAATCAAGAAATCAAGAAAGCGAGAGCAAAAAATCTAGTTTAATCAAAAAACTGACAAACTTTATAATTTATTTAATATGTTCTTTCTCTTTCTCGTTTCAGATCTTGCGATAAAAATCTAAAGTGATGTTTTTTTGTGAGGAAATTATCTACATGTGCGACACAAAAAGTTAATCCAGTTATTAGCTCTATTTGAATGATATATTATTTAATTTCCTAAATTAAGTTTGAAAGAAAGTTTCAATTAATTAAAAAAATCTAAGAAATTAATCATAAAGTGAAAGATCCAATGTCGTTCAATCATTAGAAGATTTAAAGTGCATTTAATCCCCCAAAGTTATAATTGATTTTTTCTGGTGCTAATAACGGCTATCAATCCTCTAAAACTATGTATGGAGATGCTGTACGATGGACTAACCAAAATATGACATCTATGCACGCCCCAGCTCCTCCCGGTCCCTCTGAGCAGCCACTTAGTGCTGCCAAGGACGAAGAAGAAGAGCCTTCATATTTATTCCAAAAACTACCCACGCCAAATGCTACTCCGCCCCCACACACCAGTGATTTTTTATCTAGGCCCCGCGTAGCTTATTTATATGTATTGATAGGTTTAATACTTTGTAGCGAATTAGTGATTAGTATAAGGGGTAGCGACGTGGAATCTGTAGGCGGTAGGGGTCACTACACGCCTACATGGGCTGTGCATATTCCAGAGGGCGATCTAGTGGCGGATATGGTTGCAAACGAGCATGGAATGGTGATAGTTGGAAAGGTAAGATTTAAAATTAATTTAAAATTTAAAATTAATTTCTATAAAACACAATTTACAATCTTTTCGAAATCAACTCTCACGACTTTGTTCAGATGTTAAAGTTCAAGAACAAATACGTTAACGATAATTTGATCCAGAAATATTCCAGAAATATTGACAAGTTCGTTACATTACCAGTGAATCAATAACAGATCTGCGAAAACTCGGGAAACTCTGCAAAATAGAAACGAAATTGTTATGTCTATTTGAATATCGTTAAAGCAAATTGAATTTAAACAGCTCTCTGTCTGTGCGCCGGGAAAAGTATTATTGCTTCTCTACAAAGAATAGGTTGGCAAAGTTTGGCTGCATGTACAATGTACATCGCGAATGGAAATTTAATTTATCCTCGAGAGTGCTTGATTTACAATCAAAGTTCGAGTTTTCATTGAGCCAAACGTTCAATTTGTTGATTCTGTAATTTAATCTATGAGTTTGAAAATCTAGCAAATTTAGAGTAGAAACTTATTCGAAATCTTTTTTTTATAGAATCCATTTAATACTTACACTGTTTGCAATTCCTCTCAAACGTTTCTTTGCAATTCTTTTAATTTTGAGAAGATTTTTCACAATTTATTTCGTTATTCTTTTTTCTTGAACTTTTTGAGAATGGCAAAGTTTCGGCTTCTTTGCTCTTCAAATGCTCTTAAAAGGTTGAAATGGAATCGATCGAAAAATATGAGAATTTTGTGCCAATTTAATTAGCTGATTCGTGCTGTTTGCACCCATATAGCTTCAATGGGGAACTTTTGATGGGATTGAACTTTTGAAAATTAGATTTGAATTAAGTTGGATCAGAATGTAAAGAGTATTGTTGAAAGCTTTTGAACGAGTTTGTATGTTAAAAATAAATATTTAAGGTAATTAATGTCAAAAACCAAATAATTATAGTTTTAAGCAAAATCACTGCAACTTCTTCCAACACAATATCGAAAAGTTTCATTAAATTATAAAACTAAAAGTTCACTCTTCTACAGAATAATTCAATCTTACACATCAGTGTTGGTGACAAACCTGACCTTTGCCATAGCGATAACATGCTCACAATGCTCTCATATTTCAAATTCGATTAAAATTAATTGACAAGTTGCACAACAATTTAGCCAGTTGACTTGCAAAACTATAAAGCACAAAAATTAAATGAAATCATTTTAAAATTCTTGAAAATTGAGAGAAATGAGAGAGAGATGCTAAGATTTTTTGTGTCGAGCAAAGATGTGCTCAATGTTTGTAAGCATTTCAATTAAGATATTAGAAGATATGAAGGCATTTATCAAATATTAAATGGAAGTTGATGACTCTGTGGCAGGCTTCATTAATAATAATTTATTTTGTAATTTCAACGTAGTGTACTTGGAATTTTCTCGGAATTTGTTGTGAATTTGCATTAAATTTAGTAGGTTGACGTGATGAATATGACATTTTTCAGTTCTGACTTAAATTGAAATTATTGAACTTTTGTGATAAATTTGAATAAATTGAAATGACCGAGATTGGGCATCTCTGTTGTTTTTTGAGCTCAAATCAAATGCAGTTGATCAATTCATTGTAATTTATTTAATTTGTCCACAATGTAAATGATTTGGTATTTGTACCAAAAGTGCTTTTACCAAGAAAGTTAGTTCATCATTTTTGTAGGTTTTCGTTAGAAATTCTTTAAAATTTTTCAATTTTTCTAAAACAATTCCTTAAGAATATCAAATAATGCACAAAAACCGAAGCTCTCCTTTTCAAATGCAATTTACTTCCAAGTATTTTACTTATTTAATAGAGCATCAGTTTATTGTGCACTGTTCAGTCTCGTCAACTCAATTCAATAAAAATTCTGGGACAAAGAGCTGCAGTTTACGGAATTTTCAATTACTGGAGTAACTGGAGTGTCTCAATTTAGTTGAATTTAATGTGTGGCATGAAATCAACAATTTGTGTTGCTTTTGGTATTTGCAAGAACCCAGGACCGAGTGGATGATTTAATTAGTCTTGATATTAAGCGTCTGGGCGTTCAACTTTGACATGCGAATTCTATAAATTAATTAAATTCTGTATTAGAAAAATAATTTGGTGTGACATTTTGGGATTGGTTGGATTAGATCGGAAATTTTCAGAAGGAAGAATTGGCTTGGTTGGTGAACCTAAAACCTCGAAATCTTTTTATTTCTTTGAAACCGTCAAAGATCTAAATAAATAATTATTTAACACTTAAAAAACATGTGACTAATCAATTAATCACTATATACAATAAACAGCTTCAAAACAATTACACACACGAAACAATCCATCGTCACGCTTGCCTTAAAAATGCAATTT
This sequence comes from Parochlus steinenii, assembly GCA_038502155.1. Classification (NCBI taxonomy): domain Eukaryota; kingdom Metazoa; phylum Arthropoda; class Insecta; order Diptera; family Chironomidae; genus Parochlus; species Parochlus steinenii. The sequence continues at coordinate 2,531,224 of JAXCIN010000039.1, forward strand.
CAGGATAATAATGGCAAACATTCATGCAAATATTTCCTCATCATCTCCAACGAAGCCATTCGAAAAAATTTTCAATCATTTGTAGCATATTTGAAGCATATTTGAAACCATATCTAACATTTACAATTGTTGTGCAACCTTCTTGAAGCGCAAATTGGCACTTTTCTGCCGTTGTTGATTGCGGCAGGAACGGCACAAAAAGTATCGCATAAATGACAAAAGTGGCACAAAAGCACCAAAACATCACAACTTTTTTGAAAATCGTCGTTTCATGTCTATATTTATGTTTTTATTCTTAACAAAATAACCGAAATCTTCAATAAATCAGTTGATTTAAAAAATATTTTAGAGTGAATATTAATAGCATACAACCGACGAATGACAAAAAATATCGTGTCGCAGAGAGCGATGGGAAACCTTAAAATGTCATCGCGAACAACCAACGAAAAACCCATTTGGAGAACTCGCAGAGCCATAAATAAAATAAATGAAATTGGTACACTGAAACCTAACCTCAAACAATAACTCACTTGCTCAATTATGATTACATGCTTTCATTTTCATGTCGCTCCTTATGGTGTACAATGTAGAATGTATTTTAGAAATGTTTACTTTTTCTGGCTGTCTCTGGTGGGCCTTGAAATATTGGGCTGGGAGGATTATTTGCGAGGAAATTGAATCATTTTTGGTACTTAGAAGACTTTAGGGTGCTTTTTGAGTGGCATAATTTAATTATTGATTAACTCAATTATTGTCTCTATTCTTGAAGATTTTTTAAAATGAATGGCAAATTGGTCATGATGTAAATAGAAATTGATAAGTTGATCCATAAAACAAAATACATATCTCAAATACTTCCAGTCTAAAATAGTAACAGTAACTGATTAATCAACGCTTCCGATTTCATTATCACATCCACACCTCTGCTCTTTTAATAAGGCAATTTGCAATCTTTTTAATTTTCTTTAACTCGCAGTTGTAATTAATGGAAATTCTGCCGACAAAATAATTAAAGCATAATTTGCCCGTCCGTATAGCTGCCAGCAAGATACACAAAGTTACACCGAGTTACACAGCATCTGAGCATCTCCTATCAGAGGTTGTTTTTTTTTTCCAGCGAAACAACTGAAAAACTGAACAACTCAACATTAGCGAATTAATTTTGATTATGCCTTTTTTGCTGTCGCTTTAATGTGTCTTGATAATTTTTAAGAGTTTTAAGAGTTTTATCGCATTTATTATTGGGATAGGAAAGTGTTATGGTGCTTTTGTGTTATGCTGGAAAAAAGTTTTAATGAGTTTTTTAGTCTGGGGAAGAATTGCTCGGTGGAAATAAAACAAATGATTAGAAAAGTTTTGATTGGCGGTTTTTTGAAAAGCACGCCATAATTTGTGGATGATTAGCTTAACATTTTGCTAAATTATGATAAAATCAAGTTTAAACAATAATAAAAGGCACTGGGTCAGTGCAATTATCTCAACAATTTATTCAAAGTGAACGTAAAGAATATTTAAAACTAATAGCCAGAACAACAAAGAAACTTAAATAGTCATATTTTTCATGTGGACATGATTTGAGCTCGAAATTCTATAACATTTTTTGTAGATAATGATTTTATCTATTAGTTTGTTCTATTAATTAACAGATGAAAACAAATCTGAGTGCTCGGTAAGATCAAACAAAGCCTAATGTTTTTGTTATCTAAGATGAAAAAAATAACAATCGAATGAAACCTGAGATGGACCGTGGGAACTAACTACTGACACCACGTATGTTGTCAACACTTTACAATTTATCACGTAGTAAAACTAAACAAGCACCTAAAACACGTAACTACCATAATCTATATAAAATTTAATTTAATCCATTTGAAAAATAGTGTTATAACCGAGTTATAACATTTATTCATTATTTTAAGAAAACAGAGCAACACTAAGCTAAAAAGATAAATGAATTATTTTATCTATATTTTACCACGTAATGAACTCACCACTGAGTACTGAATACGCAATTTTGCAGTGTTTATTTGGGGAAAAACTCGCGATAAAAAACCCAAAATTATCCAAGCTGATAAAAAACCCAACCGAAACCGTTCAGAATCTACTTAATTATACATTCGAGCAAGAAAAGATTTGGACTTATGTTCGAAAAGTTGGAGTAAAAAAATAGACGGAAATGTGAGGAAAATGTTAAGGAAATGTCGGGAAAAGCTGAGAAATTATTTGAAAAACTCTTAATTATCTTCCGCTGTTTTCCCAAGTTGTCATTTTTAATTAAGGAAATTATTTTCACTTAATTTTTGGGATTGTTTGGTGTAGTGGAATGTCTTGTTGTTGGTTGCGGTGACTTTAAGAATTTTTCTTGCAGTAAGATGGTGATTATGTCTTTGTAGAAATCATTAAAAATTTAATTTGATAAATTAAAAATAATCTGAGAACCAGCATAAAAAATCTTGCTCATAGTTCTGAATCAAAATTTTGATTTACAATATGACGAAATCACCATCAAAAATAAAGTCAAACATAAATCTTCAAGAAAATCAAGTCCCATCACTCTGATTAATCACCCACCATTTATATCCAATCAATCACCTTCCTTCTAACTTTTCAACTTCTCAAAATCCCAACAGTAATTTATTTAAACCCATTTCTCATCAATCTCAGCTACCACACTGCTTACTACTTAATTTTATAATTTCAATAATTTTGGCAATTCCTACACTTTCATGAATCCAATATTTTGAATTCACACCGAGAATTTCATGAAAAAATTTAATGTTTTGGAAAAAAAAATTAAAAGTTATGTTAATCCAATTTCCCGTTTAGACTACTTTTGCTCAATTTTGCTCGATTCGAGTCGATTATATTTTATTTATCAGAGATTGGGGGAATTATTTGATCTTTCAGAAGAACGTGGTAGTTCGTTAATGTAGAAGTTTTTTTAATCCAAAAGTTTCCTCCAATCCCTGAAATATTACAATTATTTTGGTTTTTTTAGGTTCAGTATGCCATTCTGCTAGAATTAGCTTTATTCTAAGCAATTCTACGATTTTGTAATTTTGTAATTCCTTGATTATTCTCCACTTGATTGCTTTATTTGCTTCATTGGTTTAATTGAATTTGCTCGTAATATTCATGGGTATTTGCTAAATCCATTACACTGAATAATACTTGTAGTATTTGCTATATACGATGTCAAATTGAATCTAAAAGCAATTTGCGCTTAAGCTCTCGCAATTATATTTAATTGTGGGTTTCCTTTGGCTCGACGGGTTCTTTGGGGAGCGAGGAAAAGAGCTCAAAAGTAATCTACATTGATTGTTATTTGTGAATGAGCTTTGCTTTGGTATTGTCTGGAAAGATCTTTAGGATCTTGGAACAGTTCATTTTGAGAAAAATGATTTTGGAGGCATTTACAAACTTTATAAAAATCTGGAAATAAATTCTTTCCACTAGTAAAAAAATTCTCGTGACATCATTCGAGGACAATTCTTAACATAAACATAAAGTTTATTCTGAAATGATCACATTTCATTAAAAAAATTTATAACTTTATCGTAAATTCCTTTGTGAAAATAAACAAAAACCTAAAAAACCAGAAAATAAATATTTTAAGCGAAAAGAAGCTCAAAATAAAACCAAAAAACATAAAAATGGCAAACAAAACGAAAAAACAATAAAAAGAACACAAAGAATGTTTTAGCGAAAAATCAGCCGCAGATAATCGAATTTAAATAAACATTCCTGGCAAAATATAAAGCAAATAAACACAACATTGAAATTGCCTTGAACACAGCTGAAAAAAAATATAATGCTCAATGGGCGGTCGTGGAACTTGCTAAGCGATTAAATAATGGAATTAACGAATATTATCAAGAATTATGTTGTTTATTATTTGAGCTTTGGAGATTTTCCCTAGAGATTATATTTTTCAAATTATTGATAATGAATATTTTTTGTTCCTTTAGAAGATTTCATCACTAATATAAATTTATTTAAACGTAATTAATTCACTGGAGATTTGATGCAACATTCTTTTAAAATTTAATGAGACCAAAATAAATTTACCAAAAATTTCGCGCAGTAATCTGAAAAATCTAAATAAATACAATTTTATACAAAAATCAAGTTTCTTTCCTTTCTTATCCGCCAAATGAACGAGAATTTATTAGGAAATTTATTTAATTTGGGCGATTGAAGAATTATTCAGAAGTTATGTTAACAAGATTGTTATTGTTGTTCAGTTTCTGTAATCCAAAAAATTTTCCAAAGAATAACACAAATATTAACAGAAAAAATTCCTGGAAGTAAGAAAAATTACGAAACATTAATTAAGGTCTCCTAGAATTAATTTGTTTGAATTTGATGATGGATTTTTAAGAATGCAAAGGATAACAAACTTTTGAAGCAACAAGCGAGAAAGGAATGAATCTCCAAGAGACCATTAAATTAATAAAAGAAATAACATGAAATCCGGAAAAATTACATGAATACAAAAATTCAGCTGGGACCTATATAAAGTGTACCAAGAAAGCTCCGTCCACAAAGTTGCTCGTTTAATCAATTACGATATTCCAGAGCGTTTGGCTCAAAGAATGGGAAATTGAAATAATCGGCAAGTAAATTTCTGCCATTTATTACATTTCTTGAGAATTTCTTGGACTTTCCTTGGACTTTTCTTGAATAAAATCTTGAATATCTGGGGATTTTTATAAATTATAATTCACTAAATTCAGCATTTATTTGCTTTTCTTACATTTTCTTACATTTTCTGAGAAATGACTGCAATAACCAAATATCCAAATAATTTGAATATCCATATTATACTGAATTGAACCAGAATATTCAGAAAAAATATCGAATACGTCTCATTTACATCGCATTCTGCTCATTTTCCGCATCTAGAAACATGAATCCTATATTTATGTGCATTTTAAGATCTTGATATCGTTTATTTTCGACTTTCGTACGTTTCGTAACATTGTACTTGGGCTGTGTTCAAACGGTAGCAGTTTTGAGTTCAAGGGGAGGGATTTTCGGCTTTTAAACAAGGATTATGTAAAAAATAGTTACAAATGGTGTAAGAAATTTCAATAATATATTTTTTTCCCTCAAAATGTGAACAAATATTCAATTTTGTTGACGATTTAATAGAAAAACATTCCCCCCTCCTTCAAAAAATAACCAAAGCCAGTTGCCTTTACATAAAACACGATTCCTTTTATTCTCATACTTATCAAAGCTTTGAGTTGTGACAATCTAATCAGTTTGTGAGTTAATGGTTTGATGGTAAATCTTTTAAACTCTTTTTCTTTCTTTGTCATGGGTTCCCATGGCACTTTTTTAATGCAACAAAAATACAAAGATTTAACAAAAAAAGCTAAAGATATTGAAGCCACCAACCTAACCAAAGTAACAACGTCTCCAAACATCCAGCAAGAAAATGAACAAAACAGGCAACAACTTCTTTGTCTTTCCATGAATTATTTTTTTTTCCATTATAAAAAATAAAATAAAATCAATTTAAGAAAGCAAAATGTCAAGCCACGTTATTACCCGTATTAAGTTACACCTGTTGGGATATAATTGACACATTGCAATTTATTACTTGTTGCGCCAATTATTTATGAAATAAAACTCCGTTTAAGCTATATTTACAAACCATGAAGTGTATCAAGTGGCAAAAGTCGGTAAAGTGGAAGCCGGAAAATGCGGGTGGAAAATTATGGTTGAATAAACTGTGTTTATTGAGTAGGTAAGTGGTTGTGAATATAGTTACGATGGTTTGTGATGTAAAAGAAGAATGGGTAAATTTTACAATTAATATTGACCTTCAATGTTTTGAAGTGGTTTTGAAGGAAACTGTGCAAATAACCGTAAACCTGACTTTTGTTTTCAAAGCACGTGGGAAACTTGAAGAATATTAGGAATAATATTTTAATTTAAAACTTTTTTCAGCTGAAAAGCAAGTGCCACAATTTCAAGTATTTTCTACAATCTAACTTTAACTGTTCACAAACCAAGTGTTAATTGCGATAAACTAATTTTTAGCTAAAAACCACAAAACAATGTAAAATTCCATTTCTAATGGCACAAAAAGCACATCCATGTTCTATAGACAAAAAAATTCCCTTTTTAAGCACTACCAATAAAAACCCACCTTCAGGCTATAGGAAGAAGGAAAAAAGGCAGCAGGAAAACAAGGAAAATCAATTTGTGCAAATTATCCGATTCCTTGGTGGAGAATTACGGAGTTTGATGTATTTCGAAGTATTTGCAAATTAACATTTTATGGTTTCACGAGCACTTTGTTTGCACTCCACCAACAGCCCGCCAGCCACTTGTTGCTCGCCCTCATTCCACGTTGTATAAGCCATTAAATCTACAGCAGTGCAGCTATTGCAATTTGCAGCTCATCAATTTCTACTGTACTTCAAGCAGAATGTCAGTTTTGTTTTACAATTTTCATGAATTTCGTTCTGACTTTTCTGCGATTCGGTGGGTTGGTGCTTAAATGGTGTATCTTACAATTATTTCAGGAAAGAAGATAATTTGGCTTTCAATAGTTAAAACAGTTATAGTACATACAATTTTCCATACATGAATTAGTGAATTTTAGCACCAAACCAACGATATCGAACTAAATTTTAAATTTTAAATTTTTCGACGCCAATAAGCAAACAAGTCCAATGAAATGCATATCGAATTGAATTGCTTGCAACTAAATTGAATGAAAGCGAATTTGTAAGTTCTATAAATAAACTAAATGTTTGAAAATGTTTGAATTGGATAAAATTGAAGAAATTGTAGAAATGGATAAATAAATGGGAGAAACATATGACTACACTATATGACTTCGATATGACTGGATGCACTTGCTAGCAAGAAATGATAAAAAGTAAAAGAATAGCAGATAAAACAGAATCATAAAAGTTGCATCCAATTGAGAGCAGAATGATGCTGAATAAAGTGTTTTTCTAGCTGGTGTTTCTTTATTCTTGAGCTTGTTGTGTTTGCTTGTCTTGCCAGAACAACAGATCACCACTCAGCAAATATGGGAATGCTCATATGACTTCAAGAATGTTATAAGAAATAAATAAGACTTTGATACATTTCAAAATGATGCAGCTTTTATGCATCTTTTTGTGTAAGCTGAGCAATCAGCTCAGATCAAGTGGTTTTTTGTTTGGAGTGTTTGTTGAGGGCAAGCAGAGAGTTATGTCTATATATTAACATTATGATTTTTCCACTCCATATTGTGAAATTGATATCTGAAGATGAATCTCGCTAGTTCCATTTATATAAATGTCAAACGGTCCAGCCCCCCTTCTCTGTTTAATTCAGCAAAACAAAAAGATGTTGAAATGTATATTTTTCAAAAGATCTCTTCGAGAACAACAGAATCGTGATGAAACCAAGTATCAATTTCAATGGAAAACTGCAAAAAACTGCAAAACACTGCAAAACGCTATGAAATAAAAGAAGTATAAAAGTACAAAAGGCTAAAAAGAGTTGCCAGAAATCAATACAACTGACTTACAACTTCAATTCTACCATCAGTTATTGTTTTCTGAGACCTTACAATGCATAATATTTGCAGCTTCTCGACAAGAATTTTATGCATATTGAGTTAGCCTTCAGAGAATGATTCATGGAAAACAATTCAGGCTTCAGCTTTAAAGTTCTGAGATGGAAATTGATCTGCTGAAATGTTTCATGGTCTTACAACGTTTGATTTCTTGATTTTTAGAAGACTAGATGGAAAGGTTTCAAATTGCTTTTAAACATTTTTTCAGTTCATTCTCATTGGTTTGAACATTGAATGTTTCCTTCATAGACTTTCCAAACTTTGAGTTATTTTAAAGCATTCTTTTCTTTCAACTAATCGATCTTGAAATCATGAAATTCTCTGGAAATGCTTTGAAATACTTCAAATGAATTTAAATTCATCGCAAGAGATGAAAATGCTGAAAACGTTTCCAACAAACTTGAAATCGGAAAGAAATAATTGATTATACAATTAAATCAATAAATGGCAGAAACTGCTTGCATTACGGCAAATTTAGTTGCAAAAAGGTGGAACGAGTGCTTGTTAGCAACTTTTTGTTGAATATAAGGGTTGGAGGGGGAGGGAACAGTGTTGATTTGCAGTAGCGTTTTGCATCGAAAGTCAAGCAATTACAGTAATTGAAAGGTATGAAAAACAATCTTAATGTTTTTGTTGTTCGGAAAACTCATCAAGCGCACGACAGCGGCAAGTTTTAATAATATATGAAGCTTATTTTTACCATTCTCAAATTTCAGTGAAAATTATCACTCAAAGTCCTCAATCTATTGCCATCAATGCTTCAGTTTATCGTCGTACTACTTAATTTTAATATCAAGAAAAAATAAAGTGCAAGTTAAAAACTTTCCTGATTATGTTTCACTGTGAACCAAAAGAAAAGTTTCAAAGAAACTAAAAAACTAAAAAAATGCAATAAATCTGTAAGAAGAGAACACTGAAAGTATAAGAGTATAGATAGAAAGAAAGTTTATCGCCAGACTTTGAATTAATTACATAATAAAAATATTTAAATCTATTCCATCTTCATTTCTTTATTTGCTTGTAAAATAGCTGGATTTTTTAAAAATCTTCCAAGATCTGCATAAAAAACTGTAAAAATTTCACTCAAGCTGCTAATTGAGCGATTGGAATCGAAGCAAGTTGATTCTCACGATAAGCTTAAGAAAAGATGTTGGCTGAAGCTTACACAATTCGACAATTGTGGCAATTGTGGCAATTGGCTAAGTAAACATGTGGCGGGCAATTATTTAGTGATGTTTGAAGATACTTGGTCGTGCTTGTGGGATCAATTTTGATGGTGAAACACCCACGCTGAGTGGTTTTGACGTGATGAGAGATAGTTTAGTTGGAAAAATAGGAAATACGATTGAATTTTGAGTGTGGTATAAAATTGTTTTGCGAAAAAGTTAAAAATGCTGCAGATACATATTTTCTGTGGGATTTGAAAAACTCGAGTGCAATTGTATTAAATATATGTCACTTTTCAATTTATTTATAAAAATTCTCACAGTTTCCCAGCAGGAATATGAACCAATAGAAAACCAATCAACTATTTCACCGTACTTGGCAAACTCAAAAAACTATTTTTCTCTGTAACCTTATGATTCCAAACCAGCTCTAAAGTACCATAAAACTTGTCATTCACCTATTAATTCCCGGAAAACTTCATTACACTCAATGCAATGTTGATCAAATGACAGTCGATATTTTTCGAGAAAAAAATTCGATTTTTCAATTATTTGTCAGCAACTCAACAACTCAGCAATTTGCAATCACAATGCAATTTTCAACATACAATTTACGGGGACAATATTTCTAATCACTTCATCTGTTGAAATAGAGCTATAGGGAGGGAAGTTTGGATTTTTTTTTATGTCGACCAAAAAAAAAACTTTCGAATGAATTTCTAAAAGTGTTTCTATTTTATCAGAGTTCCATATCTCTCCTCTAAAATCAAATGTCCAAAAAATTTGAATTATTAAAAAAATAAAGTCGTAAAACAAATTGCATTAAAAAAAACGGATATATGAATTTCATTTTATGAACAGCAATTTTTTTGCTCTCTAGAGAAATTGGCACGTACTTGAAACACATTTTATTTTTCAAATTTGTTAGCGTTTTTCAACTTTTTGCACTTTTCATTCACCGGCTTCCAGAATTCGTAAAATAATCGCAAAAAAGTCGTAAAATCACAAAACGAAATGCTCCAAAATGAAACATTCAAAGTATTTTTTGTTTGCACAATTTGTACACGAAACAATTTGGAGTGCAAAAAATGTTCAAAATGTGCAAACAACAAAAAGTGAGGAATAGTTCTGTTTGCCTTTTGAGGAGAAACTTTGATCTTTTAAGGAAAAAGCAGAAAAATACACAAAGAATTTGAAGTGTTCTTTTAAAATGTATGCTTTTTTTAAATTTTGCGCCAAAACTATTCCTAAAAATTAAATAATTCGGCAAGGTGATACATCCTGACGTTCAAAAAAGATATTTCATCAATTCTACGATAAAGTTATTTACAAATTCAAACAAATACAAATAACTGAAGTGTCTATAAAACTCCAATGACTAACAATATTGCAAAAAAGTCCTGAAAAAAACTAAAAAGAATGCAAAGATAAATAGCAGATCTAAAAGAAAGTATGAACTTTTTTAATAATGAAATTGTGGAACGAGCCAACTTAATATGACGTACAAAGCTCGAAAAAACTTTAAGCTTTCGTATAAAAAACGCTATAAAGCAGAGAAGTTAAAAGAAAAATTAATTAGGAAATATCTAGAAGATACGGTTACCAGAAGCATTGAAGCAGCGTGCAAGAAATTTTGCTACTATATCTCCCAAGTTTTTTTAGATTTTTTAAGATAAGAGGAATGAACGTTGGTTTATTGATATCACAACATTAATTGGCACTATTTGTTGTTTAAAAAGGAAACGGGAGCTTAAAACATCGGAAAATAAAATTAATTTATGATCATTGAAGTGTATTGTACACTTTCTCAAAAACGTCCAATACTTTTACTCTTTGAATTGACAAAATTTATGAGGCTACAAATAAATCTGAAGTCAAATCAGTTTCAGAAACAACTGAAAAGTGAATGGGATAAAGAAAAATGAAAATAAAACTATAAAAAGTTTGAATGTCCACCGGGACTAGAATTTTTAATTATTTAGAGCGTCTTTAGCGCTTTGTACGTGCTTCAAGTATTTTATGTTTTATGAGCATTTTGTTGGTAATTTTGCTTTGAATGAATTTCTTGGATTGTTGAGTTGTTGGTGGGGAAAACATTTGATGACTTTATTTTTAAAATCTAGACTATAGAATGAGGAAATATTTCAAAGAATCAATTTATCGGGGAAAACGAAATTCTCATCATCCAATTGGAAAAATATTGAGGATGTTCAGGGAAGGGAATTCACAATGATTCATAACTTCCAGCTGAATTTGACTATTTATATATTGAGGGTTGTAAAAATTTTGGATATAAGTTGGATTATTACGAATTTGTAAACAAAAGTTCCTGGGACTGATCTTATAGATCTGAATGTCTCAAATTTTACTTAAATCTCATTAAAACAAGCAATTTTTCAATTTAAAAGTAATTTAAATTAAATAAAAATATTTTTCCTACATAAATCTTTCCTCCACCCTTCCAGCAATAAATTTTAATTACTCGAAATACTTCCCTCATAATAAACACCCTCCCCTTCATCTCCTGCATGCAAAAATTTAATTTGCACTTTCCCTGATGCCAAATCTTCTTGCAAGCATCAAAACAAATAAATTTGCCACATAACTGCCGCGTGCACAGAAAACTCCAAGCAAACTGTGAAAACTCAGTAAAACAGTGCAAACTTTTGCTTAACACTGAAACATTGAAGCATCTCTGAGCATCTCGGAAACATCGAAGATTAAACAAGTCATCTTCACCGCCTCGTCTTCCCATTTTGAGAACCATTCAGAGCGTCTCCAGAGGCTTCAAATAAGATAAAAAGTGCGCGTTCAACAAAATATATAAAATGAAATGAAATAAATTGAAACGTGCACGGAATTTCGTTTAGTTGTTTAAATCTTTAATGAAATTTGTTTATACTGATGATTTTGAGTTTAAGATAAGCATTGGGTAGCATAAATTCTCATAATCTCATATGTGGGAGATTAATATTGGTTGTGATGTCTTGATTGGTGTTCGAGTGGAAAATCTGTAATTTAAGCTGTTTTAGAGTATTTTTATCTGTACAGAAAATGTCGAAGCCACTTCCACTTCTCATAGATTTTCGTGATAACGCTCAAGTCAATGAAGTCTTGGATGCATGGATAAATTTTTTCATCTAGGTTATAACTGTTTACTTTACTTTTCAATAGTTTGACAGCATTTCCTTCAGTTTATTGGATTCTCCCAATTTACTCTCAAAATCCTTGACATTTCTTAGCTTCCTTAACTTTTTCAAGTTTCCTCGGTTCTCCAAAAGTTGCCACAAGTTTCTGCAGGTTTCTCCACAAAAAAAGGGAACTTTCCCATAGTTTTCTCTGACTTTTTGCTGTGCCAACTTTCCAAATGATTTTCGCCTGTTTGGAATTCGTGATGAGGACTTTTTGCGATGTGTTTGGTTTTTCATATTTTTTGTGTTTTTTTTTGCGTTTATAGCGCAAATTGCTTTGAGAATTTCTGAATTTAGATGTTATGGAAGGGACTATTTTATATGAGCGAGAAAAGTTTTTGGTGGAGTTTTTGTTATGATCAAGGATTTTATGAGTCTTTCGATGATTTGACCATTTTTTATATTTTATTAGAAATTGACAGATAGTCACTAAAATTCAAATGAAATTTTTACCATCTTATATAAAAACTCTAAGATAGAATACTAATTTTTCTTTTTTTCTCATTTTAGGTAAGTGACAGAAAATCTATCAAATTTGGGATGCAAGTAAATAAATCTTTTTTTAAACAATTCTTTGTTACTTAAAAAATTGCCTCTAAAAAGATTCCGTTATGGAACTCTTTAATTAAGTCTTTAATAACCTTTAATAATAAAAAGCAATATAACCATAAAAGTTCAACAAAGTTTACCTACTGTGCGTGTGAACTGCGATGCATTAATGTCTTTAATAACGGTCCAACTTATTGCCTTTTGATTGTGCTCGTGTTTGGAGCTTCAAGGCATGATTTATAGTGAGAAGATGGAATTGTCGCCACGGGCAGTTTGGACCTGCCTTAACGTTTTTGGGTATTGTGGGTGTTGTCAGAAATTTTCTAGATAATTTAAAAGTTTTAAAGATTTCTTGAAATTGCTGAAAGGTTTTAAAGAACTCCAGAGCAAAATTCTAACTTTAAACAAATTTTGAATCTACTCAATTTCAAACTTTTTAATGGAAAAAAAAATTCAAGGTTAAGATTTGTGGAAGATTGTTGCTAAAATTATCATCTAAATGCTTTTATCGCACTTTAAAGTTCATAATTGAATTAAATTTGACTTTGATAAAGGTGTGAAGTCTATTTTAACTGAAAAGTTGGAAAACTGTCGTAAAATTGTGGTCTGATTTTGCTTCTATTAAATTATGTTCAGCTGCTTATTTTTAGCTATATTTAGCTATACATATTGATACTAATTTTCTTGAAAGCTCATGTTAGAATGAATATGATTTTGGTTATAATGGCAACACATTCAAGATTTACAAATAATAATGCTCATTTAGAATATTAAAGCAAAATCTTCTTAAATAATTGTATGGAGTATAGAGAATAATTTTGGTAAACTTTTGAACTGGAAAAGCTTGGAAACGAGAAACTCCGGGATGTGTAAAACAAAATATAATAATAGGCAACATTTTATTCAATGTTTGCTTAAAATTTTAAATTTCAAATGAAGATTCTCTCGGGCTTTTCTTATGTCTCATCCCTAACTCGCTTCAAGTTAACCCAGAAAACTTTTCCCTTTCAATTTTAATCAGATGGAAAATATTCATGAATGACGGAAAAGTTGGTGAATCAGATTGATAATTACCTAATTTGTTTGTTCTGCAAGACGTTCAAGCGAAACTTTAAGGCAACTCGAGCCAGATCTATTCAGATGCAAACATTATCCGAACAGTATTCAAAATTTTAGAAGAATGCGGAAGAATGAATGAAAATGAGGATAATTTAGAGGGAAAGGTGAGTGGAGCTTGTAAAAAGCTTAACAGTCTTTAAATTAAAAATCAGGAACTATATGTTTAGCATAAGATTTGCTTAACTTCCCCGGAAGTTGAATTAATTTCATTGTCCATGGTTCAATTCCTAATACAATATTTCCGTATACAAATTTAAGTTGGCTTTTTTGCCACATTTACATTCGCTTTTAGGTTCAAAAGAACAATTTTGTTAAATGTATTCACATTTTACAATTTTTACGAGAATGCTAGTAATTCCTTCTCAAGCTAACTTTCTGAAGATCATTAGCCCCTCAAAAAGTGAAGGAAACTGGAAAATCCACAAAATGTGAAGGAAAACCAAAAAGCTCGATTAAAGCTGCCGAAAACTTTCGAATCGGAATATCCAAGGAAAAACAATTATGTTGAAACTTTCCATGTTTTCCATGGATTTTCATGGATTCCGAGGGAAATTGGAACGAATCCATTATTTAGGGAGATTGCTGATGATAAGTTGGGATTATCTATGATGATGATGGTGGTGATTACTTTGATTATATTTGATTGGATTTGATTGGAGTTGATGGGTTTCTCCACTTTCTATTAGCTCGAAATGACGACTAAATGAAATTTTAATATGAAAAGCTTCCAGGGGTTTTCAGGAGTTTTGATGGTTTCAGGATATCAATGGAGTTATGATGGGTTATAATGCTTCTTGAAGGTTTTCGGGTTTTTCAGGGTGATTAATGAGGGGAACGTAATTTGATATGGGTTTTGATCGAGGATTAGCATTTATATTTTAGGTACGGCTAAATTATGACTAAAGGGAATTCATAACAATATTTCTACTGAAATAATCAAATAAAATACTAATATCAAAATTAGTTGGAATTGCCCATATCAATTTATAATAATATTAACGTTTGAAAACCCAAATATCAAATATTTTTAATTAAGCTTTGATAGTATTGGTTACTTCCTAAATTGTGGTAAAATGCTCAAATCTTCATTCACAGGGTTTTGTTATAATTTTTTAATCATTATGGTAATCAATCTTCCTGAAATTAAAAATGAAAACGCACATTTCAACAATTTTGAAGCTTATTACTCGTTTTTTATAAAATATTTTGATTTAGAAAGCTCGGTATTCTCCAAAAAAATCATAAATCTACCCAAATATCGCACAATACACCTCCAATTCAGTCAAGGTTACAAAGCATAACTTCCACAAAAGTTTGCAAGAAATCTAAATCTTATCATCTGATTTGTGTTTTGTCTGAATTGTGACCCACTTTTGGTGCTCCAGCAAAAACCCAACTTGTTATGGAACTTTACACTCAACTTCACGCTCCAATTCACTTTTCTGAAGTGATATTTCAATTTTCTATATTTGCGATATTTGTGCAAAGGTTAGAGCAATGAAATCCATAAAAACAATCAAATGACTCGCTTGGTGGAACACAAAATGCAAGAAAATTGTAAGAATATACCAATTTACCTCAAGTAAACTCTAAATAATTTAGATTATTATTTTGCTTGCACTTTTCAAAATAAATGCATTTTCTATGAAATGGTTTATTGATGATATTAAAAGTTTTTTTTTATTTTAATGTTCAAAAATTTTAATGGTAATTTACGAATTTCGCTTCAGTTTCAAATTGATCCCAATTACGTTCATATTTTAATGTGAATTTACAAGTTTCAATTGTATTTTGAATGGTTCTGTCATTTTTTGTTGTATTTCTCAAAGATATATCACGTTGATGAACTAAAAAAACTCTACTTTGAAAAATGTACCAAATCATAGAATTGCAATGCAAATTTTATTTCATCATACTTCAATTTTTTTCATGTTAAATTTGAAAAAAACCATTAAACTTCATGAAAAACAGCATCAAACTAGCAGAAATTTTACAATTGATTCATTCTGGCGGCGGTGAATTATGACTTTTCATTACAGCAAATAAATTCCAATTATTGTTCAACAATTCTGTGCATTGTTTGCATCAGATGCAATTAATGGGTTGCACCACCATTTTTTTAACAAAAAATATAGTTTTCCAACAGTTTTTAGCGGATTTTATTGTCATAAAAATATTTTTTCAAATGCTCTGTCGGGGTGCCTTGCATGGTTAGAACAGCTGAAAGCTCAAATATATTTTTTGATACTCAGCAAGTAATCTTTCTCCACTTTTATAGAATTTTTTCTGTTGTTTAAAATCATAAAAAAATAGTTGAAAATGCTAAAATATCAAAAATGATTTTTTATTAAAAAGTTCAACAACGAAACCGTTCTCCAGCAGCAATTTGTGCGATATTTATGAGATTTATGAATCATTCAGCAAAACTGATAAATCACGACTTTTTGTAATATTTGGATTTGTTGGTTTAGTTGAGCAAAAATTAGTAAATAAAGTTCGTGAAAAACTGAAAAAGTTTGGAAAATGTTATGGAGTTAATAAAGTTATGAAGTTTTTGTTATTTTAAACAACTTGAGCAATTTATTTTGAGTGTTTTAAAAGTTTAAATGCTTTTGATTGCTTTGTTGAAGGTGTTATGGGAGCAATTGTAACGGTTGTCTTGACTTTTTAGTGTAAATTGTGAAGGCATTAGAAGTTCATTAGCACAATCAAGACTTTTTAGAGTTGGAAAAGGTCGAGTGATGGTATTTCAACGTTTTGGATAAGAAATAAAGGCACTAGGGTGTATTGTAATTTATAAAATTAGTTTTTCGTAATATTTTCGATTCTAAAAATAGATTCGTGTGATAGCTTCAAAATCTATTTTTAAAGATTAATCACTTCTGGTAAACATAAATCCCGTATTCACTCTAATCAGCAATCAAGTTAATAACTATGAAACCTTACTAAACAGTTACACATAGGGACCTGCGAGCCCAAGATTTTTGACTCGAGCCGAGTCGCGAGTCGAGCTCACAAAAAAGGTCGAGTCGAGTCGAGTTTCGAGTCGAGCCTTGTTATTAAAAAATTTTAAATTTGAAAATTTAGACTTACTTCAACAAAATTACAAGTAAAAAATTGTTGTATACATTTTCAGGGATTTCTGACCTCCCACCGAACCGATTCCGGATTTTTTGATGCCAATCGACATGGTATCTTTTCTCATCGTGCACCTGATATTTTTGGTGATGGTGACTCTACCGGTCAGGTCACCAGAACCACTTCCGTGACCCAAAGTCGGGTTTTCCATACAACAAAAAACTTGTGTTTTGAAAAACTAGAGATACAACTGTGGTCTCTTGCTCTTGACAAAAAATGTTTGACATGATAAGTTGAGTCAAGAAATGTATCGATGTTTGGTCCACTACCAGCTGGGAGTCATCTGAGGGTCATCTGGTGGTACCAGGCAACTTTTTTTTAAGGCTTAGAATCTTATGATTCATCCAGAAAATTATAATAATAGGGTATTTGTGATTTAATTATCACACTATTCCACGTTTGCGGAGAAGTCCTGCTCAGCTCACAAGCTGCACAACAAGTTTTATGTGTTGGTAAAACAACAAGCAATCTGTTCGCTGCATTTGCGCTCATTTTTGAATAAAGCTGCCAAAAATTTAATAAGGACTCGAAAAGTCGAGTTGAGATTTTCGAGTCGAGCCGAGTCTCGAGTACTCGCAGGTCCCTAGTTACACATGCAACATTAGGCAAAGAATTTGAGCGCGCCTCAAACCTCAAGCAAAATTACAAGAATGATGTTAAGCAAATACAATTTTCGTTTAGCATTTCGTATAAAAATGTGTGAAAGAACTAAAAAATGTGTTAATTAATTTAATTGTGTAACTTTCAGAAAATTTTATGTGTAAGAAGCCAAAGTAGAAAATAAAGTATTTCGTTAGATATAGAAAGAAACTCTAGTAACTGAACAAAATTAACGAAACTATACAGTTATCCAAGAAATTAAAAAATATTGAAATAGCCAACAGTTTCATTGAAATCATAAAATATTTGAATTATTGGTATTTGCAGCTGATTTCTTTGTTGAAAAAATTTATGCATAAAATGCTGAAAGTCGGGGTTCGTTAGCTCTTTAATATTGAATCATACTTTATTGTCTTTTTTATGGGATATTTGGTAGTTATCACATGATATAATTGAAAATTGATGTAATTATCCGATCCATAAACAGACATTTGAACTGACTGTCAACCGCAATAAACTTCTCCACCCCTGAAAACAGACGATTTTTATTCTTCTTCCAGAATTCAAACTAAAAAGAACTACCAAGCATAATTCGCCAATGAGAATTGCCACCACAATTTCGCTTGATTAAATATTGGCTTGGCATCAACACGGAAATAGTGTTTCAACACCACTCTTGTTTCACTCATTTATTTGCAAACTGGCTGTACTCTCCTCTGTACTTGCTTGTACTCGCAAAATTCAATGTAGTTCCTGTGCTACGAGGTGCTTATAACTATATTTGATGTACTTACTTGTATAGTATTTGCACGCTTTGTAAGCGGATTTCGCTGTTGAACTTGAGTATTTGACTTTGTACGCTTTTGTGCTGCTTTGTTGCAGCCGTTTGGTGGTTGGGAATATTAGTAACAAAAAAAATTACTAGAAAAATGTTTGGGTTGGGCAAAAAAAAACTATTTGCACAAAATATTACTACTTTATCCAAATGCACATTTTATGTTTATTTAACATTTACCATTATTAGAATAAACTAAAATTAAAATGATTTAAAAAAAATGTTTCCAAGAAAAAAAGCTCCACCAACCTTTTTACTTAATCCATTCCAATCCATTTGCTAACTACCGTTCATTGTGCATTAAAAGTAAAAAAAATAAAATCACAATGGAAATGTTTGTAAATAAATGAATCCACTTCTTCACAAGCAAAGCTCCAAACAAAAGCGTTAAAAGTAAGAAATATATACTCAAAAAACACTTAAATCAACTGAAAATTGTTCAAAAGTACAAAAATGTATAGAAAAAGTAGATAATGTAAAAAAAAAGTGAAAAACCGTCTTTGCATGCTTTGAATGTGTTTCAGTTACATTCATGGTACTGCTTATATTGTTCTGGTTGCTTGACTGCCAGAATGAACCTCTCAGTCAGCTGAATCTACTGAGTCTGTTATGAGTATAGACTGAGTAACTGAGTAACAGAGAATTTGAGAACACTTGGAGCATATTTCTTGCTCAACAATGGCAAGTGGTTAGAAGTGGCTTTAACGGTTGTGAGAGGTGATTATTCTGTAATTTTGCTGTTTCAGAATTTATTTCGGTAATTTTGCTGGCAGCTCTTTGTTTGAAATAACCCGAGAATAGTAATAAGAAATACAGAAAATTATTGAAGAAATACGCGAAATACCAGAAAAACACTTGAAATTATTGAAAGGGAATGGAGCTGGATGTGTGTATTCAAGGTGTTTGGGAGGTTGTGGCGTGAAATTGATGATTTCACGGTTGATTGTTCAATTATTGACTGGTTGTTTGCGAGGAAGTAGCAATTTTTTTGTTCTCTATTGATTGATGGAAATAATAGAATGGCTGGCTTTTGAACTTTCAATATGTTCAAAATTGTTTGATGATTTGGAAATGCGATAAAAAAGTTAAGAAACATTAAAATGTAGCAGCAAAAAAAAATTACAGAAAATTGCAATTATTATAAATTTTTTCACAGATATCACTTTATAAAAGGTGAATACCAAATTTTTGGATGAAAAACAATGAAATGTCAAATTTTAACCTTAAATTGCATGCAAACATGAGCTGGGCTAATTAAAATGGCAAATGTTAGCTAAACGTGCTTTATAATAGACAAAATTGACATAAAACTAAAAACTTAATTGAAAACTAACAAAACCACAAGTTGACAAAAATTCACACAAATTTAAACAAAATTTCATGATCCATTACTTGGAACTGAACTTGACTTTTCTGAATGCCATAAAATATGTTTGCAAAAAACTTATCAAAAATTTCGAAGGATCAGAAATGGAGCTAGTTTCTCCCAATTTCAATTAAAGATTGAAAGGCTTCAAATCAGAATTCACAGAATATCCAGTTACAAAAGACCTTATGCTTCCTGCCATCAAGGCCACACCAAGTATTCAATTGTTTTTGCTGTCAATCATCTGCTATTCAGCATTATGCCAATTATAACGGCAAATATACACGTCAATGAACGATTTAATCGATAATTGAATTCCATCTATTTCTACTTCCAATTTTCATCAATTTTTCCAATTTCCCTTTTGATTCACCAATTCAGCAGAACAACTTGCACGGAAAATGGCAAACAAAATTTCATTGGAATTCACAGAGAAGTTCACTGGGTTTTCTGAATTATTTTTGATATTCTGTGAAAATCGATGAAATTAAATGATATTGACAATTTTCACCAAAATTTCGATTATTACAATTCATGTATTCAATAGTCGTAGAGGTGTTTAACAGTTTTGAGTGTTTTTGAATTGCTCTAGGGTTTTTTACTTTTTGCAAAAAGTATTGTGGGGACAGCCTGTTACTTCATTTTTTTTTGTATGGATGGAATTTATAGATAAAATATGAGTTATTGAATCATAAAAAATTTGATAAAATTATTATTTTTTTTAAAGCTCATAAATACAAAAAAAAAGAAATTGATGTCATCTATGGACGACCAGTAAAATAATAATGTCAAATATTAAAAAATTTTCCTATTATTTTGAATGCCTGACTGTTGACTTTCAATTGATTTCTGATTTCGTGATATTTGCCTTCAATTAGATTCTTTGATTCTTTGAATTTTGATTTTTTGACATTTGGGTGTGATTCCCTTCAAGAGCTCTCAAAGCGGCCTAAAGCCTATCCTTGAGAGTTTGTTGTTGTTGCCAATTGATTTTCAATTGATTCCCAGATTGTCAAAACATGAGTTTGATGATATTTTGTTATATTCTATACTGTTATTGCTCAAAATTTACGTACAATAATATTCTGGAATTTTCGGTGGATATTCTGTATAATATTGTTGAAATTCGGTGAGCTTTGCTGAGTTTTGGGTCGATTTTTATCAAATTATCTATCAATTTGTTCAATTTGCTCGAGTGTGTTCAATCTATCTTGAGTTTTGTATATTTTTGGTACAATTTCGAATACATTTAATGTTACTTGAAGTTTCGTATAAAGCTTTTGGTAAACTTTGAAAATTTTAAGATATTATGAAAACTTATCAGATATTCTTCGGGAAGATAGGAAATTGTTCAGAATAGATTAAGATGAAGGAAAATCTATAACGATCTGAAATATCGTCTTGAAAATTTACAAGGACTTGAAACAATATCTTGAAATCCCAACATTTTTCCGCTTTCATGCATTTATTACCATTTCCATAAGCAAACCCACTTAAACCCATAAATAATTCACACTCCACTTAGCAAAAAGTTCAGCCACGAAACGCATTATTATGACAAAGCGTCCCCAAATCGAAATAAATTGCCGCTCTCTGCATGAAATAATGATGCGAAAGAAATTCAGGCAGATGAATCAAGCTAAATGAGGGTTGATAAGGAAAGACTGGAGTTTTTCTTCACTGCTTCTTGGTTCGACGAGTTTTATGAGATTAATTTTGAAGTAAAATGTATCCAAAAAAATAAACTAAAAAGCCTCCCATTTAAAAAATAAATTCAGTTTTTAATCCTGTTTTTAATTGATACCAGTAATTTTACAAAAAAATACGAATTTAAGGTTAGAAACAATATTGGCACAGTTTTTAATCAATCTAATCTTTTTTGTAAATACTCTAATTTTTTTAATAAATACTCCCACCCCAAGAAACACCACAGGAAAGCTCCGCAAATATGCATGAAATCTATATCATTTGCGGTTTCAGACAATTTCAGAGCTTTCCGAGCTACAACCACCAATTCATCATACTGCTTCTTGCTTCTTAAGCATTTTTATAAATTTTTCGCGTTGTTTAACACATTTTTCCGCTTACAAATTATCCTATTTGCTGGAATGACGTTGTTTGTCTTCAAGTTTTCTGTTTTTGAACGTTTTGAGCTTTCGGAAGCTTGCATGTATTTTTATCGTTATTGGAGTCTTATGAATATGAAAGGATATTTTTCCTTTTTTTATATTTCCTAATTGTTTAAGACGTTGAAGAGTTTAACAAAATCATGATTATTCTATAATTTACCTTAGTTCACTTCCGTTAAACCAGGTTAAACCTCACATATAGGTATTTTTGAAATATAACAGAAAGCTTATCAAAATTCACAATTAAAATATGGCAACTCCTCCAGCCTGTTTGCTCTAACAGATGCTTTTGAATTACAAAATTACATTGTGCTTTAAAAAAGCTCAAAAAAGTCTGAAGTACAAGACATTATGTCAGCATTTCCCTTCCATATTAATATTTGAAAGAAAATCAAGGCTCACTTACAGCTCATTTCAGTCCTTGAGGAACCAAAATTTGCGAATTTCTCATTAATTTTTAATTTTTGGGAAAGTGAAACCAAAAAAGTTGGAAGAACGTCGGAAAAATGCTTAAAAGTGAAAAAAAAAATGTTTTAATAAAAATTTCTTGCAAACGTTATGATTGTCTTTTATGCAAAATTAAAAGGCAAATTTTTGTTTTCGGATCTTTAGGAGTTATCACATGAATAAATGAAGAGTGGAAAGTGTTTGCTTCTTAAAGATATTTTTAGGGAGTAAACCGAGGTTTTTTTTATTAAAAACTTTTTGAGTGGAATCACGTGAAAGCAAAGATGAAAGGAATAATTGTTTTGGATGCATAAATGGCACAAACAAACTTTAGAGCATCAGCCTTTAGAAGCAATCGCCTTGTACGTCATTCCATAACTGTTATGCTTGCTGAAACACAATTAATCTGCCAAAACTCGATTGTCAGCTGTAACAACATAAAAAATTAAACAAAAAACGTTGAATCTGGTAAAACGATACAAAATTTACAAAAGAAACGTTCCCGTGTGTTTTTGCTGTACAATATTCAACAAATTCACCAATTTCAGCAATTTTACCAACTGTGAACGAAAACAATGTTTATTTTAAATGTATCAGTTTCCGTTATCAAAGAAAAAATAGCGAATGTTTGAACAAAAAACTAAAAATACTAGAAAAACTAAAATAGTTAAAATAACCTGCATAAACATTGGAAAAACCTTAAAAATAACTATAACATTGTATTTCATGTGTGGGAAATTAAAAACAACAAAAAACCAATCTCCAATGATAATAAAGGTGGATTATTATTGTGACTTTGAATTAAATAAACAAATTTTCTGAAGTTCATTTTTCTGAATAAAAATTTTAACGTCTGGGGATTTTAAATTACAATTTTCCCGAATTTTTCAGAAAATTTATTTTTCCACAGGGGCATTGACTTTCAAAAAAAAACAACAATTTTAATCAAACACCGAGTAAATGCCTTTTTTCATTAAAAACTTTGAAATAAATTGCCATTTTCATTTGTTTTCTATCTTTTTACTATTTTTCCCTCCTGTATGTGAAAATATTTAACCCGTTTTTTTCTTTCTACTTTCAGGTGAGAATTGAATGCATTTAACTACTACTATTGGGATTCCACGTGGCTCCATTTAAATGAGTAGCGAATCTGGTAGTTTTGGGTGAGAACAATGTAAATGCAGCTTATAATCATTGTGTATGAAATGGCTCCCTGGATGCAACATCGTGATAACGAACTTTTTGTTGTTGAGTATTTGTAAAATTAAATTTGTAAAAAGGATGTTAGCTCCGCTTTTGTTCCTGTGTGACTGCATAGTGTATACAGACAGAACAAAGCACAGGAGGCTGGGCAAATTCAAAAGCAGGTGCTACATGCAAATTTGATGAGTTTTGGAAGCATTTTGTTGTAAACTTTTTTGTAAACTAGATTTTAGCTAGAATATTTTTAATTAAAACTTGGTAATAATTAAACATAAATAACATAAATGCATTATTTGTTACAAAAATTAAAGTATTTACATATTTTATGTATTTATTTATTCATCATATTGCTCGTGCACAAAGTTCGACAAGGAAATTTAGACTCAGTTTTTCTAACTAAAGCTCTAACGAAATTATTCTACTCAATTTGTTACAATTTCAAGCTGTTCAGGTCTCCTTGAGATAAATGAACACTGTCTTCAAAGAAATAATGTAAAATAAGAAAAAGATAAAGTTGTAAAATTCCACATTCCTTAAGACTTCTCGATGCTTGCTTTGCAAGATGTTGAAAAGCTGAAAAAACGAGAATAAATTTGTGTAAGGAAGATGTGCTGATTAATTAGCTTGCTCATTGTTCTGCTTGGTCGGGTATTGTCTTCGCAAGCTGTTGACTAATGACTGTGGCTGAGCTATGACCGGAAAGTGAGAATAGAAGATGACTTAATAGACGGTTTTGTCTTTTATTATGTAGTTGTGTCACAATTAGCTGTTTGAGTGATTATTGTGGGAACTTTGTAATAAGGATGGATTTTAAATAAATGATTTTATTACTGTTTTAATTTGCTAGCAAAAATGTACAATGAACTACATTTGATTAAAATAAATTTAATTTCATATTTCTCTGAGTTTTCAACCAAAAACCCCACAAAGCCCCAACCCACAATGACATTCTTCCACACTTCATGCCATAAAATAAAAAAAGTTTTTCAAAAAATGCATTTCATGTTCACATGTGAAAGTTGATCGATTTTTCTTTTATAGTATATTGTGATACTGTGAACTATGTGGACTTTGTGAAAAAGTGTAATATAAATCATTGAAGGCTATATTTGGACTCAAAATACATTAAATGTAGGAAAAAACGTGTAAAAACATAAAATACATAAAACATATAAAAACATTTAAACATTATTTAAAGGACCTGGCACTAGGGGTCGTTCTTGAATTACAATAATTGTCAAATATTTATTGATAAAATATTTGAGCTACTAGAAAATCGGATTGATTGATTGTCACGGATTGAATTTTAAAATACCGTACTCGAAAAATAATTTACCTCAATCACATTCCAGCCCTTCCCAATCCTAGATTTCAACTATAACATTCACTTTACCCAGCTTTGTTCACTTTATTTCATTTTATTCAATGTTAGCGGTTTTGTTTGTAGCTATTTTCAACGTTTACACAGTTCTACATCCAAAACATCAGTTTTTTTCAACCAAACATTTTCTAACAAATTAAGGGCCACGTCTAAAATGAAGTTGCGGTGGAACACGCGAAATTACAATCAACTATTGTGGGCGGTGATGAGCATCAAGTGGTATAATGTGATGGAAGGGTAATTGGATGGACTAATGGTTATTTTGGGAATTTGCTTAGGGGAGTTTTGGGAATAGTTTGAATGATATAGCGAGCTTTATTTATGTCTCTTTGTTGCACAGTAGAATTTACATTTTTTTTAATGAATTTGTTTTAAGTTCGATTTATCGCATTATCTTGATTTTCGGAAGTAAAAGTGATAATGTGTAATGTTTTTACACTTTTATGATCATGAAATTATTTTTATCTAGACAAGTTTTTTACTTACTAATATAATCATAATAAAGAAAATCCTTAACCTTTATCGTTATAGCTTTGCGTGTTGTTTGCTCAAGAATCGTTACCAGTTATCAGGAATTACTTAATTTCTTTACTTATTCTCTACCGAATTAGAAATAATTTGTTTGCTATTTCTGTATTTAAGTTCTTTTTCAATTGTTTTCAACGTTATATGCCATTTTGTTGATTCTGAAACAACTTTTCCATTTATTTAAGAAAAAGAGTAGATCGGTTCCATTTAATATTATGTTAAATTGACTGAAAATTCTAATTAATTTTAGAGTTTATTACTTTATTAAATATACATTGAAAAGAAAATTGAATGAAAAATCGATTAATTACGAAAAATATCCTAAAATGTTCACATAGTTTGGCATAATATATTTAAACCCATTTTGAAAATATTTATAAGCCATAAAATCAATTAAAATTTAAATAAAACATTCTATAGGAAATTTATGAAAATGGAAGAGAATAACTAATTTTATGTAAGGTCATCAGAATAGCTTTTAAATTGTCGGCTTCAAAAGCAAATAGGTCAACAAAAACATGATTTTGTTTAAACTTATGCGAACCAAAGTAAATTATTTTCAGTACTTTTATCAAAAGAATTTAAATGCTTGCAAATTTCCCAGTAAATTGAATTTTAATCAAAAACCTCAATATTCTCTCTTGCAGAATTTTATTCGTAAATGTTAAAATCAACAAATATGTAATTAAAACTTTTGAACTGCTTTTAGCTACAAATTTTACATATTTTTGATATTTTTGGTATTCAATCTGTTGAAATGTGAAATGGTTAACTCGAGCAAAAACACTCACAACTCAAACAAAAGTCGATATCAATGCAAAATTTCAGTTTATTTCGAGCTTTTATTTGCATTTATCTGAAATAAATCGGAAATTAAGCAATTTATCGAATGTTTTATGAAACATTTCTGTATTAAGCGAATTATTAGAAATATCAGATATTTCATCAATTCGTTCAACTTTAGCAATTAAACATATTTACTAAATTTTAACATTTTCAAATAAACAAGTTTGATGACAATTTGCACATTTATGGAATCTCTATAGAGAAATCACAACTATGAAATGAAGCCCCCAGGGAGTTTGTGGGATTGGAAAATTTTTTCCCAAATGTTATGCTGAAAGCTTCTCAATTACATTTGTCTGGGGTGTTTGGGGAGTCCCTATGATCAAGAATTATATTTCAGTTTTATAAATTTTATTGGAGTTTATAACATAAACCAAATTTATGTCAATAAAAAGATACAAAATTATGATCAAAGCTTCCCCTATTTAAAATCTCATGGAACTAAAATTTAAATGCAATTACTCATAACTTCTATTCCTCCCAAAACCATCCCCAAAAACCCACACAGAATATAATAAATTATCAAACATTACCCAGAAACAAATTGAGAGTTTGTAACAAAAATTGAAGCCAAGATCAGCATGAGGTCAACGGCCAAGTGTTTAAATACAAAAACCACCAAAACAACAGACGAGAAGCACAAAAGCTAACAAAAAGGCAATTTTATTGGAATCCTACCAAAAAAGTTCAATTTCTGCGTTTTTCCCTGTTTTCCCATTTTTTCAATGTTTTCAAGCTTTTTAGTTTTTGGATGAAAATTCAGACATTTTTGAATTATTTCGCGAAATTTGAAATTTCATGCATTTTGCGAGCTAGTGAATCTGAACAGAATAATTCAAATAAAAAGAATTAAAATAAATAATGGTTTTTGCCACTCACAAGTGCACAATTGCTTTCGTCCCGGATGAAATTTGTGTTTGCTGTGAATCGAATCACAAAAAAAGAATAAATTAAATTTTTCGGGGGTTTTTGGGGAAATAATAAAAAGTACAATACAAATGTTCGATTTGTAAAAAATTATATTTAGCCACAAAAGCTTTTTTTGAAAATTTATGACTAATTTTTTTAAAATTACTAGCACTTAAAATAAACTTAAAAATCCTTGCTTTCGATTTTGGTTTTTCAATTTTTCGACATATTATGTTCATATTTAAAATTTTAATTGTGATCTCAAACAAGCAAAATTTTGATATCATAAAACACACTCAGAACTCCTTAAAAGCTCCAATAAATCCCCGCAATTTTCCTCTCATGAATAAAAAGCTCGCCAAATGATTCATGCCTTTTGATGAACTGTTATCTCTCTCGAATAATTTATGCTTTTTTGGCAATTTTTTTGTGTTGTTGGGGAAATTTGCTATCTGCTATCTTGTTTTATAGTTTGTTATACATTAGTTAGAGAATGATAGATACAATATACATTATTCTTTATTCTTCTACGAAGCTTTTGCTTTGAATTGCTTCGAGTTGCTCGGAAATGCTTCGCAAAACTTGGAAATACTCAGAAAGACAAAAATACTTGCGCTATAAATTATACTTTTAGATTGTTGTCGTTGAGGATGGTGGAATGCGGATGGAATTTGGCAAATGAAACTTTTTATTTGAATTTGGTGATGAATTTTTAATTTTGTGCAGGTTTTTCAAATTTTTTTATGGGATGAGCATTTGCAGTATTTGCATTTTTATTGGAAATTAGCTGTTCCAGTAGTTTTATGCATATTTTTATCTTTTAAGAAGAAACTTTGGATTTCTAACGGTTTTTTAGCGGGAAATTTTTTTAATTAATCCTTTTGAGTTTCATGTATTTTGCAGAAAAGAAAATCACGATATTTTTACAAATTCAACCAAAAACCAATTTTCCAACCCGAAAAAGCTCTTCGACACATCATTTTCAAGCCTAATCAACTTTCCAGAAGCTTTCGGATGAAAACCCCAACTCCACACCAAACATGGTGCAAATTTGCCTAACAAATGGCGAATTTATCTCTAATGGCAACATTTTTATGTGTAAATTGTGCAAAATAGCTCATGTCATAAAGAAAATCTAGCCGAATTGCTCCGGCATTTCAACCCATAAATATGTATGGAGCGCTGTTTCGACTGTTTGTACAAGGCCGTTACGGTCGTTTATTTGGTGCTGTGCCTAGAGCAAGTGGAGCTTTCTGCAAGGAGACGCAAGCGAATATTATCCGCAGTGAAATGAATGGGATTCGCTTTTTTCCGCTCGGCTGGTTGACTGCTGATGATGTTTATGGATAATTTATTTTCAAACAACACAAATAAATGGAATAAATGAAATAAATGAAATGGCTGAGGATAAGAGGCAAATACTCGGAAATTGTTCTGCGGAGATTTTTGATGGGAGACTTAGTTGCAAGTTCACAAAAATTCTGATCATGATAGTTTTGAAACAAAATAAAGAATAACTTGTTTCCACAAATTTCTCATTAGCAATTAAATAAACTATTATTTCAATGGATATCTCTGACGCTTGTAAAAGTTTGTTCATAGTACGATAATCCTTTAACAAATTCAATTTCCAAAACATCATCAATTTTACTAGAATTTATCATAAAATCGTCCAATTTTTAGCGTTAGAAGCTGCAATATCAAAATTAACTGAATTGTAGATAAATGGAGAGCAGTTTTGAATATTTATTAGCTAAGCCAAAGGGCTGTTGTAAATATTCTGGTCTCTTTTTCTGCTTCTGGGCTATTTCCATTATATCCAGTTATTTCAGTAATGGTTAACGTTTTTTAAGGTTGTCGAGGGTTACGGAGGCGAAAGAACCCGGAAAATGTTTTTCTAGGTCGAGATTATAATATCACCAGTATTACCAAGTATTACAAGGAGTTTTCAAGTAATGAGCTGTTTTCTGAGTAAAATGGGTCGCAATGTTGGGTGTTTTTAATTTTATTTACTTTTTGGAATCAGTTGGAATTATGTTGGATTTAGTTTTTATGTAAATGGAAGTTGTGGTGCAAGGAAGGATGAATAATTGTTTTAATCCTGTTTTGCTGCTTTCTGTGTTTGTTATCATGTAAGAAAAGAAAAAAAACTTTTATGAATATGGCTACCAAAAAAACAACCCAGCAAAGCACAAGCTTCCAAGGATTTGCTTCTAATTCTAAAACTCCACCCAAATCCTCAAATCTTCAAAGATCCCTGAAATAATTGCATAAACACTCGAGCAAATTTCCCTAATTACCCTTCAGGAAAACGACATCGGTATTTAGGTAGTTAGTCGTATTTAGAAGTATTTAGGTGAATCTAGATGCTTCGAAGTATAACTTATGGAAATCACTTTGCTGTGT
The DNA here is from genome assembly GCA_038502155.1 of Parochlus steinenii. NCBI lineage: Eukaryota > Metazoa > Arthropoda > Insecta > Diptera > Chironomidae > Parochlus > Parochlus steinenii. The sequence continues at coordinate 2,560,625 of JAXCIN010000039.1, forward strand.
TTGAAATAACAATTATGTTATGCTGCATCATAAATAGTTATTCTCTTGTTGTTTTCGGTATTTTCATCATTCTCACATTGTGGAGCAGATAGTGGAGCTTTGATGGGTCGATAGTCTTTGAGTTGGCCTCCTACAGAATAAGAGGACTTTGAATATTTATGCCATGAGGTGGTCAAAAACATAACATATAGCTTAAAGTGACAATAAAATTACTAAAAAATAAGAACCAACACACAGAGAATTCACCTGTTTAGTGCAATTATAGCAGAGCTTGTACTTCTAACGTTTTGATGTTCTTATGTTGATTTAGAATCATTCAAGATGACTTCAAGTGTTTATAGAATTATATCTGTTCCAGCAAGCTTAAAGCTTGTTCAAACATCAAAATGCATTAAAAGATAACAGGGAATACTGAGAAATGGTTAAAATCTTTTGCAATGTGGGGCTATATGTTTTGGGTAGGTTTTAGGTGGAAATTTCTGGGTGTTTTAGAGGGTTTTCTGGTTTTTTGTTGAATTGTATGCTTTGTGTGCTTTCTGGGTGTTTGTTCAGTGGCAATTTGCAAGGTTTGGCAGGAAAATTGGAAATTATTAACAATTGCGAAAACATATATGGAAAAGGGACCTTTCCTCTGTTTAACCTATCACTTTTTTTCAATCCCTGCAATAAATTGGAATGTTTGGGTTTAGTTTATATCGGCTTGTTATTTGTATTATAATAATATTTGCCTTAACAGCATTTACAGCTTTTGGAATCAGGAAATAGTATATTTTATGAATATATCGTAAATTTGTGCAGAAAGGCGGAAAGGTCCATTCTAGCTTTTTCCTAGATTTAGGATTAAATTACAATTTGTGAGCTTTTGTTGGATGGAGCTGAAAATAAATTAAACGTAATTGTTTGTTATGTTTGGAGTTTTGGCTTGGAAAGCAAAGATTAGATATGTTTGTTTTTCTGATGAAAAATTGATCAAATTGGTTATATCGATGTTTAGGAATGAAAATTGTTGAATTTTTAATTAGCATTCGTCATTACATGAGTTTTTAGTTATATAGCATAAAACAAAATATATAATTAAATCATAATTACATAATATTGATCGAAATTTATTAAAGGGATTACAATTACTGAAAACTCCACAAATTAAGTCAATGGAATGGAATTAAAATTTACTAATAAAGTTATCCATAAATCCTCAATTAACATAATTTTCCAAAAAACAATCATAATTCACCTTTTTAACAAGAATCCCAGAATCTACGTAAATATTTGAAATCTCCCTTCGGAGCAGTAGACACACTTCTCTGTGTTTAAACCAATTCCAACCTTCAGCAATCGTACCAGCATCAGACATTCAAACATTCAAGCGATTCCAGTAAAATATTCACCTTTTTTGTGTAAACATGCAAAAAACAGCCCCAGGACGGGATTTCCCAAATTTTATGAATATCATGGATTTTTTACAATTTACACGAGAAATTCTGACATTCGAAATACAAGACATTTTTGCAGTAAATTCATCCTCAAATTAATTTTCCAGATTTTTGATTCTTTTCGGTATTTTATATTTAATAAAGGAATTATGTCTATAAATGGCGAAAACGTTGCAAATTACAAAAAGGTAGCATTTCTGAATTAAATTGAGTTTCAACAGTTTCCTTCTCTTTTTGATTTTTTAATAAACTTGGGATATTTTCATTATTTTCGACTTTTGTCAAAAATAATTGCTGATTCTACAAAAAAAAAAATCAATCATCGTTTTTCATCAGAGGATTTTCGGTTTTATTTTAATAATATTAATATCCTTAAATCCCCCGTAATCGCCATGACAACCTTTCGTCAGACTGTATGGGAGTAAATACGGAGCATTATTGGTAAGAGTTTTCGTACATGACCGACACTGATAGAAATTTAATTGATTTTTAGGCGGTTTAACATAAAAATCCTGCTTCTGTTTATTTTTTTTGTACATTCTGAATAACTAAAAAAATAGTTTTGTTCAGAACGAACAATAAACTTATTTTCCTTCAGTGTTCATCTCAACAAATCACCAAGCATATACCTTACAAAAATTCCCCTTCACAGACGCAAAAATAATATGTGCAAGTCAAAGTGCGTACCAAATTTAATGGCAATTTATTTGCAAGATTATTTTTTACATTTGATTCACTCGAAGGACCGTTTGTTCCTTGTGTGTTTGTTCCTTATACTCCTTGTGTGTTCAGGCTTTTGTTCGAATTACATTTATTTTCGGTCTTTACGCAGTGTCCATAATACTGGGCGGAGCATTGTGGAATTTTGACTCGGGATCACTCTTATCAATTTGACCCACTTATAACCCATTCGACCCTTAAGGTCCCGACTTCCAACCCAACCCCTGGACCGTTGCATCATCATTCCAAAAATTCCGCCCAGCTTTAAGAAATTTGGGGGGTAATTTTTTTATCCCTCAATAGTTTTTCTATCATGATTATCCAAAATGCATCCTGACTTACGACCCATTTATGACCCATGATTATTTTCCGGAAAATTTTTTGGAAAATGTGTTTAAAATGGAAAATTCCAAAAATAATATATTTCAATAATATATTTTTAATATATTTTTTTATTTGACTGAATTTTTCATATAAACGGTTGGTATAGTGCTTATTTGACTATTATGAAGCATTCTGTGTTTTTTGATTTGATGGATGATACAATTTTTAAGTTTAAAAAAATTTATTTTATTTTGCATAACAGTTGGTGAAAACCATTTTTTCAAGTTTATATTGAGAAACTTCACATTGGTTATAAACGGAACTGAAATTAAAATTTACAGCCAATCAAGTATTTATACAAATTTATTGGTAAAAATATTTATAAAAATGGTTTTCACCAACTATTATGCAAAATGAAATAAATTTTTTTTAAATTAAAATTTGTATCATCCATCAAATCAAAAAACACAGAATGCTTCAATATAGTCAAATAAGCACTATACCCTTATACACTTATTGAAATACATTATTTTTGGAATTTTCCATTTTAAACACATTTTCCATAAAATTTTCCGGAAAATAATCATGGGTCATAAATGGGTCGTAAGTCAGGATGCATTTTGGATAATTATGATAGAAAAACTATTGAGGGATAAAAAAAATACCCCCCAAATTTCTTAAAGCTGGGCGGAATTTTTGGAATGATGATGCAACGGTCCAGGGGTTGGGTTGGAAGTCGGGACCTTAAGGGTCGAATGGGTTATAAGTGGGTCAAATTGATAAGAGTGGTCCCGAGTCAAAATTCCACAATGCTCCGCCCAGTATTATGGACACCTTTACGCAGTTTCATGTGATTTTTATGATCAGAGTGCAGACGGCTCTATGGCAGACCTGGGTAGACTTTAATAAGGCAGGAGCATGTTTTCTTTCAGGTCCCCCAGGAGTGTATTTATTATTCCTGTACCCTAAATAACATTATAAGTTAAGTTTTCTTGAAATGGCAATCAATTTAGAAAGGGGCTAGAATTGGAGTCGAAATGTTTTGGGGATTTTCAAAGAGTGAATATTTTTAAACATAATTTTTGAAAATGTTGAACATTTTCTCCATATTTTCTCAGAACAATGACTGATTATCCAAGTTCAAAATTCAACTTTTATTTTTCTACAACAAATCTTCTCAATTTTTAACATAAAATCTCGAAAAATTCAAAAGAACTTCAAAAAATCTTCAAATTTGGAGAATCTCGAGCAAAAGAGATCTGTACGCGTTTTGAGCAAGTCATATCAAAGTTCAAGTCAATAAGCAACGAGAAATTGCGATTAAAATGAAATTTATCAAAATACACGAACATCCATCAAAATACTTGAGTTTTACTGGAATTGTTTTGAATCAATTTGAAATACGCTTCAGATAACTTGAAGTGGTTGTAACAAAATGAAGATCATTCTCGTTTCATTCCCAATTGCATTGATTAAGACATTAAATATTAAAGTATTTTTTAGAGAAAAACACGAGAAAAGCAGAAATTTTCGATTAAACTAATTTATTTGGAGTGGATGCTTGTTTGGCTTGTGGGGGAGCAAACATCGTAAATTTTACTGCAATTTTTGTTCAGTTTGGTACTCCAATTTTTATTCGGAGGCTGGTGATTTTTTAAAAAGTGAAACCATAATCAGTACTTAATAGTCCAGGAAAATAATTACACAAAAATTTTATTTACTGATTTAAATATTTCGATTGTAAATTTTCATGAAAGTACTAAATTAATTTTATTTTTCTTTTTCTATTTTCAGGTAATGATTGGATGATTTTGACTATGAGATCAAAATGATAATTTGAACATATTTTTGGATTATTTGTATCAAAAATATAAAATAAATCGATATCGACTTTCACAATCATAACATCACTAAAACTCAAACAGCTTTAAAAATAGCTGGTAAAACAAATGTTATCATTAATTAAATTAAAATATAAATATTTGATGATTTGATGAGGGTTCACAACGTATCGAATACTGAATGCAATGAAATACTCCTTCACTTCCATCGCAAATCCAAAAATAGCAAAAATATATAAATAAAGCCACAAAGCAACCAGAAAAGCAAGGATAACCTCAGTATAAACTAAAAACGTTAGAAATTCGAGAAACTTGAGAAAGTTTCAAGAAACTTTCCAAGAATATTTAGGATAGTTGAAGAAACTGGGAAAGTGAGACCGTTGAGAACATTGTGAAGTTTCTACAGCTTGTGGATATTTTGGCTGTTTTCCTATTTAATATACAAAATTCACGAGTAACGATCTTACACCTAGAAAAGGGGTAAAATTTGGGTAAAACCTTTGGATAAACATTTGAGATACACTTTACTTTGGATATTTTATGTATTTTGTACGCTTTTATGTGTTTTCTAATATGTGGTATTTTATACCTCTTTCGATTCTTTTTCTACTTCAAAATCGATATAGAAAACATGAGAGCATCGATATACTATCAAACAATGAAATTTATTCGGGATGACTTGTGGGTTTTAATGAGAAAACTTTGGTGTTCTTTTTAGGGAAAATATTCTTATAACAGGGGCAAACCAGTATTCATGATTTGATCCAATTTCTATATACCAACAGTCAAAATTGATACTTTTGATCCAAAGTTTTTCAAATATTGAATTTTTTCAGTTTTTGACCAGTTGTGATTTTTCCAATAAAATATTTTTGAATAATTTTGTCTATTGAGGTTGCTATACAATACTTTGTGACGTAAGAGTGCCCCCTCAATGAATCTAAAAGCAGCTCCAAGTTCACGACCCAATTAGTTTTCACATCGAAAACAGCACAACTCATCTTTCCGACATTAATGCGGTGCTTGGATGGCTTTCTAGCCTAATATCTTAATCTTTATATTTGATCAGATAAATCAATTAGGTAATTAAATAGCTTTGAAGTAACATCACAACGTAAAAACATAGCAGTATCACAGCATAACAGAGCATAAACATCTCGAGCAATTAAAAGGAAACTGTAGAAAATTTTAAAATAGAGCTCGTGAACGTGATGAAAATTTTGTGTTGAAACTATCATTGGCTAAAATTAGATTGTCGAGAGATTTTACGGAGATTTTCTGTACGTTTGGATCTAAAAGTTGCACACTGAGGATAAAAACTTGTAACATGGGTTATTAATATTACAATAAGAACGATACAATCATATACAATGTTGACCAATAATGACTATTCATCTAAAGCTAATACAAACTTTTCTTAGTGTATGTACAGTTTGTTTCATTGGAAATTTAAGGAATATTTTATATAAATTATACTAAAACTTTTGTTTTGCTGAATTTTGTTAAATTCTTGCTGGTTTAGGAAAATGTATCATTTTTGAAACTTTAATGAAAATTCAGATATCTAGGTAAATTAAAAAAATTAGGATAATTAGGAAAATTCGGAGAATTACTTAGAAAAGGTACCACAGTTTAAAAAATTTATCCTGAAATACCAGAGCAAACTCAACACATATATAAGATAACCTAAAAATAATTGAATTTAAGTAAACATGGGAGATTTCACCGTAATTTACCTAAAATTTGAATAAAAGCTCCTAAAAATCTCTTCAAAGCTTACAAAAGTTATATAATTAAATATTTACGTTGATATTTTTGCTAAATTTTATGGAATTATATGAAATGATCTAACAGTTTTGATCCAATTCGAGACACTTTGGTTCAATCTTTAATACAACTATTTATAGACATCTTTTGTCAACTTTCCGCACATCAGTCATCGTGAAATAGTCTTGTTATCAAGATTCTTACATAAAATCATAGTAGCCAGAGCATTTTACTTGAGATATTAAACTTTAATCACTTGTGCTTAAAAATCCACGATCTAATCATAGACACTATATTAGCCGACCCTCAGAGCGCATATAAGCAATGAAGTTACTCGGTTTTTAGTTATCCGCTAACTTCACTTACTTCATTACTTCGACCCCGCGAAAAAAGGAAAGGTACTGAAATACATGTTTTAGTAGAAAAATCCGTGTCGCATGTATTCAAATTTTTTTCGGTCTTTTCAAATTAGAAATGTCAAACTGACAAACGGGTTTTGCTAAACTTCACCGGGGTAAATATCAAAATAATATAATTTTCCTCGAAAAAAAGATTGCTCCATATAAAAAATAGTCCTTTTTTAAAATCATTATTTTGTTCAAAAAAGTTGCATGTGGATTTTCTTTTATGGTGAAATATCAAAGATGAAGAGTCCAATTGAACTTCTGTTTCAACAGAATTTGAATTAGGCAACGCTAAAGTGGTATAATTTAAGTGTCTATTTTTAAATCGAAACACTCCGTCTAAAGATACATATTTCCTGTTAATAATTTATGATATAATTATAATGTATCATATAAAGCATACAAAATTGCGGCAAATTATTGAAATTAAAAATTTTATGAATTTGAAACTGACTCGATATTATATTTTGGGCGCTAAAATGTTGGTTAATGATGTTTAATGTTGTTAAATGTGGAAATTGTAATAATAATAATTTAGTTAGTGAGAATTTGGTGTATACGAGCAATTAAAGATTGGTTTGATATGTAATTTACAGCAAATTTAGATCATTAATCCGGGCGTTGAATTTACTTGTGATTTATTACTTGGAAGAGCTTGAGGAGCATTCATTTCTAATTTACAAATAAATAAATCCACCATTTGGTCCTAATTTGTGGATAAAATGGTAAAATTTAATCATTCCGTGACAAACGTAATGCATTTGAAATGTGTTTTTGGAGCATTTTCTGGATCTAGCCTATTTTCTGCAAAACTGTAACTAACGATGTCGAAGAAAATGTCTTGACTCTGAAATTACTTACAAAATCATTCAAAGGAAACTCCCAATCATTGATTGAATTGATCTGTTGTTCAGTCCAATTTATTTAGTTTCCAACTATTTTCAACAATTTTCAACGACAAATGATTTCCTTAAATAATCGAACGATTTGCAGAAGTCTCATAATTTAACAAAGAACTCAAAGAGCTCACAAAACTCACTAAATCCACAAAATTTTGGAGATGATGGTTAAGCTTATAGATAAACTCAAAATACTTTGGAAATGGTCCCATGGCATGTTAAATAAACGAGATTCTCTGAAATTTTCTTTATTTGAGTATTGAGGAGATCTGGAGTTTTGGTTTACAAAAGTCCTCTAGCAAAAAATCCCAAAACATACATTTCAAAATTTGATCAATAAGATTTCTTTTCTGGACCAACCAGCGAACATTTCTAAAATTAAATTCCCCCTGAAAATGTCCTTTGATCATCTTTGAACCTTTGAGAAAGTTTTCTTGCTAACAATAATTTCCTTGAAGCTCAGTCATGTCTTCCTTGGCAAATTTCCTCGAAAATGTCTTCCCAATTTGCTAGCTCATTGACTGATTCGAGCGGTTGGAGATTTCCGCCTAACAAAGTTCTTGTGGTAACTGGTAATTGACAGGAAAAGTTTTGGCAATTCTAGAGTTTTTGTTGGATTTCAGGAGTTTGTTAAGTTATAGGGAAAGTTTTGCCAAAAGTTTCCTTTGTGTAACAAACTAAGGAGGAGATTGAAGTGATTCAAGAGATGATTAAAATAATCTTTTTTGCGTGAGAAACTGGGAAACTGGAAAAGTTATGAGTTTCACACTCCCTTTGATGTTGACCATATTTTATTCAAGTTAAAAGAAACATTATATTTTATTTTGTTGACAAGAAAACATAATAGTTGGATTTAAATGAAAATCTCATTGGCAATAATTTTCATATTTTAGAATCAAAGCTATGAAAAGACATTCTATCAGAAGAAAAAAAAAAAATCAAGCATACTCTAGATCAGATTCACAAAAAACAGATATAGCTCAAGTATACTCAATTCAAGTATATTTGAATATGGTTATACAAGGGCTGTTCATAAAAGTCCTCCAAATTTGATTTAAGTTGATAAAATGACAAAAATAGAATTTTATCAAAAGAAAATTCTAGAAAATTTTCCTAAAAATAATGACAATCCCTAAATATATACATTCAAATAGATCCTTTCAAGTAAATCACACCCAGAATTCTTTCTGATTCTAATCAAAAAAGGTGAAGAACTCACAACAGCACGTCAATCCATAGTCAAAACACTCGGAAAACACGCAAAAATCTGTTGAATCAATTTTGGCGGCTAAAGTTTCTTCATGTTTTTCATTTCTTTTTTTTTTGTTGCAAAAAAATCCAGTAGATGCGATTGTTCAAAAGTCGATAAAATTTATCGAGCAATCGAGGAACAAAAGCAATTTTTATTATAAAATACTTTATTTTGCTTTTTCGGCTGATAATTTTGATTTCTGACAATTTGTTCCACAATTATTTGTGGTGCTCGGTAATTTTGTTTGAGTGTTTTGGTGTTGTGGAGCTTATTTGAATTTACTGGGGAACTTTTAAATTTGTGAGTGACGTATTGATTTAGATATTATTCTCCATTATTGCCGAGTTATAGCGAAAATTGAAAGATTGGATAATTGTGCAATACATAAGTGAGAAATTGAGATTTACTGCAATTTGTGGCGATTGTTGTCGAAACAATGTCGATTTTGGCGTTGTGTTTGATTTGGTAGTTTGAAAAAAATTGAGTTAATTAGTTTGAGTTTAAATATTTAATGTTTAGTTTAAAGCGAGTTTAAAGAGTTTTAAAGTAGTATTTCAAGTATCTTAGTAATGAAAATGTTATATTTCATTATTTTTTATTTAGAGCTACTATTTTGCTCAACATTTTTTTGCTTAACCTCAAACCAGTAACTAAAATTTATTTCACTTTAATATGTCACAGTGTCACACATAAATTTTAAATTTGTTTGAATATTTATTTATTTATATTGTGTTCATGCTCTGATAGATGAAAGGCATAATTAAAAGCCGCACAAGAGAAAGTGTATTTTTTTACATCTCATTTAACGAAATGAATTGGCGAAATATTAAATATGACATTTTATTTGTTGGAGCTTTATTCGCCCATTTCACAATGTTTGTTTAGTAAAATGTTTGCAAACTACAAACAAAAAAAATTTAATTATTTTAAAATTATCTCCATTAGAAGTTGTGAAATGCTTTACAATAATGAAGAAACTAACAAAATTAGTTTTACTTTGTAAGAATACTGGACCTTTCTTGCAAGTTATTCAACAGAGTTATCTGATCTATAAGATTTTTAAAGACCCAAATACACTTGACAAAATAACAAACAGTTCAAAAGTTCATATCTTGTGAACTTTTTGAACTATTAATTAAATTTATTTTTTCCAGAATATTAAACCTCAAAATCTGAATTTATCCAAAATGTATCAAAATATAGAAAATATCAAAAACTTTCCTATAAATTTAACTTATTTTAAACTAAAACATCTTCTAAACACTGAAAACCAAAATTCTGCCATATCAGCAACAAACTCATAAAGTAAATTAAATTTCCATTTTGCAAACTCAACCTGCCGAGTTTTGCACTTTAACCAGATTAGTTATGCTTAATTGGTTTAATTTGCTTAGGCATGCTTGGTTGACTATTCCAGAGTGTGTTAAGTGTCTTCAGTACATTACGGTTATTTCGGTGTATTTACGTATCTTCATGGAGTTTTGTTAGTTTTGTGTGTTTGACCATATTTCTCCATAATTCTTGATATTTCTCGATTAATATTTAATGAATTTCAGCCAATTTAGTGCTGAGGAGCATATTGTCGGACGTTGTGTGGGGAAATTTGGGTTGATTGGGTAATGATGGTAATTGGAACAGTTTTGGGGTGCAAATTGCTTTATATGAGGTTAGGTCTAGGACTTAGGCCAGATACTTCCTCTTTAAATATACACAATTTGTTGCTAGATATAAACAGAAGCAAAATCCCTCAATAGATGTTTTTTAACGATAGGAAATTAATGATTGACTCATTGTAAGTCAGAAAATTAATATTTTACGGTTTTTGAGGCAAATATCATAAGGATTTGACAAATGACTTCAAAAGCCTGAAAAACGCCTTGAATTATAAGCAATTCTCAACAAAACTTTGAAAAATTTAATTTTCCAATGCAAAAAGCTCTCAAACGAAATTTCCTTTCGGTTTTCCAAAAGCAAACAAAGTGAAAAGCAACTTCAAAGGTAATTTTCCGACCTAATTGCACAATTTACAAACAGCCAAATCTGCTGAGAAATCTATACATATACAGCAATACTATGCACTATATTCACTAAACATTGCACGAAAATGCAAAGCACAGGAAAATGTAGCCGCAAAGATGTCGTCTGACGCCTCATATTTCACCAAAACTATAATTTGTAAATAATTTGAGAGCTTTGCACAAAACTACAAAAGTACTTGAGTTGTGGAATATGCTAAGGAACTTTGCACAGCAAGTCTTTTCGTGTTTGTGCATAAAATCATAAAATGTAGAAGATGCATAAATTGGTGGTTTACACTTGGTGTACTGCTTTAGGGTGGATGTTTCAGGCAGGGAATGGCATTATCATGTTTATTTGAAGTGATTAAAAAATAATTGAATTTTTTCAGTATCTAAACATTAGAAAAACTTTGAAAATTAATTCTTTCAAATTAAAGCTTTTAATTTTTTTTTGGATATTGATCAGATCACACGTACCAGATTTCATATTCAGAACCTAAAAACATCACAAGTAAAATCACAAGTAAAGCTACCTACCATGATGTTGAATCATATTTTACACGATGTTATGATCGTTCGCAATGAGAAACTGCCAACCACAAGCCTTACTTGAATGTTTTGCATGCAATTTCATAATTTCAAAGAAGTTTTTGAGGTTTTTGAAGTTTTTGAAGTTTATGAAGTTTACGGCCGCACAATATTTTTGCAGTGTATTTAGCTCAAGTTAATTAACTTTTGTGCATGTTTGGCCTTTCAAAAGAATTTGTGCAAATTTCTTTTTTGGTTTATTATGTTTAGAGAGCTTGGGAATATTGAGAGTGTTTTAATTATTTTATGGTGGTTTTTGCACCAGACACTCAAGGGAAATTATAGTTGGATATTGAAATAAAGGGTTTTGCCGTGAAAACAATTAGGAACGATATCGCACCAGAGAGGAGGTGTAAAATAAATAAGATTTGGGGGGCTAATCCTTAATCATTTAAGATTTTTGATTTAAAAAAAACTTTAGCTAATTATTTTTGTCACACCGTTTGTATAATTTCAAAAAGTCTTCTAAAATCAATGAATCACCAACAAAAATTCTATCATAAACGAGCGATCCCTAAAAATACACACATTGCTTAAATTCTAGCTCATTCAAAGTTCAAAATTCAATAAAAAACCTTCAATCTTTCAAAACTGAAGTTCCAATAAAGAATTTATAAATAGCTTCAATAAAACTCAATAAAGTGATTAATCATCATTTTGAAAATAAATACATTTTTCATTCAAAAGTCATGTAAAAAATTGTGCAAGCAAACGCTGAATGATTAAAAATAAATAAATGATATTTGACGGGATTGATGTTTTTCTTAATATAAAATAACTTTAATATAACTTTAATAATACTATAAAATTTATATATATTTTTGGGGCTGTACCAAAATAATGTCGTGTAAATTGAATTTTATCATTATATGTTAAATATTATTAAAATTCCCTACATACATTTTAATAGAGCCCAAAAAATAAATTTCAATAGGTTATTAACTTATTGCCCCACCAAAATATCCACAAAAGCCCAATAGTATCGATAATAATCAAGAAAAAAGCAACAAAACAATAATAAGGAAAAGATTTAACTAAAACTGTCTAATAGTTCACAAAAGTTGCATACAGGCCTTTTAAAACATTTCAAACAAGAGAAACAATCCATTCAATGCCAAAACACGAGCCATACACACCCACAGACTGCGCCCAACATTGTGTATCACAAATATCTCGTACTCTTTAGACTTTTGCCAACAAATCCACCTAGAAAATGCTATAAGCCCAGCAAAATTAAATATAATGCATAATAAAAACATTCCAGCATTTAAATCATTTATAAACTTTACAACATTTATAGTTCGTAGTGGAGCAGGTTGATATTCTATATCTCGTTTACTACACTGAAAGAAATTTTTGCGGTGGTACAAGTTTTTGTTCAAATATGCTTTTAAATTGAAATTTAGCCTGAAGATAAAATATTTAAAATACAATATTAGGTATTTGGAATAAAGAGAAATAACCCGAATTTTACAAATTTACAAATAATATTTTTTGAAATGCTTTAAAAAGTAATATTGGCGCATTTGTCAGCCAACTTACACAATAACAATCTTTTAACAATTTTTAGCATTGGAGAGTTTTCAGTTGATAAATTTTCGGCTTGTTGGGTTTTTGCGAATTTTCAGCAATCCTTTAAATATAAAAGGGCTGTCCATCAAAAAAGTCAGAAAAAAAAGAAGAAAATTCTCTTGAAATTGGAATCTCACATGTTTTTCCGACATTATTATATAAAAAATAATTTATATTCTTACAATATTCATTTTTCTTTGCATTACTCTGATGGTTTTTTGGAAGCGTTCCAATTATGTAATTTCTTCAGCTTTGATTTTGTGGATTATTTGGCTGAAAAATCGTTGTGATGTTATCCTTTTTGTCATTTAAAAGCTTCTCCAGGAAATGTATACATTTCATCAAAAAAATACAGTTTGGATGTTAAAGTATAAGAGCTCAGCGGTATAATCAAACTTTAAATGTCTTCATTTTATTTCATATTAAATTTAGTGAAATTTTTACTTCGGCAACAAAAAGTTGTGAAGTCTTGGTTTCATCCAAACTTTTTTTTTTTTTTTTTTTCTTATTTTTGCCTAAAACAAAAAAATTTTTGGTCTAGAACCCGAAATTTTGGGTCCTTGCGAAATGTCAGTCCGTGGTTTTGACTTCTAAACTTCTGTATTCGTAATCTTAGAACCCATCCGACCGATTTATCTCAAATTTTCAGAATATGCTTTTTTTAACCATAAGCAGCGACGTCACGTTAGTTTTTGAAAATCCGACAGCGCCATCTAGTACTTGTAGTGCAAACTATCATTTTCCCATACAAAATTTTTTTTTTCCTGAAAATATTTTAAAACATCTGAATATGCAAAAACATTGTATTTGTCCCAAAACGATCAATTCCAGAAGATTTTATGGAAATATTGTACCATGACCAAGTTGTCATGCTTACAAAAGTTTTGGAAAAAAAACTTCTGTATTCGTAATCTTTGAACCCATCCGACCGATTGGTCTCAAAATTTCAGAATAAGCTTTTTTTAACCATAAGACGGTCGCGTTTGCTAATTCAAGAAAATCCTACAGCGCCATCTAGTACCTGTAGTGCAAAATACCATTTTACCATACAATTTTTTTTTTTTCCTGAGATTCTATTGAAACATCCGAATATGCAAAAACCTTGTATTTGGCCCAAAATGATCGATTCCAGAAGATTTTATGGAAATATTGTACCATGACCAAGTTGTCATGCTTACAAAAATTTTGGAAAAAAAACTTCTGTTTTCGTAATCTCAGAACCCATCCGACCGATTGATCTAAAATTTTCAAAATAAGCTTTTTTTAACCATAAGCAGCGACGTCACGTTAGTTTTTGAAAATCCGACAGCGCCATCTAGTACTTGTAGTGCAAACTATCATTTACCCATACAAAATTTTTTTTTTCCTGAAAATATTTTAAAACATCTGAATATGCAAAAACATTGTATTTGTCCCAAAACGATCAATTCCAGAAGATTTTATGGAAATATTGTACCATGACCAAGTTGTCATGCTTACAAAAATTTTGGAAAAAAAACTTCTGTATTCGTAATCTTTGAACCCATCCGACCGATTGGTCTCAAAATTTCAGAATAAGCTTTTTTTAACCATAAGACGGTCGCGTTTGCTAATTCAAGAAAATCCTACAGCGCCATCTAGTACCTGTAGTGCAAAATACCATTTTACCATACAAATTTTTTTTTTTCCTGAGATTATATTGAAACATCCGAATATGCAAAAACCTTGTATTTGGCCCAAAATGATCGATTCCAGAAGATTTTATGGAAATATTGTACCATGACCAAGTTGTCATGCTTACAAAAATTTTGGAAAAAAAAACTTCTGTTTTCGTAATCTCAGAACCCATCTGACCGATTGATCTAAAATTTTCAAAATAAGCTTTTTTTAACCATAAGCAGCGACGTACGAAGAGTTTTTGATAATAATACAGCGCCATCTAGTACCTGTAGTGCAAACTACCATTTTGCCATACAAAATTTTTTTTTTCCTGAGAATATTTTAAAACATCTGAATATGCAAAAACGTTGTATTTGCCTCAAAATGATCAATTCCAGAAGATTTTATGGAAATATTGTACCATGACCAAGTTGTCATGCTTACAAAAATTTTGGAAAAAAAACTTCTGTATTCGTAATCTTTGAAGCCATCCGACCGATTAGTCTCAAAATTTCAGAATAAGCTTTTTTTAACCATAAGACGGTCGCGTTTGCTAATTCAAGAAAATCCTACAGCGCCATCTAGTACCTGTAGTGCAAAATACCATTTTACCATACAAAATTTTTTTTTTCCTGAGATTATATTGAAACATCCGAATATGCAAAAACCTTGTATTTGGCCCAAAATGATCGATTCCAGAAGATTTTATGGAAATATTGTACCATGACCAAGTTGTCATGCTTACAAAAATTTTTGAAAAAAAAACTTCTGTTTTCGTAATCTCAGAACCCATCCAACCGATTGATCTAAAATTTTCAAAATAAGCTTTTTTTAACCATAAGCAGCGACGTACGAAGAGTTTTTGAAAATAATACAGCGCCATCTAGTACCTGTAGTGCAAAAATTTATATTTTATATATCTTGTGTTTTTTCAAAGAATCTAAAAAACTGTTGGAAAAAATATATATTTTTTTTTTGAATTTTATATGAAAACAAGTTTTACGTGTTTTTCGTTAAGAAACTACTAACTCAAGTCGATCAGAAAGTGGTAAAATTTGATTCAACAGAATTATCAGCAATAATACACAATATTCCCGCTCGGCGCTCCAATCGAATATTTATATTTTGGTTACATATTTTTGAATTTCCTAGAATTTTATTGCTTCATTCAAATGAATTATTCTAATGAAGCATAGGTATTATGTTGCCGAAGTGCCTGCTAAAGCTTCAGCTTTTCCGATTTTTTTTTTTTTGGTGCACAAGAATCTCACAAAAGTCCTTAGAACACACTTTTTAGCCACTCATAAATCATAGCATCATTAACAATTAATAAACAATGCAAACAAGAACAAAAGAAATATTCCTTTATATATCTGCTCAGCCTTTCGGCAAGGTAAACATCACAACATTACAATTACGTAAATACGTACTTCAAGTTGAGAAAGCTTTAACGGCGTAAACTTTTGCTTTTTGCTTACAAAGATTCTCAGCCATTAAAATAAAACGTTTCAAGTATCTCAAAGCGTTTTGAGAGTTTTTTTTTTTTAAATCTTTCATTCTAAGACTTTGCTAAACTTTGAAGGACTTTGAAGTATTTAAAAGAAAACTACAATTTAAAAAAGCTTTGAAAATGTTTCATACACAGCAAAGACCGACCGAATATTGCTGGGCTAGTATTGCAATGCATCACAATCACTTTATTGTTTAAAACATCAAAGTAGCTTACAAAGAACCTACAACTTTTCAACAAATATTCATATTCCCGGAAACACCATAGTCACAAGGACAAAAAGATAAACAAGCAAATTAAAGAACCGCCGCATGCAACATTTAAAAAACTATTCACCATGGCTAAAAGCATTTAAAAGTTTACCGAGGCAAAAATTCAAGCAAGATCATTATTTCTGCATCACATTTTCACAAGGAAGCTCCAAAACGACGAGCATTCATTGTTTTTGAGTTTTTGCACATTTTGTACACATTTTGTGCTTTTTTAGAGCTGAGCTTTTTTTTTTGTAATTTACATAAGCACTTACATAAATAAATACTGACGTCAGATTTATGTACTTTGCCCTTTTGCTATTTTTTTTGCCGCTCAACTTTGCCTTGGATGGTGAATGCTTGAATCGTTGCTTTGCAAATTTTGCTTTTTAACGGGTGGTGTTAGAGGGACTGTTGTAAAAAGATGGATGGATATTTTAAGATTCGTAGAAAGGGATTTATTTTTTTTTTAAATTGTTTATCAAATTTTGAGCCCTGATTGTGCCAAGTATTTATAATATTCAGAGAATGACTGATTCAAGCTTCAACTTTATTTAGCACACAAAATTTAAATCTCTCCAATCCAGTTCTTTTTCCAGAGAATTGTGAATGAATGCGTTTGGAATAGGGAAACGTTTTAACACGGAATTGTTTTTCTATTATTTAAGCGACCGTGCAGCGAAAGGTGAGCATCAGCGATGGATTTAAAGTATTTAAAGCATTTATTTGGAAGGATGGAATGATTTTTAATTAGTTTGCGATATATGCGGCTATGATTGATAAAGTAAATTAAAGTGAATATATTTCGTTGTTTAATAATTTCGTTTTTTATCAGCTAGATTGATTGACGCGAAGTTTTAAGGTATATATTTTGTAGGAAATTCTCAAAATATTGTTGTAGAAATTATTCAAATTCATAATTTTATACTGAGAATCTACAGCAACGAAAAAAGTTTAAAATTATGTTTTCCGATACAATAAAATTTAAATTAGCTTGTAAATTTATGCAAATTGGTACTTTATGTCGATTCAATAAGCTATAAAGCAATATATAGCCTCAATTTACCCAAAATATCCTAAATATTTGACTAACATACTAAGCGAACTTTGAAAATGTCAGGAAAACTCGGCAAAATCCAATTCAGTAACTGAAAAACTGGATCAATTCCGGCAAATTTATGCTGGAGCATTGAAATAACACAATTTCCATGCCAACAAATTTTCAAGTTTATTGTGCTAAACTGCCAAAAACAGACGAAAACACCTAAAAATGCCAACCGAACAATAACAGCGAGCTTGCTGAGTTTATGCAGGCATTCGAGATATAGGGTGCATAAATTGTGTAATTTGTATAAATTGTATAAATTACACCTTGCAAGCTAGTCATATGTGTGCGAGGGTGAATTATTCGCAAATTGTGGAGATAATTTGATTCACAAACTTATTTAATTGATTTTTAGAATGAATTTAAATGAGTTAGTTGACATATTTCGTAAATGATTTGTTTTTCTATGAAATTAGTAAAAAAAAAAGACTTTTGAATCAGAAATTATTGAAATTATTAAACTTTCTGTGAATTTTTGAAAACATCTGAGTCATACATTTTGCGTGAAAATACCACAGCTACTGCCATATACTTGCATTGTTGTTTATCTTTCCCGCACTGGCATAATTCCAGAAATTAATTGAAAAACTCAAATAAAGCAATTTATTAAAAAGTCATTGTTTAATTAGTTTTGTATTTTTGCATGCATAATGTCAGTTCTTTGAATTTATATTGTTTTATGGTATGCATATAAATATAATATTACTGAAAACTCCCAATCTCTGCCGCCAAACAAACTGCATAACATTTACATCCCGCCAAATCCTTCCACTCGCGCTCTCTGCAAATATTGCCTCAAATGAATAATTCAAATAATTGTTTGTCGAAACACATACCAAGTGTTGATGTTGCTTGATTAATTTTTAATGAATTGTATGCGGAAAATTGTTGAATGCTGCCAGTGTTGAAAACTGAATGAGCTGCAAATCTATTAAACATTCAAAACACTTAAAATTGCAAGCATTTGTGTTTTGTATGCATTTTGTATTACAATTTTAGATGCATTTTACTTCAGCATTACACTATTTGCTGATTTTCTATGTTTTTTGAGTTTTGAATTTTTAGAATTTCTATCCATGTTTAATGAATTTAATTAAGTTCTGGATGGTTTTGAAATTTGTGAAGTTTTTTTCCGGCTCCCATCCAATTTACTATAGCAATTTTCCTAAATTCATGAATATTAGATTTTTAGTTTTCCAAGTACTCTAGATTCTTTCACTAGGTTTCCTCATGCATTTTGTGCAAATTAGTATTTTTAGTTTTGCAAAACGGTGTTTTGTTTTGATGAATACGCTTCTGAGAATTTCATATCCTGTTGAGTTGGCAGCTTGAGTGATGATAGGAAGTGTATTGTGCATCGTTTTTCAAGATTTAGATGATATTTCGATAAAATTGGATGGAATTCTTGGATAAATATTCTGGAAAACAAACAAATTTTCAAATTTGCTATTTTAACAAATGAAAAAACTAAAGAACATATTCAAAAACTAAAATCTCAACATCTCTAAAGAACCTTTTGATCTACAAAATTTTTCTCACTAAACTAGGTCAACAGTCCCCTAGTTCCTAATAAAAATTTGCATGCACTGTTTACATATTGTTAAACTATAGTTCCATTTGCACTAGAGTACTGGCAAGCAAGCACTACAAAATATAAACACAACAATTTGTAATTTCCGGTGCACAGCATTAAAAGCATTAAAATCATCAAAATTTCATGACACTCTCTAACAGATGATTTATGCAATTTAGTAGAAAGCACTCGTAGTCAAATGTTCCGTAAATTAATGTAGAATTTTGGTGGATTTAAATTTCTGTTTGATTGTTTAAATTTCAACTTTTAATTGCTTCATTTGATGCAATGATGATTAATGGTTTTGAAATTAACATAAAAGTGTTGGCTAGTTGTCCGGTTCTCATAAATATTACATGATGGCAACTGAATTTAAAACCTTTTAAGGTACTTTTTAATTACAAAATTCTTTGAATCTTATTGAAAAATGATTTAAAATAAATTAAAACCAACAAAAAATTATTCAATACCATTTCCAGAATCGGATTCTCGAATTCCATTCATCGTTTTAAAATTTTATTTGATAATAATTATTGGGTCGGCAATTTGACGGATTTTACACATTGTCGGGTTTTAATTATCTCTGTGACATTTTATTCCAATTTATTGAGCTTTACTCAATTTCATTCGTTTATTTTAATTTGTATCCCATTTGATTGAATTTATTGGATTTTTATTGAGTTCCTGTCACCGGAATACTTGTGTCATGATTAAAATTATTTATGATTTCGTTTGGTAGGTTAAAAGATTAACAAAATTTTCAACGGGTTGAATGAGTTCCATTCTTTG
The DNA here is from genome assembly GCA_038502155.1 of Parochlus steinenii. NCBI lineage: Eukaryota > Metazoa > Arthropoda > Insecta > Diptera > Chironomidae > Parochlus > Parochlus steinenii. The sequence goes on from JAXCIN010000039.1 coordinate 2,580,309, forward strand.
AATGGCTTTTTGGTGGAATTGTTCAGAAATGTTTAAAAATTAATTGTAATTGCTCGGGAAATGGCAGATAAGATTTCGGGATGATTAATTTAATTGCTTCAAGAATTAATTTAAAAAAAGTTGGAGCTTTTTCAGGAAATTGTTTTGTATGCAACACACCAAAACCTCCATCAAAACCAACGATTATATCGTTTCAAACCAAATTGCTCAAACTTTTCAAATAAGGGACTTCAATTAACTCGTAAATCGCTTTCTTTTCAGTTTGAGTGATGAAAAATGTTCGAAATGTTGAAATGCTGAAAATTCTAAAAATGCTTAATGAGCTTAATTAAAATTTGTTGAACATGCTATATTTAGTTAATTTTAGATAAATTCAACAAACATTCAACAAAACTCGACATAACTCAACTTAATTCGAAGAAAACTCGCAAAATCTCATAAAATGCTCAAGAAAATTGTGGAAACTCTCAGAAAACTCAAAAGGGAGCAATTTTCATTCATAAAATTTTAAATTTGCGAGAAGACTGCGAAACATTTGTGAAGAATTGAATGTTTTGCTTGAAACTTGTTAGTTTTTGAAGGAAATGATGGTAATTTTTAACAAAACGCTTTGGATGATTGTTAGAGATTAGAATTAATCTGGATCATGTCAGTTTTATGTGATTGTTATTGTTTTTTGTTGTTATTGAGAGAGATTAAAATCATTTTAAAGCAAGTTCGAGTTTTTAAATATTTTTGGAGATTAGAATTTTTATTTAAATTGTATTATTAGTAAATTTGTTCAAAATTTAAAATTATCCACATTATCCACTCTACTCAAATCACAATCAATAAAAAATTTATCAGCTCAGAGTTCAGTGAGCTAAAAATATTCAAATCATTTAAATAATTTAAATACCGATCAGAAAAAGGTGACATTGTGACTTGTTATGTCTGTCACGATTTGCAATTTCAACTTTCTCGTAAAAATGATAAAACAGAAATCAAAAAAAACAGACGCAACTTCACATGTTTGCCTTAAAATTGATATGAATTTTTCAAATTGCGAGAATTTGAGTGAATTTGCGTGAGTTTTTGACTGTTTTTTGAAGAGATTGGAGCAGATTTGAAGAAAATTGAAGATAATTGAGCAGATTTCAGGAAGTTCAAGCAAATTGGGATTTATTTTGATCAAATTTGGAGACATTTGACTACACTTGAGTTCAATTGGGACAGGTTCAAGTAATAATAATAATCGTTTTGACGAGTATAGCGTAAATTGTATTTTATTGTATTGCGTGTACCTTGAAAGTTTTTTGCGTTTGACTGTAAGGATAATCTAACTGATCCAATGAACAACCAATCTTAAAGCACATCATTTTATGCCAAAAAGAAAAAATGATTCATTTTTCATTTCACCAACAAAATATATCTCATTAAGTCATAAAACGAGCATAAAATACGACAATACCAAAAAACGCTAAATCCAAGTCGCACAAGCTGAAACAGTTCATTAAAGTCAAAACAATATTGTTCTTCAGTTGCTCCAGCATTTATCGATTTCCCGCAATTTTACTTCATTTCCTTCAGTTCTTCCGCTTTTTCTCATCTTTTTAATATGTTTCTACTATTTTTATTCGTTTTTATGTCTCAACTAAAAATGAAAGAACCAATAAAAACTCGCAAGAATGATGTAAAAGCTTGAAAAGCTCCAAAAAAGGGGAGAAAGGAAAACATTCGTTATATTCTCAATACATTCTCAATAATTTTGCAGCATTATGCCATAAAAACATATTAAAAACATAGTAAACATTGTATCGGGAAAAAGATAAAATAAATATTGAAACACAATAAAATAAATCAAATGCGAAATGCAATAAAGCAAACAATTGTTAGATCCGTTTCTACCGAGCTTTCCTCAAAATGTATAAAATTCATCAAAAATCCATCAAAACTGTAATCTGAAAAACTCTGCAATCTTGATCTTTCATGTTAAATTGAAAACATGAACAAACTGAAAAGAAAATTTCACTAAACCATTCTAAATTTTTAATAATTTATTCAATATTAAAATATATATAAAGCAGAATTTAAACAAAGTGCATACATCATCTTTGATTATTTAAAATCTTTCCCTTGTATCAAAATGAGAAGGTTTTTAATTAATTTACAACGAATTGAAAAATTTTCCAATATAAAAAAGAGAAGGCTGACTACCAAACCCGCTACAAAAATTATGATTCCACCCATTAGTTGATCCAACTGTAATTGTTTTGGTTTCTTGTTTTCTTTGATTCTCTTCAAATATTTTTTTTTAATTGTGCTTTTCGTCCATTTACTCATCAATCCATTTGTAGAGACGGCTTCCATGACACGATTCACTTGAAGTACTAAGTATGAGTCCTTTTGAAAGTAAATGCCATATCGGTGGTAGTACAAATACTCCTTGCAAATTTCGATTGAGCTGTTAGGAAAAAGCATTTCATTACGGAATAAAAGATTATCCAGAGAATTGGCAATTCCTCCTTTGAATAGTGGATCACTTAAACGTGTTACTAAATTGTTGTATTCAGATGATGGTATAATTCCAAAAAGCAAATCAGACATATTTCTCATGAGCAAAAACTCTGAGTATTGGGCAGAAGTACCTCTAACGTACAACATGAATTCTCTCTTTATCATTCCATCAATGGAACCTATAGAAGGTTTTCTATCTTCTGATTGCAAGTTTTTTACAAGAAACCCTTGGTAAATGTTTCTTATGATCAAACTGTACAAAATGAAGATCATCAAAAAAGTTCTAGCGAAGCTTTTGATTGGAATTATTTTCAGAGATCCACCAAGAAACACTTCAACTAAATTTAAGCAAGGACGTTGATTGTTCGATCCTAATATTAAGTCTCGCATCTTTCTAGAACTTAATTCTATGACTCTTATGATTATTGAAGCAATTATAAATAGAGCAACTACTGAAATCCAACTTTGTGAACTGAATGGTCTTAACATTTTTTCAAACGCAGAATACTGTGATCCAATTGGTATCATAATAACCCAAGGAACGAAAATATAAGCGTTACTTGAGGTTATGTACAAGTTCCTATGTGGTGTGATTGAAAACTGAGCAATTATAAAATCCACCTCCTTTTCAATCACCTGAAATTGATAGAACTGTAAGGACTGTTATTATAAAACGATAATAAAATTAACAAACCATCTGCAATGCTCCTGTACTTGATCCATTAGGATATAAAGTTCCCCAGGTCACTCCTTTTCCAGCTATATAAGTAAGATTTATTTTAAAGTTCATTCGTTCGGCCAATATTTTCAACAGCTCTCCCTCAAGTCCTCCATAAGAATAAACTCCATCTGATATTTGTTTAATAACCATAAACGGTGGTGAGTTGAAAGATGCAACTTTCAGTGGGCACCCATGTAAGTTTTGTTCTTTAATTGGATAGAAGCTTTTTTTCATGAAAGTGCCATTTTTAAAGGTTTTCCATAAAACTGCATGAACCTCACCACAAAATAACTTTGTGAATGGAAAGTATGTGTATAAATCAGCTTCATTCGATCTTTTTGATTCAACCAAAATGTTCACATTCACTATGAAAATTTTCCACATATCTTTGAGCATTTTAGAAATGTCCGAAAGTAAATCGTCGTACAAATCGATTATGACTATTAAGAAACGTCCTTGGTAGTTGAAGCTTTCTGGAGTTATATCGTCATATATTTCCTTAAATGACTCATAGTTGACAACAAAAAATATATTGAAGTATCGATGACTTTTCACAGATTCATCTTTTTCATTACTACGAAATTGAATTAATTTATAATTTGTTTGCAATAAGATTTGATTCAAAAGATCCGATGAAGTATTTGGAGCCATTGTGCAGTAAATCACTCTATTCTGCCATATATCATCTATAATACTAGCAGCTGCTCCAATAGTTGCAGTTTTTTGTGCAGAATGAATGTAATTGTGGCCACCAAGCTTAGAACATCCTAAAGATGACAGATACATTAGGACTAATAAAACTGTTGAATAATTGTGCATGATAATTCACTGTTGTTGCCCAACTGTTTCAGGTTTACTAGAATCTCATCAAAAATTAAAAACTATTAAAAACATAGTAATTAGAGTGGTTTTCAATTTAAATCATGAATTTGTAATAAGCTCTAGTGATAATGTTTTACCTAATTAATTAATTGAAACATGAGATTGACATATTTGATAAAATTGTAGATATATAATACGGTATGAGCATGGGGAGCATTTGGGGTTAGAATTATTTAATGTTTTTTCAACCAAAATACGAATAAAATTTTAAATACAAATCTCTTAAATTTATTCAACTCTTTTTTTCCAGATATTTGACGATCATTATCACTTCGAGCATCGATCAATCTCCAAGCGATCAATATTACCTTCCCACCCCCATCAACATAGACTAAATAGTGATAATCGCGTGCGATGGTCAAGGCAGCAGCGCGCCAAGTCGCGGGAAAAACGAGATTTTATTCGGGGGAAGCCCAGCAAATCCTACGTAATCTCTTTCCTGAACGACCCCAAATGGGCGTCTATGTGGTATTTGGTGAGTTATTTGTTTCTTGATAATTTTGCTTCTATTCATATTATAAGTTTCTGAGTTGATTTTCTGAACACGATATTTTAAAATATTTAATAGAACAGTTCGTCCTAAACATTTATGAAAAATAAATGCAGTTTACTATAATTTCTCTCGTCACCACAGTCTTGCATTTTATTGAAATTGATGAGATTATGGAGATTAAGTAGAAACAAGATGCTATTTATGGACATAATTTATTTATCGCATCAGTTAAATCATTTTATCCATTTTAATGTTGTTTATCATACTTTGTGATGTAAACCGTCATCTATTTTAATGAATTTTATTGTATATTTTATTATATTTGATGTAATTTGACATCCATTTCAATTTAAATAAATCCAAGAGTTTAATGGAGAATGATTATGCTCCTCAGTCTATTTGCACATTAATGTAAATTGCTATATTTTATTCATCTCTTGGGTAGATAATAATCTTTAACTGATTTATTAAAGGAAATGTTTTGTGATCAGTTTACAGGACTTAAGCATAACTGCTATCTACAATCCATATATTGTAGGAAAATAAAATTAATGAATAGTAATGTTGTTGCTGCAAGTTTAAAAAACCATTAACTACAAAAAAGCCACAGCTTTGCAAAACATAGTAATACATCCTTCCCGATTAACTTATAAAAGAACCCATAATAATAATTAAACCTATTAAACTATAAGCTGCCCATAAAATTAGATAAACCTAATCCCTGTGCGGTTGTTCAACATTAATGTTTAGGAAGATAATCGCTAAAATTTCTAATCCTTCAGCCCTCCACTTTAAATATCCAAACACCAATTAATCTCATTCAAATAAAAATAATTGACCAATTAGTTAATTATAATGTTCTCCTAAAATTTCACACTCTTAACATTTTTAGTGGACCCTCAACAATAATAACATAATTTCAAACCTAGTCTGATATTGTATAATGTCATTTTTCATTAATGTTATTTTACCTTTTTCCACAGAATCGAGGCAATGGGTTAGACATGAATGTAATTCCAGCCTGGCGAGAAGGCATCACCGGAAAAGGAGTAGTAGTGACAATATTGGATGATGGATTAGAAGTCGACCATCCAGATTTAGAAAAAAATTATGTGAGTTTTTTTAATTTTATATTTTGACAATTCAGATCCAAATTTGTAAGGATTCGCTATGGAAAACTTTTTTTGAATTCAGCGACTTTCTGATATGTTGATTAAAAATGATACTAAAGTTTTTGGAAATGAAATTGAATAGAATGCTAAAATTCCTAATTAAAACGAATTTTGCAACAAAATATTGAATAGAACTCCCTACTGGATTTACTGAAGCCACAAAATCCACTCAATCTTTTCAATCCCCAAATGAGACAAATGAAACGAAAACAAATAGTGAAATTTTCCCAACCAACTAATGAAAATTCCTCGCTAATGGACTTTCTGATGCTTGATTGTTAATCTGCTTGTTAAACTTTATCTCACAAGTTTCGACCATGGAGGAACATGAGCATATTATTCAAATACTTCAGTCGGAACTGCAAATGTTCTCTGAAAAGTAAAAATTCAAAATGTATCATGAAAGTGATTCAAAGCTTTGAAACCATAAAAACATAAAAGCTGGTAATGCTACAAAACTAGCTGGAAAGTGCCACAAAGCTAATGAAAAAGTTTTTAATTTTTGCAGATATAAATTGTTTCATTTTGATTTGGTACTTTATGTTTAACTTTTTGAAACTTTTTGCTGGTACTTTTGAGGATTCTTTGTTTGATTTGATAAAATTATCTCTGTTGGTTACTTAAAAAAAATATTGTCGCATTGAAGGGTTTAAGAATCAGTGTTTTTTGTAGTTTAATTTGTAAATTACTTTAAAAATTTAATTTTTATTCCTCGAATTTGTCAAATTTTTCAATTGTAGGTTATTTTATTCCATCCATTAATAAACTCTCCTAAAATCTAAATTTCTAAATACTAGATATATTATTTTTGTTACGACTTTAAACTCGGATGTGTATTTAAATAATAAATTAATTGTTCAATTAAAGAGATTTAAACATGTTGCCAACATTTTGCGGCATTCTATGAAAACACTATAAATTAGATGAATTAAATTTATTTAATGGCTTCTTTCTGTTTGAAAAGGGATTAGTGTTATGTATATGAGCTTAAAGGATCCTTTTGTATAAATTAATTGCTGCAAGGATTAAAGAGTTTAAAGTTTTGATTTATAGATTGAAATTGACTTTATTGTATGCAAATATTTAGGGTATTTGAGGGTATAAGAAACCTACTGTTGATCAATTTATTAAAACTTAATATTTTCTATTAAAAAATTTTAAGGACCCAAAAGCCTCGTACGATGTTAACAGTCACGACGACGATCCGATGCCTCACTACGACATGACTGATTCGAATCGGCATGGAACTCGATGTGCTGGCGAAGTGGCTGCAACTGCCAATAATTCTTTATGTGCTGTGGGAATCGCTTATGGAGCTAGTGTAGGAGGCGTGAGGATGTTGGATGGAGATGTGACTGATGCCGTAGAGGCGAGATCTCTGGGGCTGAATCCTCAACACATTGATATTTATAGTGCTTCTTGGGGTCCAGATGATGATGGAAAGACTGTTGATGGACCGGGGGAATTAGCTACGAGAGCTTTTATTGAAGGAGTGACGAAAGGTAAAATGTGAATTAATTATTAAATCTCGACACCACTAAAATTTTTTGAAAAATAATTAAAGGTCGGGCTGGCAAGGGTAGCATCTTTATCTGGGCTTCAGGAAATGGAGGCCGAGAGATGGACAATTGTAACTGTGATGGTTACACGAACTCTATTTGGACTCTGTCAATCTCCAGCGCCACTGAAGAAGGAGATGTGCCTTGGTATTCGGAAAAGTGCAGCTCTACACTAGCCACCACTTATAGTAGTGGCCAGCAGGGTGAAAAACAAGTAGTAACGACGGATTTGCATCATACTTGCACAGTATCCCATACAGGAACTTCAGCGTCAGCTCCTCTAGCCGCAGGAATTGCAGCGTTGGCGCTGGAAGCCAACAAAAATCTGACGTGGAGGGATTTACAACATATTGGTAAGTTATTTTATTTAACAGAAAAGCACGCCGACTTTTTCTTGATTGAACAATATTATATTCCGGCAAAAATACCATTCTAAATCATATTTTCCCTCCCTCCAGTCGTACGTACAGCGAAACCCTTAAACTTAAAAGACACAGAGTGGATCCGAAATGGTGTTGGTCGTCGAGTGAGCCATTCATTTGGTTACGGCTTGATGGATGCCAGTGCCATGGTTAAGATGGCCAGAAATTGGCGTCAAGTGCCCGAGCAGCAACGCTGCGAAATAAATTCTCCTCATCTAGACAAGTAAGTGGTTCTTGCTAAAGAGTGTTTGCTTTTATTTATGATCTAATGTGTCAAGGATGGTGAAGCTTTGCAGGATGAAAAAAAAATTTATGAAAAGCTTTGGATTTTTCAAACCTTGTCACATAAATTTTAAAAGAGGCTTTTACTGTTCCATCCTTCTCACGACATAAACCTTGCAACCATTTCACAGTCAATAAATCTCACGGCTAAAATTCTTTTCGTCCTAATGTAGGCCAATTCCGCCGAGGAGAAATGTCACGCTGCAGCTCACAGTCGAACACTGTAAAGGCGTCAACTATTTGGAACATGTCCAAGCTAAAATCACATTGACCACACAGAGGCGGGGAGATATTCAGATTTTGCTTACGTCACCTTCGGGCACCAAAGTTACTTTACTGACGTCAAGGTGAGCTTGTTTACCTAAATTATTACAAACTAATAATTGCAATATCTTAAGTTAAAATTGATGTAATCCCATAACCTAAGAAGTTTTCTCTTAGAAACCTAAAAAATCCATTAAACCTCCTAAGTACAACCCTTTTTCTTGCAAGTCCATATATTATTATTGGCAAAGTTATGTCTCGAAGAGTATGCAAATAATGACCGGAATTTTAATGTTCTCCTGCAGGATGCATGACGTGTCTCGTTCTGGCTTCAACAAATGGCCTTTTATGTCTGTGCACACGTGGGGTGAGGCGCCGCATGGTAACTGGCTACTGGAGATCCACAATGACGGTCGCTATATGGGTAAGTTTGAGCTTTGTACAATTTCTAACGAATTTAGAGGGAGTGATGATGCAAATTTACAAAATAAAAAATCTTAGCATAAGTCGTCATTTCTCGACCATATTTGATTTTTATACATTTGAGGTAAGAACTTACTAAAAAATAAATCATCACCCCCTCTATAATTTCATAAATCACTATAATGCATTAAACATCGAAATTTGCATAAACTAACATAAACTAACATTAATTGCCCACTAATTTTCTCTCTAATGCTGCCATTCCTCTCTGTGGACTAAATTTTGCATAATAAAAGAATTCTCGATAATCCGTGGTTGGACGTTAGTACTTTATGGTACAGCAGTTCCGCCTACAGAGGAAGATGAACCTTTAATTTATCGACAATCGAAGCCTCCACCATCTAGAACGAGCTCTCAATCTTCTCCTCAGCCAACGTTTCCGCCTTATTACACAGGAATTTACCAACTGCAGAACTTTGTACAGCCAATTATCAAGATTAACACCACAAACTCTCAGAATAATCAAAATAATCAAAATCGAAAGCCACCTGGCAAGCCAAATCAACCACCACGAAAGAATGGCCCAAAAAACAAAAACAAGGGCAATAAAAACGGAAATCGTACCACAACGCCAAAGCCCAACTATACCACGATCCTGCTTAACTATTTCAGCAGTAATAACAGCAATGTGAGCTCGATTAGCTACAGCAGTAGCATTAACAGCAATCCCAGCAACAACAAGCTGAAAACCACCAGTTATGGCGGCAGAAAGCTTGAAAATGAGAGCAATATCAGTAATGTGAAAAATTTTGGCGGGAAAAGCACAACACTCAGGCCAAAGCAACCACAGAAGCCAGCCTCACCAAACCAGAGTGTTTTGAACTCGATCAGTAATGGCGATGCTAATTTTATTATGCATAAGAACGATAAGTACCTGCCAGATTATTCAAAAATTTTCGTGAAAGCTTCGGTGAAAGCTCCAAAGCAGGTGCGAATTTTTATTGAGCTGCTAAAAAATGTTTAATTTAAAATCCTTTGAATAATTTGTGATATTTTGTTCTGGAAACTCGTTTATTGTTGGATTTTTAGATAATTTTATATATTTTCTCAAATATTTCTTTGTTCAAAAATAAATATAACTTATTAACAACTTGGTCCAAAATCTAACCTGAAATTTCCAATTTAGGTCAAAGAAATAGTTTACACCACATCTCTAGGCAACGCAGAACTAGTAACTCAACCCACCAGTAACTTCATGAACCAAATCTTCGAGAAATACAAAAATAAAATCGAGCAAGTCTACCCAGAATTCCATCCTTATGAAAGCAGCAACAAGAACATTCAATCTTTCAACCAGCAACTATCCTTCTCACCTAATCCAAGTAGTAATAACAAACCCTCCAGAGAAAATACAAAAAGTTTCACCAACTTTGAGCCAGCCGAACAGCCCCAGAAGAAAACTCCGTCCATCAATCGAGCACAACCGAAGGGTATAAAACTATTGAAGATGGCCTTAATTACATCTTGAGTTTTTTTACGTTGATTTCTTATGAGTTTAATAGCAATTATGCGTTGTTTTTGTTTACGTTGGATACTTGATTGTTTTTTATGCTACCATAATATAAGTGAAAAGTCAATTAGGATTAAAATAGGTTAGACACTCGTTTCCAACTGCAACAAATGAATTTCGCTTAAACAATGAGAAATACCTAAGAGGTATCATTAGTCATAATTTCCTCTTCAAGAAGCAACCTATAAGGGAGCAACTTATTTCCACATCCCTGCTATACTTATGTTCCTTATAATTCCCTGAATAAATGAATAATTGGTAGAACGGTATCTTTGCTAAGTAAAAACTAACTTTTCGCTAGCAAGAAACTCTTGCGCAATTATTCTAATGAAAAATTATTTATACATGCAGGCTTCTCCAGGAAACACTGGCAAAACTAAAAATACTCGGCAAAATACTGAAAGTATTCAAAACACAACGAAAGCTAACAGTTTCGCATTTAGTTAGAGCAGAAAAAAAAACATAAAATTCTATTTTCAAACATATATAAATTACAATTATCTAAGCTTTTGTGTCGGAGCGCTTTTTAGTCGGCCGATTTTTAAAACTATTTTTAGAACTTTCAGGACTTTCTGTATTATATTCCGGATAGGTATTTGTAGTCTACGTTGTTTTAAAGCACAATTGTAAACTACAAGTTGTCTTATTGCTTTTCTTCTTATTGTCTCCTTGTGTTATCATTGCAATGAAAGTAAAATAGATATGGGGAGAAACTTGGACGAATAACTTATGATAATATTGCTTGAGGAAATTTTTTAAGTTTGGTGGCCATCGTACCGAATAAACATTAGTTTCAAGTGCTTCTTGTTGTAGTTTGTATAAGCATTTTCTGTGTTTGCTTTCATTGTTATTACAAAAACTTCAGGAAATTTATATGAAGTCACTTACCTGAACTTTTAATAATGTTTATTGGTTTTATGGATAAGTTTATGGACATTCGTATCTCGTTTTTATAGACTTGTATTTGCTTACTAAACTTCATGACCATATTTACTCCTTTTTCTGGTGTTTTTGATAGTTACATTTGATTCTGAAACTTAACGTTTACTGTTCAAACAAAATAAAGTCAAAACATTTTCAAAGCACTCCAATTTTATGGCAATTTACTTGCCTTTTCAATCATATTATGTAAATCAAACACGGCTTCTGCATGATCTTTTGGAGTACTGAACCATAAGCCGCTCTTAAAGCTTACTAAAATAAATACCTTTTAATCGTGCTTCCACTGCAAAACATTTTTCTAGTTAAAGTACATCCAAGTATATCACTATGATGCCAACTTATCTTGTCCAATTTTTTCGCCACAACACTCATAATCTCACATTCACCAACTTACTGGTTTACTGCTTTACTCTGTAGACCACAATAAATCTTATGGTCGTTAGTTTTTGCTCCATCTATTCAGCATTATCCCTTTACAGCCCAATCTAGTGAATTTGTTGATTTTAGCGCCAAAACTTTGACTGCCCAGAATTTTTTTGCTGCCAACAGAATTATTACTGAACGCAAAACCAGAAAGTTTTCTTTATACTAATCATTAATTTTGCACAGAATGGGCCTCAGTAAAACTCGGAAAAATTCCGCAAACTCCGACTTGGCTATGAATGTTTTGCTGTATGGAAGCTGTAAATTGCTTGGGTTGTTGGTGGATTTTTTGTATGCTCGTCTGCCCAAGATATCCACTTTGTCTACGGTTTCGCATCGCAGAGATATATCGCATTTCACAAATATTGTGTTCGGAGAGGTGAAACAAACCTAGAATGAGACATGCAAACATTTTATAAATGGTTTAATCAAAAATAATAGCTTTATAGATTTTTCTGGAATGTGAGATTTTTGATCTGTGCATTATTCTAAGCCAACTCACCTCCCTGCCTCTTCTCTATACGTTTGTTTTGTGGATTTTTTCTCTACATTTCCATTCTGTTGGTTTGCTTTGTTGCCTCTATAGTATTTCATGATGTTAACTATCATATCGGTCTCTATGATGCTCTGGGCTTTTTGCAGGATTTCTGATGAAAATATTATTTTTATTTGTATGTTTTTGTGTTTGCTGCGATGAAGATTATGTTTTATTCATAACTATGTTTGATTAATCCTATTATGTTCTTTTATATTTTAATTATCATTTGCAGCATATTTATCATTATCATTCAGAATATTCTTCTTTCATTCCAACTTTTATCTAGATAGTATTTGTTATAAAATAAATAAATATTGAAAAGAGGGATTATGTTAACACAATTCTTTTGTCCTTATTCACAGCACAAATAACTCAGTGGGATTTAATCTTTTACGGAACGAACGAGCCACCACAGCCTAATGATCCGCCAAGATATCCTAGCAAAACCAAAAATATAAACGATGTTGCCAGCGAGATTGAGCACAATTCGTTGGACTCGGAGAGTAATGCTGCAGCAGGGCAGTGGAGGGACTTGCAACAAGTTAGTATTTAGTATTTACTAGTTATTAGAATATTTAAAATATTTCATTGATGAAAACGTAAATCTAACCTATCTTTTTTTTTCACAGGTCGGTGACATTCATGTGGACGTACAGCGTACCACCGCCAACGACCTCACCAGCTCCCAATGTTTAACATACTCAAAAAATAGTTGTTTAGGTTTGTGTATATTATTATTAATTTTATTGAATCTGCAAGCGAAATTCAGATAATTCAGCATAAACCCCTGCAACAAAACAACCGTAACGTTACTCAAACAAACGTTACATCTAATGTGATTTGTGAGCATTATAAGCAAAGATTTAGTGTAAGGATAATAATTTGAATCATTTACAAGGAAGGCATCTCACAATAATTGAATTAGGACAATTTTACACGTTTTGACGTTTGTGGACGTTTAAGGTCGAATGAAGCGAGAAGAAAGGATTTTTTAAATGAGAATAATTAAAGTTTTAAAAGGTTCAAAGGAATGCATTGATGAAAATGCAACTAATTAATATTTCAAAGGATTTCACTTTAATAATCTGATATATTTCCCTGAAAAATTCAAATTTAAAAGATTTCGTAGAGCATTTTGGAGCTTTTCCGTACATTGTATTTTACTCTATTTTATATTTCCTTTATTTTGCTCCATTTTTTAATGGATTTAATTGCATATAATTGTACTTTATTGTATTTTATTAGCTTTTTCTGCTGCAGCAGCCATTTAAAATTTTCTGAAAATTCTCGAAATTGCAAAAATTGATCGCTATTGTTTTGTACGAGTAATTGAATAGCAAGCAATAAAGGTAAAGTACGTGCTGGTGCTCGCTTTTTATGGATTTTTTTTCGGCAGGGCTTTGGACCTTCCAAATTCCCTATCAGTCTTTATGAATTTGATGAATTCAAAAAAAAAATCTCGGGATTTACGGCAAACCAACCCTCAATTCAAACAAGCCTCATCAATATTGAAGTGTTCATTAAATGGAATACATTATTTTGGTAGCGAGCGCACTATTCAAATTGTTTGAATGCAGCCACCAGCACAATTAATTATTTATTTCATCTACTCTAAATACTCGCTTAAACACTTCAACCATCATTTTCAGCAATATGTTATTACGTATTTATTGATGCAAAAGAGTAGGTGAATGTAATTAGAGCAACATAAAATTTCCAAAATTCTAGAAGAAGTATAACTATGGCTCTGAAGGTATTTTTCAAATTTCATAGAATCAATGGAAATGGTTTTTTAAATGAGTTTTGCCTCGTTCTACAGAGTTTTGTTTTTTAAGTTGGAAAATGGATTGTTGAAACTTGGATTGAATGCTTTAAACATCAATCTTTAAACTAAGCTAGCCAATTCATATTATAACCGATGTCTCCTTCAAGTATAAAAAATATGACAAGTGCAATTAAAAACTTAAAAACTTCATCTCTTGACTAAAATTTTAGATTGTAGATACACCAAATTTTTGGGCTTGATGATCCATATTGGATAGTTCTTGGTTACATGACATACTAATAACATGATATAATTCAGGGCTTGGTAGTTGACCAAGCCACAGCAAAATTAGTTTTTCTCGGAAATCCATAAAATTCATTTTAAAAATCACCAAATGCTCAATAGAAACTCTGAAATCAATAGAATATATAAAAAACCTAAAGAACTCTATGAAAATCTCAAGTTTTAAAAGAAAAAAAACCACTAGCGTATTCATCTCACTATTGATAGTAAATCGTGTTCAATAGCATTTCATGAGATATTTTTGTAAGAAGTAAAGAAAATTGGAATTAAAGTTTCATATCCTATAGCAGATGAGATGAGACGAAACCCATCAAAAACAGCCGGAAATCAGTGAAAACATTAAGAGAAGACATTAAGAGAGTGAAAAAATTTAAGAGAGCTCTAAATGTATAAATTTGCACATAACCATAAATAAATTTCCTTTGTTTTCAAATAGAATCAGTAAGAAATCCTTTAAAACCTTTAAAAAATCTTTAAAAACCTTAAGAATAACTTTAAAAACCTTAAAAAACTTAAAAACCTAGATAACCTTAAAATTTCTAGAAAATTGCAGTCCACTCGTCATGAAAAATGTATAAAAACACAGTTAAATGAATTACTTACAAAAAGACTGGTAACACATTTTATAGAAGCATTTAAATTTAGAGCAGCCAAGTTAATGATTTTAAAACAAAATTGAAACAAAATTGAATTACTTAACAAGCTCCACCTTAAAAAACGTTCAGTGGGGCTCCTTGTTCAATGCTTGTACATAAATTTATGATCTACCTAGAAACTTATGATGCATTTTGATGAATTGATAGAAACTTTATGAAAAATCTTTAATATCTTAACTTTATCTTTCTTTTACTTGCGAGCGAAAAGTATTATAGCTTTCGTAAGAAACTTCAATACTAAAGCTCATGTAGCCAAAAAAGCTCAATACTAATATTATGTGGGAGTTAAGCGGATTTTACTTTTATTGCGTTTTTATGTGGATTTTCCAGATCTTTCAAGAAAAGTTTTGAAAGTTTGTTTTATTGAAAAGAAAAACTTTTAAGAATTATAAAACAAATTGATGAGCTTTTCAACAAAATAGTAACAAACTTTGATTTCAATTAATTTTTAATTTAAAAGCTTTCATGAATTTCTTTCACTGAAAAGTTTTAGTTAATAAACCTATCATTCGTAAAACAAGGATTTAAGAAAATCGATGCATTTACTTAGAAAACTTTTTGAAAACAATGTTGATAAAAGTTCAATTCACTCAACTCCCCATCAAGAAAGCATTTATATTCCAACCTACTAACAATTATACATATTCATTTAAACACAATTTACCCTTAATTCACGAGTTTCTTAATGAAACTTGCGGCATATCCAAACAAAACTTCAATTGCTGTGCACACGCAACGTTAATTTATCAACCAAATTAGTTACAATTAGTTACTTAGCCACTTATCAATTTAGAAAGTTAGCATTTACACATTGTGTTTGATAGTTTCCTATAAACTCCTCATTTACTGTTAGAAATGAAAAACGATGAAAATTGATCAAATTCATGGAAATTCAACGGAATTGGTTGAAAACTAATAATAATTAATTAGTTAAAATTTTCCTTTGCGGCATATCTTTGCAAAATCTTGCATATATATTATTGGAACAATAATTTTTCAACATAATCATTCAATATGGTTAACGTAATCTTCTATTTATGATTGCGTTAATTACGTTAATTGCGTTATTTGGGTCGCTAATTGGCCGATTTTTCTCGATTAGTTGTTAACTATTATTTAGTGGACTTTTTCCAAATAAATAGGACTATTAGTATATACTATATAGGGTTTTCAAATTTATGGTGGGTTTTTGGATATTTTTCTGTTTGAGAAAAATCTCGAAAATCAAGTAAATATTTTCAATAACAGCTAAAAAACCCACCAATTATGTAGATATTATAATATTTTCCTGAACTCTGATAATTAATTTAAAAATTTTAATTAATTTACGGGTGTATCGACTTACTTAGAATCTGCAACATTTTGAATCTGCAAATAATGCAGCTCTTAACTTACCAATATTTACGTAATTAAGTAACTAAGTGATTCAACCAATAAAACATTTATAGATTATTTTCCAATTGAACCCGTAATTGAAAGTTATAATAGAATGTTCTTTAATTTAATAATTCAATGTTAGATCAATCGATTTCTCTGTTATCTGGTTAATTAATCTCAGCTTTTACAGTTTACATTTATTACAATTTTACAGTTAATTACAGTTTAACCCATGGGTACATTTTACGTAAATATGCAATTAACAAAATAACTGAATTACCACTGCAAACTTATTGATTAATTAATTAAAAGTAAATAGTTTACAAATTTATAACTTAGAAAACTGGTGCTAAAACAAATAATTGACAATGCTGATTGGAATAAGAACTGTACAGACTTTTTCCCCCTCCTATTTTATCACAACCTCATGCTAATTTTAGCAATCATTAATTAGCTTTCTAGCTCCAGATTAGTTGAGATTATTTGAATACCGATTTAATTTTTAATTGACTAATAGACTCTTCCCTACTTTATCCAGATTTTCCGGAAATTTCTGGAGTTTCCGATCGTATCTGTATTTAGAAGCTTTCTTTTCCTACTTTTTCTCTGATTAGGATCAAAAAGGTTGAAGTGTGAAGGATGGAAGATATTTTACTGTTTTTGTGTTCAGTTTGTGACGTCATTGTAAACGTAAAGATTTATTCCATCCTCCACCCTCAACTAGACTTGGCACTAATTCCTTGTATATACTAAAAACCAAACAAATTGTAACATCTTTCGAACAAAAACAAAAAGAACAAAAACTGCAAAAGTATTTAAATAAATAATTGAGCAAAACCTGTCCAAAAATAAAACACACCATTAATCAGCAGCTAAAAGTGATTGCAAAGTTTAAAAATTGTTAATGGAAACGTATTTTCCAGTTAAATGGAAAATTTAGCAAAAAATAGCTAAACATGGCTAAATCTAGCTAGTTCAGAACGACGTACGACGTGTTTTCGATAATTCGAAGTTAATTTCAATAAAAATTGATAAATCGAACAGAATTGTAAATTTAGCGCTGAGATGCTCGGCAAATTAGTACGAGAAATATTTTTTCTCATTTTTGGTAAAAATTTCGACCGAAACATAAAACTCCTGGAAAAAGTGTGAGAGTAAGTTTTCAGCCAGAAAAGAGGAAACTTTGTACTCGGGTCAGTTTAGACTTGGACACCGAATAAAATGACCCAATTGCAAAACCACTCCAAAAATGAGGAAAGGATTGTAAAGGATTTTCCTGATCGACCAACGGCTCAGGCATCGCAGCGCACCTGTAAATAAAGAATGATACTTTTCACGTAGATAATGAGAAAAAGCGCAAAAAAGTTTATGAATATTTTCTAGATAGGAATTAAATTTTAATTACCGATAATAATGAATTAAAAATGATTGCATTATGGAAAATTGAAAAGCAGCATATTTAATGAGTTGCTGCAAAGAGAGAACTTAATTAAAGAATTAAAGGATATTATGTATATTTAAAAAAACTGAATTATATGGCTATATTGATTAATTAAAACAATTATATTAAAAGTGAAATAAAATGAATTTTGCAGAAAAAAAACTGAAAAACATTAAAACGGAGATTTTTTACTTTTATGATTTTATTTTTGGCTTATGATTTTAAAATGGTTTTGTTGGACTTTTTGGTTTTATTGAGTTTTTGGAGTGTGCAACCTTTTTATTTATTTATTTATTTTTGTGTGGTTTATTGTGTTTGCTTTTTTATGACTAACTTTTATTTTTCACTAACTAATTAGTTGAATTGATTTATTTAGTTTTAGAATTTCCTGATATTTTTCTAGGAAATCTTTTAGAAATCAAGTGCATGGCTTATTGATTTACTCTAAATTTATGAACACTCACATTTTGAACATTTGAAAGGTCATTGACCAAAATGAGACTATTAAACCAATTTCTTTTTTGTGAGGTATTTTTTGTTTTGGTGCTTTTTAAAAAATGTAAAAATTACTTAGTTGTACAATGTACATATCCCATAATCCTAACGATCCTAACGAAGTAAAAAAGAAATGGACAACTTGCTGTTCCCAAAATAAAATGTCGTTCAAAATATTGTTAAAATTTCAACAATAAATCACGATAAAATGTTTGTGAGACATAGATCGCACATCTCTGAAATAAACTATGAGCTTTAGCATGTTTTAAAGTGTTTATTTATTATATTATTTTCGATTAACAGGTAAGACTGATACTAGCCAAAGCGATACATTCTAGGTAATATTTACTTTCAAAAGCTTTTCAAACGAAAGCTTTTTTAAGCTTAGTTCAATTTACACTCCAGTATTCCTCAGTATTTTAAAAAACCTGTTGAGTGTGGATAAATCTAAAAACATTTTTGAGTCAAAACTATAAAATAACCTCACAATTAATTAAAAGCGTGTTTAAAGACATTTACAAACTTTAACACCAAACGAATTCTACAGCATGGTAGCTGATGGTAGTTCGTCTAGCTCTGATAAAATTGTTCTATGTTGTTCTCTTTGAAAAATGATTAAATCATGGTATTTTTAACTGAACATGGTACTCTTACTATTTTAATTACAATGATCCTGAAAAGACTGATAGTCTCGATACTCATTATACATTTTATCTTTTCATCTATGAAAGTTCATCATTCAAGTTCAGGGAGCTTTCATGCTATAGCAAATACATTATAACTGTATACATAAAGGGTAGACATCACCCATAAAATCACTTTCTACATCCCTGAGTTCCAACTATATTTTCATTTTATAATGTATATGATACTGTTCTTTGATGTTTCTGATGCTTTTGATGCAGTTTTTTTTTTTGTCTAGTACGCTTCTTTTCAATTACATGGTTTTAACTTTAATCATAATGAACTATCCCAGAGAGACTTTTCAGACTTCAAATGGTAATAATGTGACAAAAGAAAGTTTTGATATATTGATTCTGTAGACCATCTCAGAATTTAAATGAATTCCTTAACTGAGCTCTAATGGTTGAAGATTCAATTCCCTGCGGATTTTTTGAAATTTAATTGATTTTTGCATAAAACGGCAGAATTTTATTGCTAATAACTCGATCAACGATATTTCCTTCCAATTAAAAATCCCTCCGAATCCTTTAATTCCGTTAAAGACTTAAATCACCAGAATATTTTCTTTAATTACCTTTCCAGGAGCTTTTTGCTCAACTATCCTTTTTTCTGCCTTGTCTCTTTTTCATTTCCTCGTAAATTCTAACTTTACGACATTTTAAGCAAATTCAGAATTCAACAGCGGATTATTTTATAAATTATATGAAAATTCATTAAATGAAACATAAAATGAATTTATGGAGTAAACGCCTTAAGGGTTTGATCATGGCTCTAGTGTTCCACTTTTTTATATTCCAGATTTTGCAGTTAATTTTGTACAAGCAAGTTGATAATTTTTTGCATTTTTGGTTTATAGCGTCTTTCATATTTTTATGAGTTTTCTCAAGTTTACTGAGAATTTCCCAAATTTCCTGATTTTTCTTTGAGATTTGTTATTTTTGCGTGCTTCATCAGTTTTATGAAATTCCATGATTTTTATGAGTTTTGCAGGAGCTTTTCCGCATTTCCTTTTATTTGAGTATTTTAATAGAAAAGTTTTATGATTTTTTCTTGATGATTGTTCACCTTCAAAGCCATTAATTTGGCGAAATTAAACGGAAATCACGCCGGAGAGCTTTTAGTCGGGCTTATACTTTATGCGAATCTTATATTTTTGGGGGTTTTTAATGGATTTGGTGTGGGGTTTAGTTGGTATTTGTTTTTGAGGAAATTACTGGACAGAAGGAGCTTGATTGCAAAACTTTGGTGCAGAAAAAGTTTCTCAGGAAACTTGCAATTTACTCGCAATTTATGAAGAATACTATCGTTTTATAATGATGATTAACGAGAAAGAAGGGAATCAGGAAAAAACTTTAAATGAATTTTTTAATTTTAAAGAAAGCGATAACTCAATAAAAGCAATCATCAAAAAAATTTTTCTCGTCCATAATTGAAAGTTTTGAAGCAAATATTTCAAGAGCTCCAACATGTTCCAACTTTCAAACTAATTACTCCCACAAAACTCCCATAAAATCACAATAATTCTTAACAAAATCAATCTTCATGATTTTTGACCCCCAGGTAATATCCCAACTTTTAGAAAATCTACCCTAAATTCAATCCCAACAACTGCTCCATGAAATCCGTCAAGGATTTATTTCAGATTTATTCGAATTTATTCATAAAAGTTTAATTGAAAAACCCATCGCCTTTGAAACTTTCAAAAAAGTTGGGAAATTTTAATTTCTTTTTCACGCTCCAACTGATCCTAAATACGGAAATGAAGGAGATTTGAGATCAAACAGCTGATAGAAGTTTTTGATGAGCGATTATAGGCGGAAAATTTTATCTTTCTTCCACCTGGTAAGACAGTGAAAGCCGAAAGGCTTTCTTGACCTTTTTTTTGCATGTGTTTTCGATGTTTTTGAATTTTTCTTTAAGAACAGGGTTAACTTTTTGAGTGTAGGCAAGTTCTAGGAAGATTTATTATTTTTTTAGGATGTTTTTTGGATGTTTTTTGGGTTTTTTGGATATTTTAGAGATATTTGCGTTTTTATTAGTATTATTGAATTTTGAAGGTACACAGCAAGTGTTTTTTTTATAGTTTTGCTTGAGTTTCTGATTTATTTCGCTATTTTTTCCATATTTTATATATTTTATTACAATAACGTATCATTTTAGAATGCTATCAAAGCACCTACCTCTTTAATGGACACTGTTTCACTTCCTGTCCTGAGCACGCCTACATCGTACCCGAAAAAGTCGAAGTAACCGAAACAAACAACGAGTCCAAAGCTCTTTCTCTCAAGAAAAGATCTAGAGAAGGTGATGATTATGAGACTCTTGATGATATTGTAGATACAAAGCATAATCATCGAGCTGTTCAGCTGAGAGTAGCTCAAAAGCTTTGCGACGCTTGCCATAAAAGTTGCTTGAAGTGTGATGGCCCAAGCGAGTCAGATTGCCTAGCTTGCACGTCGGAGTTTCAGCATCATGTTATTGATCAGCAGAAGAAAGTTTGTTTGCCCTTCGAAAGTGAGTCAGCGTTTAAGACATTAAAAGCAGAGGTCAGTATCAAAAATTAATATAATGATAAAAAAAAATAATCATTTTCACTCTTGAAATAGTTGGACAAATACACAATCAACGAGATTCTAATCTTCAGTTCCATAATTGGAGTGGTCCTCCTGGTGACTAGCGTTACAACCTACCTCCTTTGTATACGTTGTGACTGTGACCTATTCTCAATTTCAAAACTGAAAGAAATCATTCGATCAAAGAGAAACATTAGTGGAACTGATGGTGATCGTGACAAAAACTTCTCAGGGAAATACAATTACAATCCGATCATAGAAATGGATGAGGCTGTTAGACTTGATAAATTTACGTATACCGCCGAAGCAGATGAGTCAGATATTGAGTCGGATTTTTAAAATTAAGAGGCTTCTTTTTTTACGATCTTTTACTGATAAAGGCGAATCAACGAATGAATAGATAGAAATTAGTCGGAAATAGGCTGAAAACTTTTTTGTAAATTATTAAATTATTGAAACGAATAAATTTAAATGTAAGATAGAAATTTAAAGTAAAGTAAAAATTAAGATAATTAGGTAACTGTTAATTAGGGAACTAGTAAGCCATTAAATACGACGAACTGATTTTTTTGTATTGATATTTGTGTAAAACTTGTACATTCCTAAAAACATAAATCGAGCAAATAAAGGTAATCAAAAATAGGTTCAGATGTTTTTGAATAAATATTCTAGCCTCGAAATAATTTATAGAGTGGTAAAAAGATGGTAAAAAGATTATATTGAATCAATGAGTTGTTAAGAGCTTTTAAAGACTTTTCAGCAAGAAGCCTATTTTAAATCTAAAATTATACAGAATATTGCCAAACTTTGTTTCCTTCCGGATCCTTATCAAAATATTTTAATTAATAGTTACAATAATCATTTCCTTACCTCGTAATCCATATAGTAAAATTCAATTTAGCATATATATTAAGCATTAAGAAACATCAAGATAGTTACATAAAGTTTCTCCATCAAGGCTCGTAAAGTTAAAAAATAAATACGTAGACAAAGTATTATAAAGCCATAAGCGTGTATTCACTCTGAAACCACACTGTAAAATTCTGAAAAGTATTTTGTAGTAATTGAAGCAGCAAATCTCCAGATTTTCAACACAATTAACTTATACGCCTTCTTGAGCAACATTGTCTAAATAAACACAGTAGACTCCAACCAACAAAACTAATAATACTGAAAATATGCTGAATAAATTGAGCAAATATTGTTACGCTCGATAATAATGGCAAACATAAGAATAAGGTAAGTCTCGTTTAATTTCCAATTAATATGTTATTATTATTTCTTCAACCTTCCCAAAAGAAACTTACTTGCGGTGTCCATGCTATGACATTTTGAGGCTTGTTGAAAGCAAACAAATTGAATGTCATTGAGAAGCATCTTGTGAAGAGAGGGGTTAACTTTTATCAGTTAGCTTATGACGTCTTGAAAAATATTTGCACGAATTCTTTGTAAAAATTATTTGTGTCCAAAACATACAACCAACACCCTCCCCTGTAATTCACCACTAATTCACTCTTGTTGTCTTTCCACATGCTTCCTTATTTGATATTTCATCGTCCAAAACAATTTTCTTCTTAGCAAATTGATGAAACCGCAAGTCTCCTGAGAGATATCCACAAGAAAATGACAAAATTGTCACACAAATTGCAGAACGACAAGACGAGGACTGAATAATGTTTTGAGAAAGGTTTGTCTTGAAATTAAATGAATTTTATTAATTTTTCAAGAATTTTTTGACATCTTCGGTTAAAACGAGTTTTATATGTTTGAGGAAATTCGTATTAAACACATTTTTATTAGTTTTCATGCAAAAAGGATCCATCAAAATTTTACGCAAAATATCTACACCCATAATTCGGGTCATCAGCATTCCATCCAAAACAAAGACATAAAAAATTTCTAATTAAATTCTTCATCTCTGTTTGAGTTTTGTCACTCCCAATTTTAATTAAAGAAAGCATTATTTCAGAATTTTTGCTTCAAGTCTACAAATTTTCCTCAATTTTAGCAGAATTTGCCGAATTCACACAAAAAACCTCACCGAGTTCCAACTTTATAAACAAGACAAACAAAAGATTATTCGAGATTATTTCAAAAGTTGGAAGTTCATTGCCTAGATGCTTCAAACACTAAAATAACGAGAAAAACAAATTCTAAAAATACCTGAGATATTTTGGATAGGTACTTTTCCCAGTTTTCAGACATTCCTGCCTTCAATTATTTGGTTTACTCGCCGTACTCTCTGATTACTTTACACTTGATAAAATTAATTAAACTGAGCTGAAGCTGTGACGGATATTTGTTTTGCTGGGAAATTTAAGTTGGCTCTGATCTGACGCAGGGATTATGTTGATTTAAAGAAGTTGAGTTCATTGTGAAAGTTTACCCCGAATTCACCCATTCAAACGACAATCCAATGAATTTGAACATTTAAATACATTTGAGGAAGAGATTGTTTACTGCAAATAAGTTTTTTGTTCAGTTGATGAGCAAACTCAAACAAACAAACAGTAATCAATTTTAATTATTTTTCAATAAATCTGACAAAATTCACTTCCATCCTTTACATCAAACTTTTGTTCTCTTCTGAGACACAAGCAGAGAAGGTATTTATATTAATAGCTTTTCAACTTTCTAAGTATACTTGTATTTCATCAAAAACCGGATCTCTCACCGAACCTTTTCTTATGAAAAAACCATAACTCATTTTCTTCCCTTCACAATTTAATAAACATCCAAAATTTCTTTACACCCAGTCAACTGAAATCCTTTTCATGGAATAAGATTGAAGCATTTGAAGCTTTTCGAGCAATGAATGAAAATCATTTCCTTGAACTGGAAATATCAAACGGAATGCGTTAAATAAAAATTAAATCGAAAGTACGCCGAAATGCTAGGATGGTAAAATTCAGGAATGACTAGAATGACTGATTTCCCTTTGGATTTGGTTTGGTTGACAAATTGACGGAAAATTGAAATTTGCGGAATAATCGAAATTAGAGGCTGTTCACATAGGATATCCTAAAGTTTCTATAAAACTTCCTTATATCCAGATGATATTTGTGAAACTAAATCGAAGGGAGGGGTAAATCTTGTGACGTAATTTGTGAACATATGAGACCAAAATGCTCCAATATTGTTAAAGTGTTGTAATGTTGGCGGATTTACAGATTGAATGTTCGATGAATTGGAGGAAATTCAAATCAAATTGAAGGTAAAGTGGATATTGCAAGGGTAGTCAAAGAGTTTCCGAGAACTTGTTGTAGATTGAATCAATTCTTGATTTCATATATTGAATATAGATGGGTGCAGATCATTTTCTGGGAAATTGAACATTTCCTAGAATGGAATATTGTACTTTATGCAGTTAAACTCACACAAATCACACAAAACAGCTAAAGTTCAATTTAATCAAATGAAGGCAATAAAAACTGAAATATATTCAATCAGAGCATCCCCAACTTCTCTCAACAAAGCTTCAAATTTCCCTGTCCCATCCATAAAAGTCCAAACTGTCAATTCATGCTGACATTTCAATCTATATTAATAATTTGCTCGTTGCCCGCATGATCAATAAATAATCCCACTTGTTGACCTAATTGACATACGAAGATTAATTGGCAGCTACACGCTCATTCATTTACTCTGTCCGACCGACTTCCTTCCCAATTAAAAAAGTAATTAAATATCAACGTGCGTGCACAAACAATTTTCACGTTCAGATTCTTTGAGGATATTACGGAATTTCTGGGAAATATTTTGATGTTGGGATCTTAATTGAGTATAAGCTTTAAGCTTTCCTTCCGTCCACGAGTCCGATTCCAAAATATATTAAACACGGCCTACTAAAATCAACCTTTAGGTACAATTCCTAACATTCACCTTCTCACAATAATTCCAAGCTATGAGCTTTCATTTTAATGGTCATGCTATTTGGATCACACAATTAATGAAATGTGACGACTGGTGAAATTCCAGGAATTTCTAGCAATACTGATGTATGCTGATATGTTTTTTTAATTTCTTTAATTTCAAATGTGTCTGGAATCTTAGAATAATAATAAAGATCATGAATAAAACGAACAAATACGGGCTCAACTCATGGAAGAATCGTAAAATGTAAAAAAAAATTTCTAAAGAAAATAAAGTTTAGATAACATTTCATTACGTTTTTCCATTTGCAAATCTACAGCATTATAATCTGAAATGTTCATAAAATCATAAAATTTTAAACAAAGCAAGCAAAACTTTTGATGTTACAATTATTGTTTCAATGCTTTTGTGGATTAAAAAGTTTGAGGTTGGAGGACTTTCTAGAGTTTTGTGGATTTTGTTAAATTTTTAAAGAGCAACATACTTAAGAAATTAGAAATGATTTAATATAAATTAAGAAAATCGAAGAAAGGCCTAGACAGAGTCGGAGGATTGAAAAAGTTGAATTTATAGTGGTTTTCAAAGTGATTGTTCCGAGATTGTTTTAATTTACTTGGAATAATTTATACCGATTTTTTTGATAAGGTTTCGCGGGTCGCATTTGCCATTTTTGGTTTTTGGGTCCCAACATTCATAAATTAATTTTTCGAAGTATTGCTATTCATGAACCTAGGTTCATGGATAATATTATTTTTTGAACATTCGTTTTTTGACTAAAAATTCTCAAAAAAAGAGGTTTCGCGGGTCGCATTTTTGGTTTTTGGGTCCCAACATTCATAAATTAATTTTTCGAAGTATTGCTATTCATGAACCTAGGTTCATGGATAATATTATTTTTTGAACATTCGTTTTTTGACAAAAATTCTCAAAAAATGAGGTTTCGCGGGTCGCATTTTTGGTTTTTGGGTCCAAACATTCATAAATTAAATTTTCGAAGTATTGCTATTCATGAACCTAGGTTCATGGATAATATTATTTTTTGAACATTCGTTTTTTGACTAAAAATTCTCAAAACATGAGGTTTCGCGGGTCGCGTTTTCGGTTTTTGGGTCCACATTCATAAATTAAATTTTCGAACTATTGCTATTCATGAACCTAGGCTCATGGATAATATTATTTTTTGAACATTCGTTTTTTGACTAAAAATTCTCAAAACATGAGGTTTCGTGGGTCGCGTTTTCGGTTTTTGAGACCACATTCATAAATTAAATTTTCGAAGTATTGCTATTCATGAACCTAGGTTCATGGATAATATTATTTTTTGAACATTCGTTTTTTGACTAAAAATTCTCAAAACATGAGGTTTCGCGGGTCGCATTTTTGGTTTTTGGGTCCAAACATTCATAAATTAAATTTTCGAACTATTGCTATTCATGAACCTAGGCTCATGGATAATATTATTTTTTGAACATTCGTTTTTTGACTAAAAATTCTCAAAACATGAGGTTTCGTGGGTCGCGTTTTCGGTTTTTGGGACCACATTCATAAATTACATTTTCGAACTATTGCTATTCATGAACCTAGGCTCATGGATAATATTATTTTTTGAACATTCGTTTTTTGACAAAAATTCTCAAAAAATGAGGTTTCGCGGGTCGCATTTTTGGTTTTTGGGTCCAAACATTCATAAATTAAATTTTCGAAGTATTGCTATTCATGAACCTAGGTTCATGGATAATATTATTTTTTGAACATTCGTTTTTTGACAAAAAATTCTCAATAAAAGAGGTTTTGCGGGTCGCATTTTTGGTTTTTGGGTCCCAACATTCATAAATTAATTTTTCGAAGTATTGCTATTCATGAACCTAGGTTCATGGATAATATTATTTTTTGAACATTCGTTTTTTGACTAAAAATTCTCAAAAAAAGAGGTTTCGCGGGTCGCATTTTTGGTTTTTGGGTCCCAACATTCATAAATTAATTTTTCGAAGTATTGCTATTCATGAACCTAGGTTCATGGATAATATTATTTTTTGAACATTCGTTTTTTGACAAAAATTCTCAAAAAATGAGGTTTCGCGGGTCGCATTTTTGGTTTTTGGGTCCAAACATTCATAAATTAAATTTTCGAAGTATTGCTATTCATGAACCTAGGTTCATGGATAATATTATTTTTTGAACATTCGTTTTTTGACTAAAAATTCTCAAAACATGAGGTTTCGCGGGTCGCGTTTTCGGTTTTTGGGTCCACATTCATAAATTAAATTTTCGAACTATTGCTATTCATGAACCTAGGCTCATGGATAATATTATTTTTTGAACATTCGTTTTTTGACAAAAATTCTCAAAAAATGAGGTTTCGCGGGTCGCATTTTTGGTTTTTGGGTCCCAACATTCATAAATTAATTTTTCGAAGTATTGCTATTCATGAACCTAGGTTCATGGATAATATTATTTTTTGAACATTCGTTTTTTGACAAAAATTCTCAAAAAATGAGGTTTCGTGGGTCGCATTTTTGGTTTTTGGGTCCCAACATTTATAAATTAATTTTTCGAAGTATTGCTATTTACGAGCTATTTAGATAAAACAAATTTAAAAAAAAATGCACCTGCTTTAAATCATCAAAGTAAGTTAAACAATAATATTTTATAATTCTGTTGCAAGTCACAGAAGAACTTTCATCTCCTGTATATCTTTAAAGATATTCCTTGATAAACAAAACCAAAATGCAAAAATTCACAATCAAATAATTTAAAAGGCAAGCAGCTTCACGTTGCTTCAGTTTTTATTATCTCTTTGTCTGGCAAATTTTTAAATGTTTAGAGAATGCATAACAATTAGGACTTGACAAAAAAATGTAGAAAACTCAACAATATGCATATCTTTGCTAAAAAGACTCGTTGAGCATAATTCAAACAATCTCGCAGCAAAACTTAAGAAAAACATAAAAAGTTGAAACAATTCAAATAAAAGACTTTAATTCTGCACAATAAAAAATAAACGAGAATCGTGAAAGGGGAAAGAGCAACATACATTTCGTGAATTAAAATCAAATCTCTTATATCTTGTGAGTTGTGATGTACCAAGAATTTTGAAGATTTTAAAGGTACAGTTTTTGTAACAGTTGAATTAATGCTTTCATAAATGTATGCTTGCCAAAATTGTTTTTCAATAGTTGAAAAAATTATATTTTCGTGCATATTTTTGCATACGAAAACGATTCCTCCTGAAAATTCAAAAAACTTTGCAAAAAACACAAAATGTCACAATTTTAATTGGAACGTTTGCTGCCGTGTGTATTTCTACGACATCACCATTAAATTTCATCGCTCTGGTGGCAAGTTCAAAAAGTTAAACTCAAACTACATGAAAGCAACAATATAACTATAAATTATACAAATTAGAATAAAATCATAAACATTTTGAAATTATAGCGATTCTTGCAAAAACTTGTAAACTTGACAGAAATTCACAGAAACTCCCCAAAGTTGCAAAATTCACAGAAAATTAAAATGTTGCAGGGTTTGAGGATTAGTGTCAGATGGTTGGATTTCATATTTTAGTTTTATAAAAGTATTTCATGGCCTACAATACCCTGCAATCCTACAAATTATCAACAAAAAAAGCTCTCCAATGCATGGAGAACTTGTAAAACTCTCAAAGTTCGTACAACTTGACAAAACTCACAAACTGTAATGTTTATAAAGCGAGGCAAAGGCAAACACCGAGAACGTGCATGGAATAAATGAAGTGCTTATCCTTGTTGATCCTAGCTAATCGCTGGATATGTTGTGTTTCTGTATCGCTATTAGAAAAATGCTCAAAAGTCTAAAAAGTCTGTAAAAAGTCACCCTTTTTGATGATGACGTGACGACGATGCTTGCACAAGCGAATTTGGGCTCAAGCTACTTTTTGCCAAATTTTGTGAAAATTCTAGATAATTCCGTGAAGTTTGTGACATTTCTGCAAATTTCTTGTAATTCACGTGATGAAAGCTTTTCTTCTACTGACGACGTGATTTAGTGCTTTTAAACTGTTTTTTGTAAATGGTGTGTCTGTCTGGCAGGTTGATGGAGGTAGATGGTGATTTGTTAGGATATTATTGTGTTGAAGTTCAAGAAAGGGTGCTTTCTATTTATTTGGATAAGTTCGTTTATATTTTGTGAACACCTTAATTTAATTCGAGGCTAGTTTCGATTAAAAAGAGCTGAAAATGAAAAGATCAGAAAATTTGCTTATTTTTCAGGTAGGAATATTTGTTGGTGTTCTGAATGAATGATGTAATCATTTATTTTATCTAAATGTGCAGTATACCGATATTTAAACTAAAACTTCAAAAACTTATAATAAAATTAAAATCAATCTTCTCTAATCAGTAGATCACTTGAAAGTTTCAATATTTGAGCAAAGCTGATTTCGCTAGAATTTTCTAAATTGATTAGCGCCTATGTTAGCAAACCTTCAAAACAAACAGTGAATATCAAATTTTGCAATATCAATCGTGCATTTAATACTATCTAATGAAAATTAGATTTTTGAAATATCTGAAGCGTTAATTGTAAACTTGTTTTTGTTTATTGAGAAGTGAATCAGATCAAATCAACAATTATGCAACTAATTAGATAGAGTGCTGAAGTGTTATGTTTTTAATATTTTCAAGTTAATATGGAACTCTTAGTTTTCTTGTTTATTCTATAAAATGTAAATTTATAATTTGACGATATATTTTGAGTATAGATGGAAAGAAGCTTTTTGTACCTATATAGTTAAGTTAAAGGTGAAGCTTACCAACACACAGTTTACTTGCCTGTAAACAGTCAATTTACCCGGATCTTAACAAAAAGCTTTTGAACGGTATGTTTGAAATTATGTTTTACGCTCGCTTTGAAGATGAAGAGCTTACGGTGATTATAATTTCCGGGCATTTCAAAAACTTTTATCATGTTTTTTTTATTTCTTAACTTTGTCTTTGAAAACTTTGTAAAGTTATCGTAGAAAAGCTGTTTGGTAACAAAGAATTACGAAGAAATAAATTACGGTATATTTTTAATCTTTTAAAACATTTAAAAAAATGTGTATTGTGTATGTTCAAAAATCCTAATCGTTATTCGCTATCACAGATTTGATAAACTTTGTTTTTAATAAAGAAAAAAAACGTCAACGAAAGCTCCTAAGAAGTTTGAATACTAAGTAATTAGAGTAATTCTTCAAGTTAATAAACATTAGGGAACTTATTGATGAGCAAGAGCAAAAGTTGTTTACATATAAGTAAATTATAATATAAACAATTCAGATAAAATCCTATACCCATAGGGATCTTTTAAAAAGCATCAGCACAAAACACATGTGAACACCCACATTTCTAGATACTTTTGAATTTTTATAGGACTCATCGCTTTGAATTATGCGAGAAATGATAAAAATTTATGGGGAAAAATAAGACGCTTTCCGTAATATAAAAGGAAATAAAACGGTATGCAATTCAATTCATTCAAAAAGAGTTAAAGTAGAGTTTTCAGCTTTTATGACGGATTTATGTAGTAGAAATAGATTGAAGAAATATTAAATAACATTGCAAGAGATAAATTCTGTCGCATAAATACATTTCAAATAGCTTTATAAATAAAGTTGATAAATAAATAAATACACAATGAGGTATCCCTGATGCACCATTATATCAAAATATTATACATAAATTATTTATTGAAATCCTCGAGAATATTACGAATATATCAATTTTCACTCTTGGCATTATTCCCCGCAATTTTTATAAATCCCTATAAATCCTCCATAATCCCAAATAATAAGGTATATTCTTGCACCTGATGCTTTCTCATGCTTCCTGGATTTGAATTTTCCGTGTAATTTTCCTTGATTTAAAATATCGAAAACATTTTTGAAGCTTATGGCAACGTTGCTTCTTCTCGACTGCCAACAAATAAATTGGAAAAATAATTGAAATAATGGAAATTAAGGGAAGCAAGGAAATAATTTTTATAGTATGAATATCTTCTTTTTCAACAAAACACTGAGAAAATTATGTTTAATATTAAAATACTAAAATATGTTGCTGGAATATCTTTTAGTGCTTCATGATTGGAAGATTCCTGTAAAACCCTAGTTGGGGCACTTCAATACTGGTTTAGTCTGTAGAATCAACCACTCCAGCACATCTTCTCATATTTTCAGTGTTAGAACAGAGCTTTTCAACAGGAAACTTCAGGCTTGAAAATGTTACTTAATAATATCTACTTCATTTAAATAGTAATGCTACTGAAACCAGCTCGTTAATAATTCAAATGATTCAAAGTCTTTACAGGTTTTGTCGCACAAATGTAAAATTTTCAGGAAATTTATAGAATTTATTAGATTTACGCATTTTATTGAAAATTTCACAAAATGTTGTTTTTCCATAAATTAAGACTTGTAACTGTGATTTGGTGTACAGGAAATTTATATTGCTAGAAATTTAAACAGATGTAAGAGTTGAATGAGCTCTAAGTATTCAAAGCATTGCTAAACACAGTTTGTGTTGAGTTTTGGTATCGTTGGGTGAGAGCTTTTGGTAGGCTCATTTACAAATTCATTATAAATCAATTATTTCTCTAATTACAATTTATTTGTTGAATGATTTATTTTCAATAAACTCCAAAAAGAATTACAATAAATCTTTAAATGTATATAATAATAGCTCTCACCCACCGACACTATATTATTCCACAACACAAAACTAATATTTCACAACTTAATTAAGTCTCTTCCCTTGTCAAGGAATTTACGACAATTTATGAGCTGGGTGAATATTTTAATAAAACATTTTTTTTGGTGAAATTGCGCGAATTGTTTGAATTATTTTTATTTTGGGAAATTTTGTGAATGATGTGAATTATGTAAATTATGGCGAGGAAGGTGAACATTATAAAATATGAAATTAAAAAAGTGTAAAGTTCCCCGGAATTGGGTTAATGTTATTTTCACCAGTCCTTTCTAGTTCCTTCAGTTCCTCTGTGACACAAACAGTAATCAACACAAGCATTATATCATTTTCTTTTTTATTTTTTCAAGCCATAAAAAGGTGATGGCTAAATTTTTTCGCTTTCTTATTTTTTTTTCGTTCATCCTCATTTTCCACCATTTATCCTTATTTTTTTATAAAAATGGTTTTTTCGGTTTATTTACTTTGAAGCAATTTTGAAGACTTTTTCAACTTTTCCCATTTTTTTGTTCAATAGCTGTCTAAAAGTTTCTATGAAGTTTAGTGGATGAAAAAAACTAATAAAGTGAAAAACCCAAAAATAATTGATTTTGTTAGAAATTTTTTCGTTAAGTTTTGAAGAGGTTCGAACTTTTGATAAATTGACTTTTATGAAGAAAGATTTGAGTCTGAACGGAAAGGATGAAAATTATTATGAAATTCCGAAATGAATTTTTTTTTCCTATAACAAGCTATGAAAGGAATTTTGGAAAAGAAATAAAAAATTTAATAGTTTGTAAAATTAAGAATTTTTGAGAAAATCTCATTACATGGGTCGTACTTGCACTTATTTTGACAGATTTTGTATGGGCTATCTGTCAAAAAATAAGTACGCACTTATTTTTTGACAGATAGCCCATACAAAATCTGTCAATGCGAAAATAAGTGCGACCCATGTAATCGATACTTAATTCAATAATCGAATAAGATGGAATGCTCTTAAATTATTTAATACTCTTGTTTGCATTTTCATCATTTTTCCCATTTTTTTTCAGAATATGCACGACTCGCATGACAGAACTTCACAAAAATTGCGAACCAATTGCGATAAAAGTTTATACAGAAATAAACAACGGAAATAATGACAGAATGTAAATACATAAAAATTCAAAATATTTGCGAGCAAACTTAAAATGTGGAGTGTGCTCTTTAATATTAATAAAAAATACACCAGGATTTGTGTGAAAAAGCTCGGGTTTGGATACATAATTGGTTAGGTAAACAAGGAAGATTATGAGGTAGGTGGCACTGAGAAAATTTCCAAGCTCGATTTATTTTAATGTAATACCAAAATTCTTTTAAATGGTTCTTGAAGAATGTGAAGAAAATGTGATTACAAGATTTCACACACAAAAAAGTAAAAAAAGTCGCAAATCTAATAAAACTCAGATCTTCTCATATTCTTCTCAGTGCCCCTCAAGTTTAAAATTCCCAACCAGCACAATTGAAGCACACGCCGTTTTTCATGTTAACCCACACGATAAAACGAGCAATAAATTATTAAACTGTGTGTTGACCAAGTTAAACACTCCATGACCTAAACGGCTACACGAAAATGTACCCCCACATACCCGAAAAGGATCATCTTATTTTATTTATTTTATCATTCTGTTCGGAATTGTAGATTTGTGGAATTTTGAAATGCTTTTGGATCTGTTAAGAGTTTTTCGTGAAGATTTGCGGAAAAGTGGAGGGAAATGGAGAGATTTAAAAAGATCGCCAGCATAAAAAGGTCAGAAACGAGCGGAACATTGGAAGCTATGGAGCAGAACGATGAAAATAAATTTTAGACGCTTATCGCATTATCACCAGACACTTTGAGCATCTTTGGTTTTGTATTCAAAGTTTTATTTTTATTTATTTTCTTAGATTTAGTAACGTTAAAATGTTTATATCAACAAAAAAAATCTAGTATATTAATCTCCCATTTAGAAAAATTTTAAGTTTCATCTTACAAAATTGCCTTCCAAATTAGAGTGATTTATATATTGGGATAAGTTATCTATTGGGATAACTGATGGATAATTGACGTTTCTAATGATCTGTTAGAAAAAATGTCACCGACAAATGTGTTTATAATATTTTTACACGCACTTTTGTCGGTGACATTTTTTCTAACAGACCAATGGAAATGTCAATTATCCATCAGTTATCCCAATAGATAACTTATCCCAATATATAAATCACTCTATTCTGAATTTGTGGTTTGTTTCAAAATATTGGCTACACTCAGAATCATTATTTATTTGATTGCTACATCATTAAATTGTCCCACGCGCCCACATTTACACTAAAACCTCGCCAAAACCTAAGTATTCAAATACAAAATGCGACAATTATTGGATGTTGATACTGCGAATTTAGAGCACTCAAAAAATTCATTTTATTGTAGTGTTCTAGTGTTCTACAGTGAAATTTTAATTGTGTAGTGCTTGTTTCCATACCCTCAAATAATAATAAATAATTTCGCTATTTATATTCAATTGTGGTTTCAATCCTGCAATATACTATTCCCACAATGATTTTTGTATATGTGTTGCGTAGGATTTGCGAGAACCATGATTTTGGCATTAATGGATGTATTATTACAGATATTATGCATGCAATTTGTGGTCTGTTTTTGTTTGAATTGACAAAGTAAAATGGAATAGGAAGGTTATAAAATGTTCAAAATATTCAAAATATTAAATTTTTTGAATAGAAAGAAAAAAGTCACATCTTTTTATTATCAAAATCATAAAATATGCACAATCAAATTAACCTATATTTGTTGTCAAAGTATCTATAAAAATTCACAAAATTTTTATTTTAAATTTTTTTTTAATGTTCAACATTCACAAATTTGTATCGCTGCATGATACATCGAAATAATAATTTAATATTATAATTTACAAGTTGCAACAAATGATTTACCCTAATTGAAATATACGATGCATTTTTAGTGGATGCTTTTTTGGAGAATAAAATATTAAATATGTTCAGTTTACAAAAAATGAGGTTTCATGGGTCGAATTTTTGATTTTTGGATCCAAATTTTGAAAGATGGAACTTTTTTATTGAACTGTTTTTGATTCCAAAATATGGAACTAAATATTACAAAATTATTCTTAGTGTCTTTAAAACAAATGACTGTATTTGCCGAATGGCAATTCTTCTGTCAATTGTTTTGTTCGATTTCAATATTGAGTAGATTTCGCCAATGTTTTGCTAATGAATTCGTTTTTTCTCGAAAAAACATAACAATGCAGGAAAAAAATAAAGTACTCTAATTGACAAACAAATCAAATATGCATAACAAAACAATCCGATTCAATTTGTATACAATTCAAATATTGTGGAGACTAGAAAAAAACTGAAAAAGCTCTAATACAAATAATTTTCCCAATTCGATCCTCATTAGAAATTCATACACTGTATAGCAACAAAAAGCTCAGATTTGTGTACAGCACAATTCATGCATTTTTCAAGCGCATTTCCATATAATCTGAGATAATCGAATTTTTCCAATTTTTAAAATCATTTTTCAATGTTTGTTGGATTTGGAGTTCATTATTCTCGATGCATCCAATTGAGTTGTATACAGATAATGTATGTAGTCAAATCCAATTTGTATGAATATTGTTTTTTTAATATTACAATATTATTTGTGGAATATGGTTTGGAAAATTTTGGGGTTAAAAATATACAAAAATGCTCAAATTTGGTTTATAATCTTTTAACTCTGATAGATTGAAACGCTTATTTATATTTGTTTGAATAGTTCATTGAGGAGCTTTTATTGTTCTTTAAAACTGTTATGCAAGTTATTTATAAATTTAATCTTTAATATGAATTTTTCAATGTAGTTAAAGTTATTGTTTAACACTCTTTAAGAGCCTCTTGAACTTCAGTGAGAACGAAAGGCTCAAATCTTTTGTTGACACAGGTATTGTTCGCCAAGTTCACAATAACAAGATCATGCAACCCATCAAACAAAGCATCTGGTATCTCCTTCAGAAGATTATTGTTTAAATGTAATTCCTTAAGCAAAACATTTGCCTCAAAAGTTTTCTCATCAATTTTTTCGAGGAGATTTTCACTGAGGAAAATCATCTCGAGAACCTTCAAATTTGAGAAAATTCCGCTCTCAACATTTTTTATAGAGTTTTCTTCCAAAAATAGCATTTTGAGGTTAGCAAGATCTTGAAACCACAAAGGATTGACTACCTCTAGTTTATTTCCTGCCAAGTTCAAAGATGTTAATTTTGTAAGTCCTTTAAAGGCTTCTGAGTGAATCTCTTCTTGAATGTGACAACCCATAATGCTGACTCTTCCTAGATTTGGCGCAGACTCGAAAGCATTGCCTCCGATATGGTTTATGGTGGTGTCTTCAAAGGCAAATAACTAAAATTAAAACAGGGGAGAATTATGGTTATTATTTTGAATATTTATATTTAATCTTAGTTTAATTCATCTCACATCCAGTTTTTCAGCATTTCCGGAGAATTCTTTATGGATCGCTTCAATTTTAGTATTGCCAATGTAAATTGATGTCAAATCCGGTAAAGCTTCGAAAAATGTATGAGGAATGAAAGCCACCTCTCCGTTAAGATCTATTCCAGTAATAATCCTATCTTCATCTTCTGGTTCCTTCTGTTTGAAAGAGTATTGAATACTGCGATCATCTGAAATATCATCCTGGAGCACAAGTATGCAATGGTGTTTTGAACCCTCAAGAGAATCTTTGAAACATGATCTATAATCTCCACTTAAAACATGATCTTCAGCTTTCACGCCCATGTTAATCAAGGTCAAACCAAAGGCAGCACAGAACAAAAGCAGAACTTTTGACATCGTTCCTGTTTAAAGTGCAAAACAAAACTGATTACTTAAATCAAAAGCATTCGCTTTTTATATTTTTGATAACGGAAATCTCACTAACGAGATCTTTAATCAAAATACACACTTGCTGAAACAAATATTGGTGCAAAATCTCATCAACTCAAATATCTTGAGTTTGCAAAAATATTGTAGGATGCTGATTTATCCAAAAATAGATTTAAACGTATTCAGGGGGACCAAAAGTTTTAAATTAGTGAACTGTTTTCAATCAAAAATTTTCATCGAAAAATAAGAAATTGTTATTGAAAAGTGGATGAAATACCAATTCAATAAAATGACCATCATCAACAATTTTTATCCTCCCTGTTATTTAATCAAAGTTTTTGTGACCTTGATAATCATTTAATTTAAGCTGTCAGTGAGTGGCCCAATCATCAACAAAATTGCTACAATTCTAATATTGTGAATACTTTAAAGTCTGGATGTATTTTATTCAAATTCTATAATACTAAAATCGAAATTATATTTGGATTTCATTTTCTTCTATGGAAACTATATTTGACGCTGCCATTTTAATCGATTACCACTCTCAAAAACTTTAATTATTATAAAAGCACAACATAAAAGCTTCAATAAATTGCCAACATAGTATTAAGTTTCTCCAAAGTGCTTAAATCCAATTTATTGCATATTGAACAGCAGCATTAACTCGGCATCGATCCGTCTTAATACATCTCACATCTCTCTTGGTACATATATAGAATGGATTCATTTTTTATTACGTATAATATTCTTTGTTTTATTCAAACATACTATAACATAGTATCAAATAGTATATTTAAGTATTCCTATAGTTTTCTGAAAATCTTTATGCTTATCAATAAAACGCTGAAATTACGATAAAAATATATTACAAAGAGATTGGAACGGCATGTGCCTTCATTTTAATTTATATCATTCACTTGGTAGAACGTTCAAATTTGCATAACGCAAGTTTGTATTAATATAATATAATCATTTATTATGCAGCCTCGTCGCACATTCTATATATTTGCCATATACTTTACATAAATTTTGCCTAGTTCTGCGCTCCATATTATAATTAGATGAGAAGATGAGTAAATGTGTATGCGGAAACTGCCGGAAATTTATATGGCAGCAAAATTGTTTGCAAACTTCAATAAAATATATCCAATTTATCCAATTTATTAACGGATTAGAATCAATTTCCTGAATACATAAAATACAAAAATCGCAGCAAATACAACAGTGCATAAATCTAGCATAGAACTGCATAGAAGTGCATTCAAATGCTAAAATTTATGTTGATAAAAAAAGTTTTTTCAATTGGCTGAGCTTTCATACATTTCATTCATTTCAGTGTTTGCGATGTTTTTTGAAATTTTATGGATATTTTGGGCATTTTGAACATTCTATGAATATTATGCATTTCATACTTTCCTATTTTTCCATTCATATATTTGCAGTTTTGCAGAATGAATCCAAAATGGACCAACATATGAATTATTAAATATATTAGTACATTTTTCAGCCTTCTCATATATTTAACTGTATTTTTCGAGTATTTTCTATATTTCTGGAATTTTAATATGTTATTAGCGAGATTGCAAATGCGGATATGAATACTTTATGGCGCAGTTTTCGTGCTGCAGGAATTTGTTTGTATATTGTATCTATATGATTTTGTCAATTATCATTAATGAAAATTCTTCATACAAGATTGTTTTCCAATAGAGAAACTTTAAGGTATAATCATAGAGTATAATCATGTATAAATAAATATATAAATCATATAATCACAAATAAATATTAATGTAGTTTAATGGATCACGTAATGGATGGTTTAGTTCTTTCTCCCGTGGAATAAAGTTTGATTTTAATTTGATATTTATATGAATGAACTTCCTATCACATTGAAAATTCTTGTATTTTTAGGTAAAAGTTTTATCAGAGTTAAAAAAAGTCATTTTTAAGATCTGTTTTTTTTTATTCCTTCATTTTAATGAATAATTCCCATAAGTCCCGTCAATTCATCATATTAATCGGTATTAACATTATTTTTCCCAGGGAAGCTCCTGAGCTATTTTAATTACACTTCCTCAATTCCCTGTGCTACTGAAGCGCCCTAAAATATGCAAAAAACTCCTAAAAGTCTCTTCAAATACAAAAATCGAAGGGTGAATAAATTACGCAGTATTAAAAAATGTTATGAAAATATTTGATTTAAGTTAACTACTTCAAAAATATGGTAAGTCCCCGGAAAATATGAAAATTGTGCCCATAAAAATTGATTGTTGGGAAATAATGGAGATTTTGCCGCATATTTTAATTCAATTGACTTTAAATAAATCATCAGTTTTGAATAAATTTTGGTTAATTTAAATTTTTGGCCAGATAAATTATAAGTTGGAGGTTATATCATGAAAATTGCTACTTTTGTATATGGCTAAAAAAGTTTTTATTGCTTTTAGAACAACTTTTTGAGAAAATTTGCTGAATTCAGAGGATTATTGAAAAGTTTTGGAAAAATAATAAGATATTTTAGGACATTTCTATTATTCGATATTATCTTATAATTTTAATTGAAACTTTTAGTAAAGCTCACGTAAAAAGCTTTGATGATATAATCAAAATCTCACCCAACATGATAATAAAGTTAAATATTGTGAGAATGAATCTACGAAAAAACGCATATTAAATTAGAATAACTTTATTTTCTAAACTAAATACAAAAAAACCATAAAATAACAATAAAATAAATTTACATCCTTAAAAAACAATCAGGTGACAACAACAGCAATAAAGAATATTAATAAAGCATCTCAAAGATCTATATAACAATTCAGTAAAGTACGAGTTCCCAGAAATTCAATACATTTTCTCATTTTCCTTGTTTACTCCTTCAGCTCTTGAAATTGATACAAAGGCTGTTCATAATACCGTTTGATTTACTCGCAATCATTCATCATAAAGCCATGTTTAGATCGTTAAAACAGTTAAAGAGTATCGTGTTGCGAAGCAAATACATATCAAATACATCTTTGTTCATAATTCTCTTACTCCCCAAAGCTACGGCATTAATTTGATATTTTACTGATTCTGCTGAAGTGTTTGATACTTTTTCATCTGAATTCTGAATATTCAGGTTATTTTGAGATAATTCTAAAATTCTGGAAAGACGTAAAGTATGTGGAACATTATTATTGGAGTTATGAGTCTCACGAGCCTCGTAAATGGTTATCAGCTATCAGTGAGCTCTAGAACTGGTGAAAATATTTTCGGCTTTTCCGAGAAATGTGCAATTGACGTAATGCTGTATCATTATTAAAAAGCGTCCTGGTTTGAGTATATTAAAGAACTTTGATTCAAAATACGTCAGAATACTTTAAAAATTGGTAAGAATAGGAAAAATATATATTTTCTCATTTCAGCATCGAGAATTGAACTAAACACAAACAATAAATTTTATAGAAATTCTTTCATTTGCCTAAACCCATTTAGTTCTTGTTTACCATAGGGGTGTAAGATGATGTTGTTTTCAGTCTTTTCTACTTTCATTCTCTTTTCCTAAGGTTTTATATTACCTCAATTGAGTTATGGTTAGGATGGTTTAGAATGATGGATGTAAATTTGAAAAGTTTTTATTTTAAATACGTTTGGTACATGTTTATTGAGTATGGAAATGTAGAGGAAATATCTTCGTCTTCTTTTTTTCAAAGCAGTTAGAGAATGAATTTTTCTTGAGAGATTTTTTAGCTTTAGCTTGAGTAATTTTCTTGCAATATTTTTCAAAGAATTAATTTAGAAAACACGGTTTCAGAAAAAAACAAAAATAAGAAAATAACTTTAAAAATTAGTAAACACCACGGAAAAAAATCCTTCGTGATTTATTTGAAGGAATATTTCCAATTGATAAAAATAAAACCTAAAATGTGAAATCTTGCATATTTTATCAACTTTTTAAAAATATCTAGCGATAAATTCTCTATCTAAAGATCCAGAGCACATCAAAAAAATTCCACCAAATATTTATTCCGATTGATTCGATTCAGAAAACGTGTTCAAGAATATTTCACAATTTAAATAATAAGCCCAACTCGCAACACAAAACAGCGACAGATTTTGCCTGTAAACATTTTTATTCCATTTCATGTCGCTTTATTTCATTGTATTACTTTTATTATTGATTGAGCAAGCAACACAGCATCAGAGCAAAGCTCGTGCCGTTTGGCCTGGAATTTATAATGATACATTCAAAACTGTGTATCTCGCAATTTATTCGGAAAAGTTTGTTTGAGTTTATTGTGAGTTTTTGTGAATTTTGGGATTGATCAGGGTGGAATTTTGTTGGTTGAGTGCTCAAAATTACTCCATTTATATTCTTCGTTCAAATATTTTTTAATAAATGTTTCGCCTCCTCTTATCACAATTCTTCCAGTCAACATTTACATCGTTATCTTCCTGCACATCACTTCTCAAAGTCCTTAGCCGCCGTTCCGTCTGCCAATGTATAATGCCTCATTTAATGTCAAACAACGCAAACCAGCAAAAAGTCAAATGCAAAAGTTTTGGTATTAAATTTCCAAGTAGCACATCTCACATGTCTCGAGGAGCCTAAAACTCCAGAACACTCGACAGAAAGTTACTTTTGCGATTTGCCATTCGCTCAGTATCCAAACGTTTCCAGTCTTGCCACACAGCTCCACATATTATGGCTGTTTGCCTTTGGATAACTCTAGAATTAGATTTGCAATGTTGTTCTTGCCTTTAGATACTTGGAGTTTGCTTGAGTTTTCTGTAATTTTGTAGAATTTGAGAAAAGTTTCAAATTTTGCAATTCACTTTTAGAATATGTCACATGATTTACATTTAGGGGTCATTCATCTGTCATATCATGCCAAAGTTCTTTTAAGCTTTCTTGTATATTGAGTGATATGTCAAGGGTCAAAATATAGTTATGAGGTAACGACTGGTTTAACCCTCCTTTACATTATGTTCATTAAAAAAGAACTTTCCGATTTCAAAGTGAAAGTTTTGAGAGCTTTGAAAATTTCATACAAACTCAAATGAACTTGGAATTATGCATAATTATGTTAAATTCGAAAAAGAAAAAATAGGATGACATTAATTCGTGATTTTGAGCTTATTTTTAGCATATTTTTTGTTTGAAATATAATGACTGTGCGAGAATTTTCTAATACGTTAAGGATGTTAAAACAACTAGTTTGTTTAAAGCTTGTTGAAGTTTTCAGGTATTTTGCACTAAATGAATGTTTGTAAACCACTTTAAAGTTTCCAGCATTTTAGGATCTTCAATATTTGCTTTTTACAGCTAGAACATTGAAGTACTAGAAAACTTTAATGATAATATTTGATATTAAGTGTTTAAATTTCCCAAACAAACTCTACTCTTACTTTTCTTAAAATCTTGTTTTTCATTCACAGCTTTTTTTATAAATCTCAGTTATTAGTTATATAATATTGCAAAGTATAATTTTACATTTTCATTTTCATTTGCATTTTCCATTCATATTCTGCAGCAAATTGTGAGCACTTGAAGTGTTATCAAGCAAAAAATGATTTTGTGAGTATAAAATATTGCAAAAGAAAAATTTCATGCTATTAAACATTTGTAAATGAAACATACAATTTTTCAAAGTTTCTTACAATTCTCATTGCAAATTTTCATGCAAACGAATGTCTTTCTCTCAATTTCCCATTATACAATTGAAAAGCTAAACATAATGTGTGTCAAGTGATTAATGCTTGGTACTTATTGCACTACCGCGTTTTACATTAAAACATTATGCAACATTATTGGAGTGCATAAGTCATACTACTCATAACTTGGAAGCTGGCATATTCCTGGCATTAAAGCAAAATAATTATTAACTCACAACCAACTATTTATGTCTCTTAATTAATTCGGGAGTTTTAATGTACACCCACCGCATCAACCTAACCCTTTAACCACCATAGAGTGCTAGATCATGTTGTATAAAATATCCTTTTGTTAAAATTACATTTTTATTACAATAGCATCAGATACGATTAAAGCTCAAAATTGGAAACATTCAAGTAGAAAATGTGTTTACTAGATAACTTCGTAGAAAAACCTTTATTTTCCTAACGAAAATTCTCCATAGGGCCCTCCTCCACTTAATTATGCCAGATTGCTAGATATACGAGCCTCTGCATCGCATTAATTGAATAAATCATTGTGTTGTAACAACAGCACCGATAGCTTGATAGCTACGCACAGATTGCAATAAAATTGTTTTTTACGTTCATTAATGTTA
Source organism: Parochlus steinenii (assembly GCA_038502155.1). Classification (NCBI taxonomy): domain Eukaryota; kingdom Metazoa; phylum Arthropoda; class Insecta; order Diptera; family Chironomidae; genus Parochlus; species Parochlus steinenii. The sequence continues at coordinate 2,623,559 of JAXCIN010000039.1, forward strand.
ATGCGCTGTGTGCAAGTGCTGGGCCAAATTCATTAGAGTAATAAAAATCCCTGATTTTGCGTCGAGCCTCGTATATTGCTGGTATTGCTTTATTCTAACAAATATTCTGGTGTATTTGAGAGAGAAATGAATGTATAGGAAACACAATATCTAGAATATCCACGAAATTACATGGAAAACTTCTATTTTGAACTGGATAAAATTAGTTATATCGATTTTCGGCACATCCGTAAAAGATTTCTTGTTGGCTTTACTGGTTCGGTTGGGTTATTTAAGAGGTCATTAGGTTGGTAAGGCATGTGAACTTATGGCAAAGCTGTTAGTTTTATTCGGATAGAGATCGGATAGAGATTTATTGAGTTGCAAGGAACATTATATTTCAACAAAGGTATATCTAGGTTCTTCGAAGAATGGAATAGATTTCTGTTAAAAGAGCTATTGAAAAGATTTAGAATGTGGTTTCGAATCTATGAATGTTTCCAAGTTCTAATTCCAATTTTTTCATTACTATATATTAATGGGAATCTAAAACGAGAAAAAAATCTCCTTCAAAATATTTCAATCAAACGTTTTTTCCAATTTAACAAAATTAAGATCCATTTTGTATGGAAAGAAAGTAGGAACTCTATTCATGCACCCTCCAAGCAAATTTACCTTTTATCCCACATTTCTAGGAAAATATGTTTGCCTCCATAAATTGCAATGTGAGCGTTATGGGGGAACAATCTATCTTCCCCCCTGTATATTAAAAATATCAAAACCCAGAAAAAGCTCAGCAATATCTAAAAACGCTCAGAAACTCCATGTAAAAAATAAAACAACAAACATAAGAACGCGAGTACCTACAGGAAATACACAATACTCATTTATCGGAAAATCATTCAAGAAGCAAAAACAGGTGAACTTGTAAATTTTTCAGAAAATTTTCATTCAGGAAGTGAAAAAAAATGTAATGTTTGTTGTTTTAGTCGTTTTTGCTTTTACAAATGTTGGTAGCAACAGGATTTACCAATGAATTATCTGAATTTTAAGAGTATTAATATTTACAAAAAATGTATTTTTGGAGAATTTCCGGCTTTCGATCAAAAATAGCTCTGCAAAAAGTGGTATCTATGCAAAGATATTCTTTCAATATGCCTTTTACGATTTCCTTGCAAATTTAATCAAAATATAAAAATTACTGAACAAATAAATAGGCTGAACTTTAAGAATTTCTTCTATGAAATCGTCAACTCACGATTCTCAATCAATCCATCACAACGTGGGCAACAATAAATCCTAAAAATAATTTTTGGTACATGGGCATTCTTCTAAATATCACAATATCTATCAAAAACGTTGCATGTCGTCATGGCAAAAGCCAACAGAGTCAACGTGAGTATGTGCGGAAACTCAAACGTCTTCAAAAGGTAATAAAGCACATGTGCGCTTTCATGAAACGCCAAAGTTACAAAATAATCAATTTTTCTCCTGACACAAGATGTTGAACACAATGATTCAATCATTTTTATATGGAGAAATCGGAAGAAAGGCTAGAACGGCTCAGTAACTTATCTTTACAAATTTCGTGGAGAGATATTTTGAGCTGTCTAAATTTAAAGACCTTCACTCGAAAGCTTTGACAACCACACAAATAATTAATCCAACAACTAAATAAAACACTTTAAAATCACATCCTAGTTTAATATTAACTTTTTGATAAATTTATAAGCGTCAATTTACGATCTAGCAATAAATATATGTATTATCCTTCATTCAAAATCATTGCAAGGTCTTTATTTATACTTGTCTTTAACAATCAAGTTATTATACTGTGACATTACACTTGATAGCTTGATGTTGAACATATAAAAGCTCTCAGTTATGTCTGAGTCCCTGTTAAAGTCAAATTGCTTCAAAGCAAGCAGTCTCCAAACATAATTGCTACAATTTTGTCTCGCAGGAACTTTTTTTATAATATTATTATCCATTATCATCAGAACTTAATGCCACAAAATGCTTTAAAATTGTGCAAAATTGTGGACAATTTTATTTATGGTTTGCCTAGTTAGAGACTGCTGACTATCAGAAGGTGGAAAATAAAGCAGCATTCTCGGCTGTATTGTAAAAAGTTAAGGCACTTAAAAAATATTTAGCGAGAGCTTTAAACTTTAATGTCCTTTATGAAGAATTTATTATTCAGCGATTTCAGGGATTTTCCCCATTTGTGGGGCTTTTATAACCCAATTCTGAGTTCTAATGTAATATTCTCAATCATAAACAAAAGCTGGTCTGAAAAGTGAAAAAATCTTAAAGCTCTTAAAAAATTATAAAAATTGAAATAGCGAAAACATATTTTTACAAAATATTATGGAAAAATACTCGCGAAATTCTATCATTTCAAAACCTGTGAACAAATTTCAAACATAAAATAGCAAAACACATTTTACACTTTGCAAAGTTTCACATAGACAGAATCATAGTTACACAGTTCCATAGCTCTAGAGTACCATAGCAATATTTATTTCATTTATTCATTTTTTTTTTCATTTTTGAAATACTCGACAACGAAAATTTCTGAAAAAAATATTGAGAAATAGCAATATGAAAATGTGAAATTCCGCTTTTTGCAAAATGCCATTGAAATATGAATATGCTTTTCGGGTTATACTTCTTATTTTACTTCCATTTTTTGTGAATTCCCATTGCAAACCTGTAAAATTCTGTAAAATGCTGAAAATACTCGTGTAAAAAAAAATAACAGCAAACGCGTATCGATTCGGTAAAATCATTGGGGAAATATCATTTTAACTCGACAGATAATAACAGAACATGATGGAAGGAAAATGAAAAAGGATCTTAAACTTTAAAGTACTTTACAAGTGCATATCATAAATTGTAATACTGTTTTGTATTGTTTGCGGTATTTGTAAAGATTATAAATGGCAAAACCTTGAAATGTACAAGATACACATTAAAGCAAGATCTTATATATAGTTGACTGAAGGTGACAATATTACATATGTTATGAGTCTCTTGAGGAGGCAAAGTGATCAGTCATCAAGTATTATTATTGTCTGAGTTTATTTGATATTTAAATCTCCTGCAATAGAATCATTCTAGTTGAATGTAAAAAGCCCATATTTGCTGTTTAAGACTCAAGGATTTTTTTCATCTTTTCCACATCAGTGCTTCAGTTCAAAGACCATAATTTGTATAGTCATGCATATTTTATTTCATGGCGTAAATTTTCCTACAGCTTCTGAAGTAGCTTACTCAAAAGACTTCCATAAGAAACGCAAAAAACTGAGCCTACTAAAAAAATAGCTGAACCAGAGCGATAATTTATTATCAGATGCCAAGCTAGCAAAAGATATTGTGAAGTGTAAACAAACAACCACCAATTTGCGGGTGAATTTAAAATGTGTGCCAGCGAAAATTGTGTCGTTGCTCAAGTCTCTTCAGCTCATCTATCTTTGCATATGGAATCATTGATTTATTCTTTTTATAAACTTTACTGTGCGCTTTGATCCTGGGAATTTATTAATGGTTTTGGTATGGTTGATTTTGCTAGATGAGCAGATTAAGATCATAAATCTTTTTGTAGAGAAGAAAAATTTAGCTTTTGAGTAAAACAGTGGTCAACTTTGGAGATTGAATAAATGAAAATTTAATGGATGAATAGCCAACTATTGATTTATCATGACCTAATGAAACAGTATATGAAAACGATAGATTTGACATAATATTAACCATCAAATATGCATTAAAAAATCTGTATTAATCCTCTAATGGTTCTCAAACTAATTAAATACTCTACATTAGCAACTTAATAAACTTAAATACAAATTTTTAACGAAAGCAATTTCAACTATTGAAAGTTTATGTAGTGTAATAGTGAAACAAAAATCTACTATCATACAAGCAAATTATATCCTCTTAAATTCATCTGACGACAGAATAACGAAAAATAACACAAAGTCGCTATGATTTTATGTCATGACTGTATTGCAACTCAAATAGCTTGAACAATGTATGTTTTAACATGCAAAATCCAGTTTTACGATATAACGAGCGATAATGTAAAGCTTCATACTACTGTTGGATGCAAATTGAATAGAGAACGCTTTCGCAATTAAAATTTTACTGGGAGTACTGCAAGCAAATACATAACTATCAACCCTTAATGAAAATTGTAAAAACTCTGGTAGAGGTGCTTAGTTTCCACTATACCAGGAAATTCAAATGTTTTTATGATATTTTAATACTTTTTAACACAAGCTCTTTTGATCATCATCATCGCCGTTAGCACGTTTTTCAAATTATTGAAATGGTTGGAAGCTTTAGTAAAGTACTCGAAAGTACTTGAAATTGTTTGAAAACTATTGATGAATAGTTGAAAATTGAATTTAATTGAGTTTCAATGGTTTCTGCTTCAACAGTAAATGTATCATAATTTTGCTGAAAATGAACAAAAATTAAAATGAACACAAATTTATTTTGAACTTTCGATTAATGTTTTTTTTTTTAATCAGAAAGAACTCTCTGCAAATCAAACATGAAAAGTTACATGAATTTCAAATACTAAACTTTTGATGAAACTCTATTTTAATTCAAAAATCACTCCAACAAACAGCCGCAAAAACAAAGTTTTAATTGAGAATGCAAACGAAATAATGTGCATAATATTTTAGTTGCAATTTTGTGTGATTTGTACGTTCAAAAGCATATTATAACTTCCAGGATAAATTCAAAGTTGTGCTTGTAAACTTTAAAGGTTAATTGTGAAAATGAGAAAACTGTGCAATAAAATTTTTGTGTCATACAAATATTTGCTTATTTATATTATATAATGGTCCTCTCTAATCAAATGTAGTTTTGTTTATCTACTACGGTAGTTTTAAAACAACTAATAAATAGTGTTGAAAGCGAATTTTACATTGAAACAACTTTCCCAGCACGAAATTACATCTTACTCACCACACTGTTTGACTAGTGCTCGTTGAATCCAATAATGCTGTTTGATGAAACTTTACAAACTCCTTCACGGAAAAAGCAAACAATCGGAAAAATCAATCGGATTCAGCACGTCCCACAAAACATGACAAAACTTGAAGAAACTTTAACAGAACTTTCAACATAAGTTTCTCCGCACTCACTGTTACAAAATTACACGGAAAACTACAAAATTTTACAGAACTATCCTTTTGCCTTGCGGTAAAGAGCTATAGACAGTTATCATTGGCAGCTGATGATACAACAAAAACATCTCATAAATATGCCAATTTATTGTTATTTAATGAATGTGCGGTGGCATGAATTGAAAGTTTTTAACTGAGATTTTGTTATGAAATGGAATTGAATTGTAATGGTCTTTTAAGAGGTTTTTTAATGCAATAAAATGAAAATTGCACTTGTTGAAATGCATTAGAAATTTATTCAAAACATAAAATGTCCAAGGAGCTCAATTGCATGGATGAAAATATTTGTAAACGTTTAAGGGCTCATTTTTAAAGGAATGCAAAAGAACGACTACTTTTTGAGTAATTAATCAGTATAATTATTTTATGATTCTGTTATCTAACCTCAAAACCAAAATGGTTGCATAAAAATAGGAATTAAATCTCTAACTAAAATTTTGCGGATATCGCAATCAGAGTAGTTAATTAATCCAGCAAATCTCGCCAATTTAAGCACCTATTGATAAGCATTAAGTACTAACGCATGCATTGTTCAACCGTATCTATCAAAGCTCCAAATCATTTTTTAGTTTTTTCAAAAGCTCCCGGCTTAGAATCAAATTAAAAGGCCATTGCAGATGAGGTATATTCTCATAAAACAAATTTTCCCTATTTGCTAGACTGTGGACAATGACAAGCGATTTTCCAAAAAATTCAGATTTTCCGAGGATTTTGATAAAGTATTTTTGGGCTTAAAGCTTTGACCCTCTAGCTGCATGATACAATTTTTCTATGAAAATGTATTCAAAACATTTGTGTGCGGTTGTGAAACTTAATCAATTGCTTGTTATGCAGTTTCTGCTTGTTTTAGGTTCAAATTGGCTGTGCGAACAATTTGCGATCAGGTTTGGTCATTGGGGAATTGCTGATGTAGCGCTTGGATGCAATTTAGAAGGATTTCCTATATAGGAAGTTTATTTGGGTATTAGCATAGAGTATTAGAGTTAATTAGAGTTTTTGGACAAAGGATTATTTAGAGATTCCCAGAATTTTGCCCAGTTTATATCTGCTTGTACTTTATCAGAAAATATTGAAACATGAAAAAAGCGGACCTTCATTTATTTTTAAGAGTGCAATTTTTCAACAAAAATCAAGAAAAAATTTCAAAATATTGAGAAACTTACCATTAGTTTGACCGGATTCTTGACTAAAAGCATTATAAGCTCTTTATAAGAAACAGAATATCAAGTAACTTTTGTTGAGACAACCGTAACTTTTTTAACAAAACTTTTATTGACAACGTTCATATTTTACGATACTTCAGTACTCCATAAAATCCTCTTAGTTCAACGCGAAGATTCCGCTGAACTTTATCAAACAATAAAAAAACCACAAACCCTTAAATTAGCTAGAAGAACAGAGTATTGTATAGATTGAAGAACAATGAAAGCGAACTCAAAAAAAATCGTTGTAATCAAACCGCTATCAAAAAGCCACGAGAAGCATGATAAAATGAGTAAAAAGCAAATGAAAAACGTTTACAACTGCGGAATAGGTTACAAAATACCCACAAAATAGAAAATCCTGTAGCAATTCAACATATTTTCAATGGAAAAACACAAATAAAACCCAGCGATAGCTTGCAAAGCATGGAAAACATTGAAAAAGAGTGCAATTTTATATGGCAACGTTTTCATTTCAATTTTATTGCTTACATGCGGTATTTCTGCTATTTTTATCATTCAACCCAATATCACTCATTTTATGATGGAAAACGAACCAAAAACCCAATCGTGCTTTTTGTGGCTTCATTTTGTGATTTCATGTCGATTTATTGCTATTTATTTCACTTTGCGGTGCCCTATAATTGATGAAGAAATGGAGCCATCGAGATACAAGACGAAACTATTACACCATTACTGCCAAAAACAGACTTTTATATGCTGGACCATAAATCGATTTGACCCCGGAACACCCTAATCAATGTACGGGAAAGTCGAAAAAAAACTTAACTTAAACTGATTTGTTAGATTTGTTGGATATTTGTTGGATTTGTTAGAATTGTTGGAATTGTTGGAATTGTTGGGAAAAGTCCATTTAGAAGAAACAAACTTGGGGCCGTTAAAATAATTTATGGTTTGAGCTTAATTGGCAAAAATGTATCGAGCTGAGCTTTTAGTGCTTTGATGTATATCTTTGATGTGAAGATTTTTTGAGCTTGAGGAAAGAGTGAAATTGTCAGTCGAATAAATTTGAAGTGAAGAAAATTTAAAGTTACCTTAATTTAATTCAGTGATGTAAATCAAATAAATGTGAATAAACATATTAAATATATGTACCTTTAGTTCCAGACAATTCCAATTACTTTAATTTACAACATCAGTGTGGTCCTCTTAATCCACCCCAGTAATTCCATCATTGTGAACTTTCACTTCAAAAAACTCGAGGAAATCTCTTAATTATGCAAACATCATCAAATTACATTATATGTTGAAATACTGAAAATTGAAATACAACCAAACAAAGTTTGCTCTCAAATTAATTAGATTAAAATGAGAACATTGTGATTTTAAATCCACATTATGGATTCGAAGCATTATTTGCACTCTCTCCCACAATTTCTAATGTACCTAACAACCAAATTGCCACAACATTGATGCACAAAAAAAACGTTGAGGTTTTTTTGATACATAGTTTAATATTTGTGTTTATAATTATCTACTAATTAATTAAAATTAATTTGAGGAGATATTGATTTCAAAATGCAACAAAAAATACTCACTTTTCGATTGCAAACATTTTTTGTTGGTTATTTGTTGTCAAATAAAACCACACATCACATTACAAGCTCTTCAAAATCAGTTGTAAATTATTCCAATGACCAACAAATTGAATGAGCTTGAGCGCAAATTGCGGGGCAAAAACAAATTAAAAGAATAAAGATGATTAATGATTTTACCGCAATTTCCCATACATTTTTTTTTATTATAATGTTTCTCCCAAGCACTACCACATTACGCCAAAATTTTTAACATAAATTTCAAGAGACGATAAAATTACGCTTTAATGGACATTGAAGTACTTTTCATGAAATTCCATGATACACATTTTTTTTATTAGGAAAACTTTTTTCGCCATAGAACGCCATTAAACCAGCAAACAATTCATCATCTATCATAACAGCATAACAAGCATTACAGCCTAACTTTTTCTTAAAGTTTATTTTTTGTGGGACTTTTTTTGGAACTTCCTGAAACAGCAAAAATAATTATGTAAACCATAATTTTGCTACAACTCGCTTTATTATATCATGTTTTTGTAATTTTTGTGTAATTTCAGGATTATACAAGAAATGCTCGAATACTATGGTTCTATCACATAATAGCAATCCTTTTTACTGCTTTTTCAGCACTATATCTAGACAAGTATAATCTAAAATATATTTTTTATTAATACTACTCTGAGCTATAAGTTGTATAAACTTTATATTTGCTCCATAAAAAAATATTAATGAACTATGTTATTACAAAAACTTTAATAATCTTGACATAAAAAAAACTTTCATCATGGTTTTATACAAAAATCAAGGATGACGGTGAATATTGAGTTTTAAAGAATTGTGAAGTATATGAATCGACTGTTATTTAAGTTAACCGCAATCAATCATAGGGATTCTTCTTCTCAATATTAGATAATGAATGTGTTCTCAATTGCTGTTCGATTTATCGTAGTTTAATCACGTACCATGGCTAGGCTATAACTATTTCAAGAACAATGGAAAAACTCCGAAGAAAATCTTAGTGCATGGTCTAGATTTTCTTTTAAGTAGATCATTGTATGTAATGCAATGGTATTTAATGTGAGGAAATCAACTGAACACTATATTTGAAAATCCAGAGGAAACAATGGTAATGTAGGACAAGACTTAAGTGTCTATTAATATTGTCTATTAATGGTCCCATTAATGCAATGTTGCATCATATTCGACAATTAATGGCCACTTGCCCCAGATATAAAGCTCTCTAGATCTGAAAACACAAAAGCTCCTTCAATCAAGTTATTCAATAAACAACAAAGACACTTCTTTGTTGTTACGTGTACCATGTGGTTTTTGAACAAAACATGAGTAAGAAGATAAAGCTGCCGAGATAAAAGTCAAATGACTCCGGCAACATCACCACAATTTCTACAGTTTCGACAATTTCTCAAAATTTTAGCTTCCTACAACGATATTTGCTACAACATTCTCATTCTCGTAAATTGTTAGTAATATCACAGAGTCATGTGATAAGAAGAAAGGCATGAAACTCAAAAGTTCCGGAATGAATTTTGAAAGAACATGATAGTACTTTGTAAGAAGAATTTAGATTACGTGGGTTTTGGTTTGCGTCCTTAAAAAATATTCTAAAAATATAGACATATTCATGATTTTGCTTGATTTCAACTGTTTTTGAAGAAATCTGAATAAAAGCTTGATACAAATTTTAAGAAAAAGAATAAAGTGGATCTCAAAGAAATTTTAATGAATTCATGGTCTAATATAAATTTAAAATTGTTTGTTCATGATATTGATAAAATTCCTCCTTTATTCAAATTGAATAAATTTACAAAATAGTTTTGAAATTGACATCAAGGAGAAAGCTTCCATAGCCCCTGCTATTGTTTGTGCACATGTCTTGATTGTCACCAAATCAGGTTTCAATAAATAAACAAGATATTTACAAGACGTTTTATAATACGTACACACATGATGTCTTTCCAAATTTATTTGATAAACATGTCTGTCACATAAAACACTCAAGGCATTTCTATGAAATTCTATATCTAGATGATATATAATTCGAGTGTTCTGAGTAAAAGGATGAAGAAGAAAAGATTAATATTAAGATGATTCTTTTGTCAAAACAAGAATCTGATTTATATAGACAAAATACATTTAAGTTTTGTACAAAACTATGTTATTATTAGATTTGCATAAACATTTAATTATTAATTTGGAACAATACAATGCAAATTAAAACTTAAAAGGTCAGTTTGTTCCGAATACAAAATTTATTTAAGGAATATTTTGGAATATTCTAACATTTATAGATAGTTGAGAAACTAAAGCTTTGTCTCAATATAAACTCAATACAGTTATAAGTGGATAGTTTGATAAACTTTATAACTTACAATAAATTTCATTCACAATGATGTTAGTTTGAAATCACCTGCTTCAATCAATATCTTTAAAATTAAATCAACAAAAAAATTTTATAAACTAAATAATTTGTAGCTCAATTCAAAGATAAAACAAAGTTTTTCCCAAAAAATTTCATAACTAACCCAAACTGCAAATAAAATGAAAAACAAAATATGAAAATTCGATAAAATTCTGAAATCCTATAAAGCAAATTTCAAAGAGAAAAACTCTGAACACTCGAAAACAATGATTGCAAAAATAACTCAGTAAAGCAATCAAATTAAATTTGTCAGGATTTGTATGGATTTTGTGTGTTTTATCCTCTAATTGAGTTTTCTTGTTCCTTCAACAATGCAAACACTGCGTTCACCTGAGCTTTTTTCATTAGCAACATTTTAGGTCAGTCGAGGCTGAAAGAGTTGATTGAAAGTAAATTGCTAGAATTTTGATGATTTTCATGGATTTTGCAGAATCATCCAAATTGATTGTTTTAGACGAAGTCAAATTAAATTTGTCTGATAGAAATTGATTTATTCATGGAGAAAATGAAATTTGCATTTTGCTCAGATAGATTTTTTATCAAATTAAAGCTCAATTAACCGGTGATAATTTCATTTCCTCAGATGTGAACTTTTATTGGTGCGGAAATTCAACATTTATTCATTTTGCGAATAATGTTCGACATATTTGTTACACCATCAGATATTAATTTGAAATGTTGGAAAACTGAGAATATTTTGCTTTAAAATTTTAATTATCATTTGCTGTAATTTATTAACATTCCAGAAAAACTATTCAGAGCTTAATGTAAAGTATTTTCTGTAGAAAACTAATTGAAAGTCACTATTTTCAAATGGAAATAATGTAGAACTTTCATTAAAATAATTCTAGATAACTGCAATATGGAGGGAAAATTAAATTTATGTAATACTTTGAAAAGTTTAAAAGTTCTGAATGGCGGAATATGCTGATGTGCTATTACTTAGAAATCTGTGATGGTTAATCACGTAAACATCAGATAAATCTGTGAGCATTTTGTTCAAAGAAAATTATCTCTGTTTGTTCACTTAAAACAGAGTTGTATTCATTTTACATAAATCCTGTCTACACACGTAAAATATCAAATTAAATAATCCTAGTGAGTATGCACTTGAGGTTATATTCCCTTTGTTAATGTTAACAATAGAAAATGCTGCTGATGCTTTTCATATGGATTTTGCCAAGTCTGTCACTCATGTAACCAGATCAGGCTCATACTTTGGATTCTTGTTAGTGCTCATAGTAGTAACATTTCTGCATATTTCGTTTTTTGATTCGATACATCAAATGAGTGGTGCATTTGATTGAAAATCAGATGTAAAGGCCGTTTTTCAAAAACATAGGTACTTTTGACAAAGTCTTGTGACTTAAGTATTCATCCGATTGCAACAAAATTTTTAAATGGAGTGCACTATGTCTAGGACCGTAAAAAAAACATATTTTTGAATTTTTCAATTGACGTTTAATTTATGATTCTGACGTCATAATTATAGTATTGAAATTAAAAGAATTACCGTTGTCCCCGATTTCAACCAAAATTTCATCAAATATGCGTCATTTTGTTCAGATTCAAGAAAAAAAATAATTGGGGAGTATACTAAATAACTCAAGGAAATTTTCTTACTATAAGTGATAATGGATTGATTTTCTTAGAAATTGTTTTAATGACAGTGTAATTTTTCCAAAGGAATATGCCCATCTTGAGTAATTTAAATCTTTTTAAAATGTGTAAAAATTAAAAATATAACAAAAAATTTCAATTAAATTGAGTCTCAGATACATCTTAATCTTAAAAACGTAAGAAAATGACGAAAAATAAATACTTTTCACTAGATTTCAAATCTTAAAGTCATAAATACATATTTTTTGAGCTTGATAATTGAAGAAATGATTATTCATTGTGATGACGTCATGATTATGTTAAATGACATTTCTAATGATCTGTCAAAAAAAAAATTTTAACCAAAAGTGCAAATTAATAGATTCATTCTTGTTGAGTAATAATATTTTTAATGACAGATCACTAGAAATGTCACTTTTTTGTTGTAATAATGTTATTACAATGGATAAATCACAATTTTTACATGTTTACTATAAATTTTCATTTTCAGGTTATTATTTTTTGCTTTTGAGTGATTTACCGATTGTCATAGCATTATTACTACAAAAAAATGACATATCTAACGATCTGTCATCAAAAATATTATTACTAAACAAGAATGAATCTATTCATTTGCACTTTTGGTGAAAAAATTTTTTTTGACAGATCATTAGAAATGTCATTTAACATAATGATGACGTCATCACAATGAATAATAATTTCTTCAATTATCAAGCTCAAAAAATATGTAATTATGACTTTAAGATTTGATATCTAGTGAAAAGTATTTATTTTTCGTCATTTTCTTACGTTTTTAAGATTAAGATGTATCTGAGACTCAATTTAATTGAAATTTTTTGTTATATTTTTAATTTTTACACATTTTAAAAAGATTTAAATTACTCAAGATGGGCATATTCCTTTGGAAAAATTACACTGTCATTAAAACAATTTCTAAGAAAATCAATCCATTATCACTTATAGTAAGAAAATTTCCTTGAGTTATTTAGTATACTCCCCAATTATTTTTTTTCTTGAATCTGAACAAAATGACGCATATTTGATGAAATTTTGGTTGAAATCGGGGACAACGGTAATTCTTTTAATTTCAATACTATAATTATGACGTCAGAATCATAAATTAAACGTCAATTGAAAAATTCAAAAATATGTTTTTTTTACGGTCCTAGACATAGTGCACTCCATTTAAAAATTTTGTTGCAATCGGATGAATACTTAAGTCACAAGACTTTGTCAAAAGTACCTATGTTTTTGAAAAACGGCCTTTACATCTGATTTTCAATCAAATGCACCACTCATTTGATGTATCGAATCAAAAAACGAAATATGCAGAAATGTTACTACTATGAGCACTAACAAGAATCCAAAGTATGAGCCTGATCTGGTTACATGAGTGACAGACTTGGCAAAATCCATATGAAAAGCATCTGCTATGTTTTCATTCATAAAGTAAAAGCAATTATTTGCAATGATGCACTATATAATATCTGAAATCTGGCAATTGTAATGTGATTATACACAATACTCCGAAATCTCTCGGTCAGCAATATACACGAAGTTATCGAATAACTCAAATATTTTGTAATATGTTGATGAAGTAACCATAATTGAATTGGATTATCATAGACATTAGATTATAATCCAGTTAAACAGTAAGCTTCATAGTTAATTTAATTTTCTAAATATCACCAAAAGATCATGTTAAATTTATCCTTGTAGCATTTTTGAACAGAACATGATGATGGTTTCCTTAGGGCTCCTAGTTGAAGCGTAGGGCATCAATAAAACAGCGCCATCTAGTGCGGTTTTGGGCAAGGGCTACCACCTCGCTCCAGCATTTGCCACCTGATTTGGCTTCTCTCAGGATGGTTCGTCGCCATGTTGTTGACTATGTTATAATCAACATAAAAAGTTTCGGCAAATTTTACGTTTTAATAATAGAACAAAATAAATCTTCATCATCCTTAAACATCCTTAATAAATGTCCAAATCACGGATACATTTATATTAAAGTACTTTTGAGAAGCAACAGCATAACATTTTTATGTGCGTTAATTACCCAGCAGTTAAATTGTACAGAAAAAGTTTGAACATGAGAAAAATTTTACTTCGCTCATGTAAATTGTTAAAATCTAAAAAATAATTGAATTCTATGACAATTATCCATACAATGCACTTAACTCAAATTATCTCAAATCTCCTTTACATTGAAAACACAAACAACGATCGAAATTCTAAAAGCTTGTTATATTCACCAAATAAATAAAGGAGAGGAACTTCAATGACAGAAAATTGATTTAGTCAACTGACAATATTTGCCATTCATTGAAGATACAAGGATTACACACAAGGAGTACACACAATAAGCTAGCATATACTACAAATCGTTGTTGAACTGTTCAAAGGCGCTGATCTAGTTTCCTCTCAATATTTAGCATTTGTGCAATAGAGTACTGTTAAAAGACTATATAACAAATAAAAATCCAATCAATTAACTTTCAGACATTCTCAACATTGTAACGCACATTAGTTCAAATCTATCACCTTAGATATATACTCAAAATACTTTCTTTCAATTATAACGTATATGGCTGAAAATAATAATCTTCCATTATTCTATTCAAAATTTATTGTCTATTTAATGCACTACACTAATGCTGAATTAACCTAAAATATAATACCGTATATAATGTGATAAATTTCAGATAATGTATGGCAAATGCTGTCAAAATACTAGAAATTGCTATGTAGCATGAACTAGGGTTTCTGAACCGGGAATTCCCGGTTCTGATTTCCCGGGTATTTGGCTCTTTTTTCATTTCCCGATTTCCCGGGTAATAGGCCGGGAATCCCGGGAAATCAATTTTAATTTTTTTTATGCTTATTAAGATGTAACTTCAATGGATTTCATTAATTTTTTTGAAATAAAAACAAGATTCAACCATCGTAACATCTTAAAAAGACAACGCGATGTAGTCTCTCTCCTCGAATTCCTTCAAAACAATGGTACACCCGAAATTTTGACGATTTTTTCAAATCATCGTCAACATAAAAGCTTGTAAAATTGGCAAAGGATTTATCTCAGAGACTTTTCCTAAACGCAAATGAGCGTTTTCACTAGAAACTGTAGAGACTCTTCAAGATGAACTGGATAATGCAATCAAAGGGTGTTTTGAAATTCCGTCTTCCAACAACGAGGAATTTAAATCCACGCAAAAAGGATTCAAACTTGATGAAGCAATTACAAAATTAACGCCCAACCTTTTATTGAAATTTACGACTTTATATGTAAACTATCAGGTGGATTTGTCACTAAAATCCGTTCGAAGGTTTCCGACAAGTCTATCAATACTTTGTGATTTGTAAAAAGTTACCTTTTGAATGAAGACAAAAAATTGTATAATAAAATGAAAATAAAATTATTATTCTATCTTAATATCTCAAGTTCTTATTGTAATATGTGGTATTTTCCCCATTACCCGTTTTCCCGGGAATTCCCGGGAAATAGCTGTTTTTAGTTCCCGTTTCCCGGGTAGTTGAAATACCCGGGAAATCAGAAACCCTAGCATGAACAATATTGTAAACAAATTATTTGACAAATTCGACAACATTATCTGAGAAAAATTTTAATTTAATTCTTATCATCTAATATTACGCTTACTAATTTTTGTGAAAATCTCATGCCTCATCGATTTTGGATGACGAATCAATTTCCTTTCGGATTGATTAAAATATGTTACAAATAGTCTAGCAAAAAAGCAAATTGATCAAAATTAAGAATCATTATATGACATATATCATTATCTGAGAGTACAAAATAGAAGATTTCAAAGTATTTCGAAAATATCATTCATTAGAAATTTATCAATAAATTAACCTGTAATTATTTTTTTGGTATATTTTAATTTTTACCACACAGAAAAAAAGAGTATATTCGAAATATTGGGAAAAATTTTAACTAAATATAGAAAGCCGAAAATAGATAGGAAAGAAAATATTCTTGATAAGTTTGATGATACTCCTGTTTCTCAGAAATGTTCACTGTTTAAAAAGTTGGAACCCAATTTATTCGAAAACATTAAATCAGCAAATGTACCTAATTAAAATTAAATAGCGAGGGTTTTTGAACCAATTAGCGATATTATTGGCTATTAATTCTAGTTTTTATTTTAAAATTATGTATTAGATTTCCAAATAAGAATATAATCAAGCTATTTACAAATTGATTCTTAATTATATTATTTTATTTTCTACAGCTGCCGATGTTATTATTCATTTGATTTAATTTTTTATAACATACTATAGTTATGTTAATCAAATTTTTACATCAATCATCAAAGCTGATGTTCACCATTTTATCAAAATCCTAAGAACCCAAAAAATTCTCATTAAATTTGTAAAAAAGGATCAAATATTCTAAGCTTTCAAAGGATAAAAACCTAAAAGAAAATTTATGTAGCAAAATCCGAATCTTCCTTTGATTATTATTTTTGACCTTTTCTACACATAAACGACATTAAAATGTACTTTATCCCAATGTCAATGTTTTCATTTAGCTTCTAAGTTTCTAGAGTATATTTTTCATCCCAGATCTGAAGAATTTTCTAAATAACTCTATGATAAATTCAAAATCTGAAAAGCCCTCACAAAAAAAGATCTTTTGTTAATCTATGAAACAAAGAGGTTGTTCAATTGTTGACGCTTCTTTAACATTCCGGAATAATCATACAGTATTTAGCAAATAAATAATTGTTCAACGATTAAGAAGCAAATATTATACAAATAATTCATTAGAAACAATGAAGTGTGAATTATTCAAAAGGAGAACCGACTAACAGACTAACAGAGCTTTGCCTAATGATGTGTCAAATCTCAGCACTTTCTTTTATTCCTTGGCCCATTGTTTATTCAGCTTATTCAGGAACAAGCAAATTAATTAATTTGCCTTGTGGAATTTTGCGGATCCTGCCATAATACCGAGAACATCGAGAAATTAAAAGCGAGATGGTAAACAGTGGGTAGTGAGTTCATTAAGAATTCATTCAGAAGGAGGTGTTTCTTTTGTGCTAAAGATACTTATCGGAACTTTGGGGGTTATGAAAGGATTTCTTGAATTTAGTAATTAGTGAAATTTTTCCGAAAACAAAAATTTCATTAGCTGAGTACTTAAATCATATTTATCGAGATAAAACCGAAAAAATTCCATATATCCCGATATATATCTTAGATTATTAGAAGAAAATTCCTAAATATGCCTTCAAAGCATACAAGCAACGTTTTCTAAAAATAAATTTCTGCAGCCATGTGATTCCCGCAAACCATTTATATTTTTTCCAATATTAAACCAGCCACAAAATCTGTTCAAACACAAACAGAACGTTGTATTTAAAATTTATTTATTTTCATATTTTGCATAATCGAGTTTAAAATGCACGTGAATTGCTATCATGAATGTTTAAAATATTTTTATGGCCACAAAATTGGTACAAAATAATATAAATTGAAGAATAATTCTCATATTCATTCCAACAGTAAATATGTTTTGAACAGTACCAAACACCATTATAATAATGTGAGAATTATAACATTATTATAAAAATGATTATTATTCAATCAGAAAATATAATTTTTAACCAAATTGTAGCTCTTTTGAGAAACAAATTTTTAGGTTATATTATTTTTTCAAAACCGTTTATGAACATTTTTTGAGAAAAAATTTAAATTCATAAACTCTATACCTTATAAATTCATTTAAAACGTGTAATTTACGAATCCTGTGATCAGTTAATTACTCTTCATTAATATCGTATCATTACATTTTTATCTTTTTTTAATACAATAACAATCTGAAATTAAATAAAAAATAATATCAAATAATTAATGAGCAAATAATCATTAACCCATTTCTGGAATGAGTTTATTTTGTTTACAACACTTTGAATAATAATATAATTACTCAATCAGTATTTTCCCATAAATTACACTAAAATACATCAACATATTTATTGAAACATTTTAATGTATGAAATATATTTATATTGTAAAATCACATTTGAAATAAAAATCCTCCAAAACTTCGAAAGTACAGCACACCATAAAGGACGAAATATATTCACATTTATTAATTAATTTAATTTAAACACATATTCAAAAAAGCAATCGCCGAATTTCATTAAAAAATCATTACATTTCACTCCAATCCGTGGTGTGGTCACTTTTTATATTGAGAATAAATTGAAATGAATTTTCATGAAAGTTTGTAATAACAAATTACCGTAATTTTGTTACAGGTCTGCTCCCGATGTTAAAAAAAAATAATTGGAAGAGGCAAATTGTGAAGCACTTTCCAGTTGAATATTTTCTTCTAGAATCCTTTTTAATAAAGTTAAATGAAAAGGAACAAAGTTGAAAAACAAACTTGAGACATTACCTTGGAAGGTTGATTGAAGATTTTTTTAGAAAAAGCGAAGATTTCTTCTAAGGTATTAGAACTTTAGCAGGGATTGAAGCTGCTTTAAAGTGATTTGGTAATTATGTTCTAAAGACAGGTTGCCTTCAAATTTCAGAATTGGTGAGCATGCTGGATTTAACCAAAATTATATTAGATTATTTGCATAAAATAATCTACTCCAATTCAATTAAAAAATTGCATTAAAAAGTTAACCCAATCAAACCCAACCTCAATATACCAAGAATTACAGTATCCAACAATTCAGTACAAATCAACACTTAAATTATTCTTCCAAGAAACCAAAATAAGTTATAAACCTTTAATTTTACCTCTCCAGTTTGTTATTTTCTAAATTTTGTACAGTTTTCAATTGATCTCAACTGCTCCAAATTCATTGCGAAACTCAAAAAGTCCTGAACTCTAACAAACTCGATGAAAACTCACAATTTCTAATTAAATGAGATTACAGGAAAACCAAGGAAAATCTAAACTTTTCTGAGTAAATTCATTGAAGCTGTACAAGTTGTAAATATGCTTTGATTATTTTGATCTTTTAACTTTTCAGGAAAATAAAATTCGAAGAAATTGTTCATTCATCTTTAAATTCCTTCTATGAACCTGCAAAAAAATCTCCTGATCTCTGTTGTTTTTTTTGATACTGTTAGTTAATCAGGGAGTAAATTTAAATGCTAATCAACTACCAGCTCATCAAAATACCTACCTTTTCTTACTACTCCCAGCTCCTTTGGGTTGATTCTAAGTAAAATTTCTTTTAACCTTTGCTATGATAATGCTTACTCATCCACCGCTTATTCAAATCCTGGAATCTGTTTAAAACGAATAATATTGAGGGAAATGCACGAAAAATGCTGAAAATGCTTAAAAATACTTTTCGTCCTTTGTGCTCGCAAATCTTTAAATCCTGTCCTCTGACATTTCCAACGTTTTCACAATTTTAATATGCAAATGGAGAATAAATTCTCTGACTTCGAAGAAATTTTTGGAATTTTATTTGAAGGAAGGGACCATTCACATTATTTTGATACTTATATCAATTTCGATTTGATGACTTATTTTTGAGAATTTGAAAACTTATCTGTTGAATTTTCATTATTAATCGATCATTGATTTAGTGTTACATATAATATGATTGATCCCCAAATCATGTAGAAAGCTAGAAAAGCTCGTTGTTCCAAAAGTAAGTTTATTTATTTATTTAAAACATCTTTTGTTGCCAAATTAAGCTCAAAAGCGATCTTAAGACCAACATAACGTTCAGCCACTTTCACCTAACTTCAAAAGAACCTCAGTAAGCTTTGTCAAACAGAAAATTAAAAGACTTCACGTTAAATGTTTCATTTTAACGTCGTTTTATATTTTCCAATTTCTGCATAGTTTTCTGCTTTAGAATCTCTTCTTTTTCATTTACTACAATTGAGCTCGTTATACACTTGGAAGGGTAAGAAGATAGATGCCAAGAAGATGCTTTATATCATGATAGAAACGATGTGAAAGAGAAAGCTTTGTCAATTTGTTGATGCCTGTGAGGCGTTTAAGTTCAATGCACTTTTCATTCCAGACGTGTGTTGTGATGAGCTTTGTTAACTCTACTCGAGAAGTGAAGGTAGTTGAAAAGTCTAAACATTTTCCCTATATTCTTCCCACTGAATTTAAATTAAACACTTCTGGTAAACTAAAATGTGCAGAAATTCAACAAGCAATAATTTCATCTACAAATATTCAATTAATCGTTTTTCCCATTTCATGAAAAAGTCCTTTTCGAATTGAAATCTAATTAACCCAATTTTGATTCAATAAATTTCTAAAATTACAACATAAAGCTTTCAGTTCGGCAGAAAAAGCTTTTAGATATCGAACAACTGATTAAATGATTTCGCATATTTTCACGTTTTTTTATAGCTTTATTAATTATCTAAAGAAGGAATAGATATTTCCCTATAAATTCAGTTCGTTCTAGTAGCGACATAATTTAATATTCTGTCATCACTGGCCATTTCTTCAATGCTTCTTGTTTCTTAACTATTTCTGTTTTTCTCCAATCTCCTTTGACTAATTAGATTTTTTATTTCTCTTAGTTTATTTTATCATTTTTGCTGCCTGTCGTCATATTGAATCGTTTTCTTTTACTTAGATTGTTTCGTTAGAAAATATAAATTTTTCCTCATAATTTTCTCTATATTCTCATAATTTCCGTAAATTGATTGCCCAAGAATATAGCACTCAAATTTCATTCAAAGTTTTATGTTTTTAATTCTAGGAAAATTGTAGTCGGTATTTTTCATTTTGTAGAATTTTATGTATCGCTATTTTGCAGAAATGTAGAGCATTGTGTCATATCATAGTGCGGTCATAATTCATTTGATAGTTTTTAATTGGAAATTTCTAAAGAGTAGGAATATCATATGCTGATGAATTATTAAGATGATATTAAATTCTTATTAGTTCGTTATGATGATTTATGGTAGGAAAATGTTTTTGAAACGTATTTATATGCATAATAATCCTTTTACATACATAACAATTTGTTTCAGTTAACAGTTCTACTATAAATTAAATTCACGAGGAAAAATGTAGGACACATTAGGGAGAGAAAGTTTTGATGTAATTTTTATTCTCGTGTTCTTAATTTGCTGAAAAATTGCTGATGATTGCCTCAAGCTTAATATCTGAATGATGAAATTTCTGAAAACATTAAATTGTTAAGTCAAGAATTTTCCGGAGCGAATTTTTACATCTGTTTTGCTTCATTATTTATATTAATGTAGGTTTATGATAAAAATGAATTCCGTTTGCATAGCTTACAAATTTTGGAAAAATGTGAATAATGTAGTATTTGAAGCTTGCATTTCAATGTACATCAAAAATTAATAAAATAACTATGAACAGTGTCGACGCTATGTTATTTTTTCTACTGTGATGGAAAAAATGCAGACAGAGAATAATCACATAAAGCATTTTTGTATTAAAGTTTATTCATCATTATGCCTATGGTGATAAATTTAACATACCTAAATACCTCAAAAAAAGATTATGTAATAATCCAATTGCAAAACAATTTTTGTGTTAAAACTTAAAAGAAAGAATGAGATGTTTTATGTTAACAATAATAAATGTTTTGAAAACATTTAATATTTTAAATAAAGCTTAATAAGGAACACACGTCCCATTTGAAATCAAAAATTTATTATGGTATTTAAATTAAAAAAATTCTCCAAAAATATTTTTCTAATAAATTGCAATCCAACGCCTTTAAAAAACTGATCGCTGGTCGCTGCATTCAATAAAACGACTAGACCCATTGTGTTTTATCTCTAAAAAATTGATGACACATTATTCAAGTGATGTAAGATACAATATTTTGCATGGACAACAGTTTGAAATTGTTCATTAAGCTGCCAAAAACTATAGACGCGCCAAAACTCTTCTATAAACCAGTTTTAAACTCAATTTAAAAACTATAAAAATTTGTAATTTCCATATATTTTGATTCAAACACTTCACAATCTAATTCCGCAGTCTTTCATTAAACATTGGCGTGATTCAACGTATTTATTGTGATGGCTCCTAAAAATGTTGCCCGGTCGCAGATTTGCATTCTACTTTTATGCTTCGGCATGGTTTTATCTGCTACTAAAAAAGTGAACTTTCGAGTAATTACTGATTATAATTGCTGGAATTTTCAAACCAGGGAGATAATGACGTGTGTAACTGCTAATATCGAGAACGCAAATTTAGTGAATAAAGGTGATTCTGTTGAATTTAAGCAAAATGAAAATTCGAGTAAACCTCTAACAGGTGTCGAGAAAGTTTTCTTTTACAATGATCTTGAGGAAGATAACAAAAATTCGATCAATTTCTTACCGATGAATGAAATTTCACTTAAGTTCACCACTGCAGATCAACTTCAATGTTACAGACTCCACACAAAAGTGATCAATTCTACATTTTTTAATGGCAACCCCAACGATCTGAAAGTTTTCACGTTTAGTGCTGGCAAAGAAATTATTAATGTCGGTCCAAATGCATTCAAGAATGTGAAAAAACTTAAGAAAGTTACTATGACACACAACCAATTAATTATTCATCCATCGGCTTTCGTTGGTTTAAAAGATTTGGAAGATTTGGATTTAAGTTTTAATTATCTTGCAAATGTTATAGCTGCTTGGTTTCAAGATTTGAGAGAACTGAAAGGCTTGGATTTATCAAACAATGAGATCAAGGAAGTTGAGCCTGGAATGCTTCAAAATTTGAATAAGCTGAGTAATTTACGACTAGAGATGAATAAATGTATCGACACGAACTATGACCTTACCAATCCTACTGAAGCTGAAATTGACAGTGTTTTAGCACCGTGCTATCCAAAAGAATCTCAGATTATCTCCATAACTCCAAGAACAATTTCCAACATTATAAAACCAGATTCTTCATTATTCACACCTAAAGACCTTGGCGCGTGTATTTTATCGTCAATACCGAATGGACGGTTAAAAAATTTAGAATCTGGCGCTTTTTATAAAAGTGGACAAGAAATTGATACAAATGTTGTGATACAAGTTCAATGTAATAAAGGATTTGAACTGAATGTTAATCAGCCAGAAGACAACAAGATTGGATGCTCCAAAAACGTTTTTAAAAAGCCTTTCCCCAAATGTATTGCTGTTAAAGTTAGCGGTAAGCTTATGTTATTACAATATGATTAATGTTTAAGCAATAACAACCATTGTTGTCAACATTAAGCTCATAACGAAGGTTTATCAAAATGTCAATGGAAATTTTTTGCCAACTTTCAATTACTTACTTTTTAGCTTAATTTTATGTTAGTAAAAACTTTTTCTGTGATGATCATAAACCTAACACAAAAATGTTAGCCAATAGTTTATATTTCTGGTTCAATGATCGATCAAAACTGTATAAAAATTTACATTCTTGCCGAACAATTAAGTTTTCCTACTTAAAAAATTGATACATTCTAGGTATGCAACCAATAAAATCCACTAAAATTATATCAACTTTCCCCATTTCAACCACACCTTTACCAAAAACTAATGGTGCTACAATAATTCGAACTAAAACTACTCGTTTAACAACAACCACCACTCTTGAGCCAGAAACTACTCTTCCATCGGAACCTGAGACTACTATCGCCCCTGAATCAGAAATTACTGAGGTTCCTGCAATTCCTGAAGTAATAATTGTAGATGATCGCTGTCCTGGTAAATTCATAGTTGATCATACAATGGAATCAACTTGCTTGTTGAATTTCAAAAAAGTTGAATGTGATATTACCTCACACGAAGCAGGAACTGAAGTGACCATGCATTGCAAACCTGGATATAATGCAGTTGGAATTGAGACTTTGTCAAGATCAATCTGCCAACCAGACGGAAGTTGGAATGAAACACCTCCAACATGTCGTCCTAGCTGTGGTTTATCTAATGAAAATCTTGAAGGCAAAACAAAAACAATTGCTCCTTGGCATGTAGCCATTTACCGAAAAGAAGCCTACATCTGTGGTGGCAGCATCGTGTCTGAACGAGTCATTATCTCAGCAGCTCACTGTTTCAATCGACAAGTTAGAAATTCTGTTGAGATTGAAAATAAGGAACTGTTTAAAATTGTGGCGGGGAAAAATTTTAAGACTCTTTATGCTTTCGAGCCACATAAAACACAAACTTTTGGAGTTGCTGAGCTTCGAGCTGTAGACGGTTATACAGGCAATGTTGGATATTTTGTTGGTAACATTGCTGTCGTTGTATTAAGTGCCAAAATACAATTCAATGAACACATTTCTCCAATCTGTTTGGATTACGAATCTCGACTGAGCGTTAAATCTCAACTTCCGGTGGGTCTGACTGGAATGGTAGCCGGTTGGGGCTGGGATAAATATAATGAGAGTACCAGCGATGAGCTCAAAACACTCAAGATGCCTGTGGTTTCTTTCAAAGAATGTAAAGAATCAGCTGCAGAATTTGAACCTTTCATAACGACCGGTTAGTTGTTGAAATAATTTTAAGTTAATTTGATCTATTTTATCTGTCCTTATTCCTTTTTTTAAAGATAAATTTTGTGCTGGAGAAGTGAGTAGATTTTGAAAATAAAAATTTGATAATAATTTAATGAAAATATTCCAGGCTAATGGTTATGGAACTTGCAATGGCGACACAGGAGGAGGATTGATGTTCAAAAAAACTGTTGGAGAAACTTCAGCGTACTACTTGAGAGGTGTCGTCAGTAACTCCAAATTTGTTCCAAGAAGCTGCGATGTGTTATTCTATACTTTATTGACCAACGTTCACACGTACATTGACATTATTCAGGAGACTGTTGAGGATTATAGCTAGGTATCTGCAAAATTTAGGTGATGGGTGAATATTTCAACTAGTTGAAATTAATTTTAAATGTTTGGTGTACAAACTTGAAATAAATGTATCATAATATATCATAATAATGTAATAAATATTTGAATATTTTAGCAAGCACACGAATTTCCCGCTATTATTAAAAAACCCAATGATTTTATTGAATATTTTTAATTAAACTTTATTTTTATATTCTATATAGTTTCTATCTAAGCTACTTGAAACCTGGGACTCTATACAAAAACTCTCCATCATCGTCATAAAAACAATCATCTAACTGATAAGTTTTTCCTCGTTGCCAAAGTTTTTTTGGAATATGAATGTGCTCCCTAATTTCCAAAGATTTAAAAACTGCATCCTTTTCTGAATCAAATCCAATCACTTCAGACGTAGTGTGTTTCATTTTGAGTAGAGTGTTAAAATTTTGATCTTTAGTAACTTCAATTTGAGTTTTTGGTGGCTCGGAAGAAATAACAACTTCTGGTGTAGTTTCTTGGAACTTTTTAAAGGTCATTAGTTTGCTGCTGCCTTGTAATTTACTTTCAAGCAGAAATGAATCATTTTTAGGGTTGGGCTGTTTATTTGGAACTTTATATTGACTATCATCTCCTATTTGGCAAATTTCTGGTTCTGGCTCAGTGTAATTCTTACAGCTCGTGATAATATCCAGAAATTCCGTTTTTCTAGGTTTCTTAAATTCATAAAGTGCTTTTTTATCCAAATTTGGTGTATTACTTTCATCAAACTTTCGACTTGAAAACTTTTTCAAATGATCCAGTAGTTCTTGATCAACTTCTGGTAGCTTATTTTCCTTTAAAAATTGCCAAGATTTTTTAACAGCAAAGTCATGTTTTTCAATTCTCTCCTCGTTTTTGGGGGTCCAATTAGATTTTAATATCTTTGATATAATTAAAGGATCGGCGGGAAAACACTCTGCTAGCTTTTCAATGTTCCATTCTTCAGGATCTTGTTGATTTAAATTACGAATCTGAGTTTTCTCACCCCAAGTCAAAAAATTTAGATTTTTTGTTTTGAAGTATTTGTTTCTTGTAATCCATAACTGCATTTGCTTCTTATAATTTCTTTCCTCTTTTTCGTGATCTTTGTGAACTTCGTTAGCTTTCATAAAATCTGGCTCATCATCTAAAAATATAATTCAATTTAAATTAAGCTCGATTTAAAGGTTAACAAATAGAACAGTACCAATAAACTCATAACCACTAGCTTCAGTGCTTTTCTCATCAAATTCTCTTAGTCTTCTGTCGATTCCTGGATTAGGAGCTCGCCTCACATAAGACCTGTTCTGCAATATAATCCTTAAATTAACTAGGTTCTTTAAATTTCGGAACATTTTTATAAAATATCAAAACAAAAACAATCTGAAACCGCCTGTGTAAAGATAACTCGTGTTACAAACCGCTAGAATAAGAATTAAATCGAATGTTTGTTTACTTTTTGCCGATTTGTGGAATAAAAATACATTAATTGCTATATTTCTTTAAGAATGCCTCTCCCAGCAGCATTATTGAAACGTTTAGCTAAACGAGGTCTTGTTAATGACGCCAAAGATGAAGAAATAATAGCAGAGTCCTACGATGAGATTAATGAGAACCCTGAAAACTATGGAAATCCTGGAATTGTTAAAAGAGATGAAAACGTCTGGGCTGAGAGATTGAAAAGAAGGTTCCAGTCCCAAACTGTAAAAGGAGTGAAAGGATGCGCCAACAAGTACAATGTTCATCATAGATGCTCTATGTTTTGTGCTGAAAAATTTGGGGACGGGAATTCTGAGCCATCCAAAGCTTATAAAATCAGGTTCAAAAGATTAACAGATCGCTATCAAGTCCCAAAAGACTGGATAACCGTTTATGATCCAGGCTGGTAAGATAACTTCTTTTTACCACTGATAGGAATCTAAACTTATGATATATTTTTTTAAGCTCTGCATACTACTTTTGGAATAAAATTGATGACATGGTATCATGGTTACCTCCCACGCACCCAAAAGCTCACATCTCTAAAAGTGCTGCAACTTTACGCCAACAGATTGAGATAGATGATCGCAGTTTCGATGATAATGATCAGACATCTTCAGCTCAAGTTTCACAACCAGATAATAATCATCCAACCATGGAAGAGACGCCTGAAAAATACAAATCGTCCTTACCAGTCATTAAAAAACCAAAATCTAGAGATTTGGAAAAAGTATTGAAGAGCAAACATGATCGTCGCTCTCGGAGAACAACACGTCGAGACAACAGAGAATCCGATAAAGTTGACCCAATGGATCCCTCATCTTACTCCACCTGTCCAAGAGGAAAATGGTCAGCCGGCTTAAACGCCGATGAAAAAACTGCAGTTGATCCCACAGCTCCTGGTGGCGCTCCATTCCAACAGAGACCTTTGCCATCTCCAGGAGACATTATGCGAGCTAACATGAAGAACAAGAAGAGGAACTCTGAAAATGAGAATTCAGATGAAGAGTTTAAGGCACAAAGTGGAATTAATGAAGACAGCGATATGGATGATGCAAATTCCGATTGAATAAATTAAGCAAGGTAAATATTGATAAGGTTGCAATTCTCAATATATCTTGTGTTTTTGTGCAGAATCAAATTGAATAATAAAGATTTCTTATTCAAATACTCATTCGAACTCTAAATCGTTAATGGTTTACACACACACATTTTTAGATTTAGGAACATCTGTTGATAAGATATAATTAATTGGAGCACGTTTTGACAAACATTTCTGTTTTTACAACGAATGTTGTTGAATGACGACACCAAATAATGATTCATTGGTTGTTTATTTACATTTTAAATTTTGTTAAACTTATAGCAGCAATTTTTTAAAGCAGGGTGACTTTACAGATTATAATAAACTGGATAAGATAGTGTATTAAAAATCAAGTTATCAATATCATGTTCTCGTTGATATTGGGAGCACTTTAAAGGCAACAAGCAGATAAGATAACTTTTTTTAAATCGATAACGGCACCAAACGTTAATTAACAATATACTCCACAACTTGTGCCTATTTGGATCATTCATAAAGTGGATATTATTGTAGGAAGCTTATGTAGTCTCAGTGATTAATAGAATTTCATAACAATGTCGAACAGGCAGAATACTGGAAATGGTCAGTGGGAATTAGATTGGTTTACTTTTAACCAAAAAAACAAGCCTCAGGGAAATGTAATTGTTTTTGATGATGGTTCGTTTCAATGATATGCATTTCAAACATTCAAAAATATTTCAGGCATTAGTCGGTGGAATTTTTGTCATGTTCAGCAGTGGTCTTCAGATGGCCTGGATCTTTAACAAACAAATTCTGGATTTCGATTTTGCTGCCGGAAGAACAGAAACTGTTTTAACTTTAGTGAAAATGTCTTGGTTTTTCACTGCTATTCTTGGTCTTATTCTGGGATCATTTGTTATCGAAAAAACTTCAAAATTGATATTATATGTAAGTTTGATTCTTAACAGTTTTCGAGAGATTGTTAATAAAATAAATTTTATAGATTCTAGCAACAATTTTTAGCATAGCAAGCTGTATTTGGCTCATATCATTTCCAAACATGTTTGAAGCTGTCTTAGTGTCACGTATGTTAGCTGGTGGAGCTTATGGTATAGCATACGTAACGGTTTTGGTGCATGGGAGTGAGATTATCAATCAAAGACAAAGAGGATTAGTGTTGACTACTCTCCACTTTCTGTTGATCATTGGTGTGATGTTTTCTGGAACAATGACAATGACTCTTGAAGAAGAACCGTTTTTACATCCATTGAGATTTATTGGAATCATAAGTGCTGTCTTCTCAGTTCTCGGATTAATTTTCATTCCAATATTCACACAAGAATCACCTGTTGCTCTGATCCGGAAAAATATGGATCAACAAGCCTTGCGCATAATGATCAAGGTTCGATCAGAGACTGAAGAAACTCCTGCAATTACGAATGAGTTTATTGAACTGAAAACGATGGTGGAGGAAGATGAACTGAATAACAACGGATTGTTCAGTGATGGAAATGCTAGACCACTTTTAATAATCTTTTTGATGAAAGCTGTTTTTGTCATGTCTTTCAACTATCCACTGAATATGATCCTATTGAATAGTGCAACAATTATGGATGATACAAATGATTTGAATGTCACGGTTCAATCGATTACGAGAGTCGTTCCCATATTGATATCATTATTTACGATAGATCTTGGCAGACGGCCCCATTTTTTAATTGGCTCGGGAGGATCAGCTTTACTGTTGATAATCCTAGGAATTGTATTTGCAGTTGTTGAGGCACCATCTAATACTTTAATTATAGCTCTAATAATACTTTTCCAATTATTTGCCGGATTCGGTCTTGGTTTCACTTCTGATGTCATGGCGAGCGAAGCTTTCAACTGTTTCAAGAAACCTCGATCAATTTCATTTGTGACTGCCCTCGAGCTCATCCTTCAAATGATCTTTATTGCGATCTTTCAACTTACAGATTCAAGCATCACATCAAAAGTTTCAGTTTTAATAGCTTGTGGCGTAGTCATAATTCCGATCACCATAATATTATTCTTCAAGCTACCGGAAACTGCAAAAATGTCCATCAGACAAACAAGAAGCGAGTTTGCCAAAAGAGGAGCGCTCGTATTTTCTGGAACAAAAATGCCAACTGAAGGTATCAATGTTTATTAAAATTATGATTTTTTATCTATGACAATAATTAATTTTTTATCTATGACAATAATTAATTTTTTATATTGTCAGACCACGAAATTTCAATAAAAACTAGGTAGAAATAAAAATAGGAATTCATTTAAAATGTATGCCTGTGAAATGTGTTGATATTTATTAATAGCTTGAAAATGGTTGTAAAATAAATGAAAAGAATGTTTCAATAAAAATAATCTATTTGCAACAATAATTCTTATCAATAACTTTCTCCCGTAACTGATACTCTTTTGTTATCGATAAGTTCCTATAATAATTTTTCCAGAGAATATTTGAGAAGCGATAATTTACGATAACAAGGTGATTCAGAGTTTTCAAGTTATTTTGTCTCGGTCTTCGTTTTGAAAATGTTTGGTAGATTAGTTGGCTTCATGAGGGATTACAACATGCAGCTATTTGCCATGGTTCCAGGTATTTATTCAAAAGCTTGATCATATATTTGTGTATTACTTAAAACTTAAAATTAAAGGTTCACTCTTGATGATGAATTCTGGAACGCAGTTGGGTTGGGGTGTGATGAATCAAGAGTTTGAAGTGCAAGAGTGGACTGTGGAAGCCTCAACTACATTGTTAGTACAGATAATAATTTGTTGGCATATTTTTGTGGCCATAGGCGCAATTTGTGGAAGCTTCATTCAATATAACATAAATGTTTTCACAATCAATGTAAGTGGAAAGTTTTAATAAACTTTAAATTAAATTTAAAATTTTTATTACAGACAATCAACGCCTCAATTTTTGCGATCGCATCGATCATCTTGATAGTTCAGCCAAATGAACCTTGGGCTGTTGCAACCTGCAGATGCTTTGGTGGATTTGCTGCTGGCCTAAACTACATAACATTTATAATTTATGGCAGTGAACTGGCCAGCCCCATGCTTAGAAGTCACATCATTTTTATGCTCCACTTCTCCTTGATCATTGGATTATTCATTTTTTCGTGGATCAACATACCATCTGTAAACCTAATTCTGGGATCAATTAATCTCTTTTGCAGCGTCCTTGCAGGAGTTATCGGATTCTTCACACTTAAACCAGCTCCAATTTATTTACTTAGTAGAGATTGTGAAGCTGAGGCTTTACTGAGTTACAAACATTTTCATAAAACTTTTGAGGACGCGTCACAATCAGAAAATGAATTGGAAAAGATGAAAGGATACGTTCTAGCTGAAGATTCAAGGAGGATTTCTTTTATCAGTATTCATAACATGAGAACACTTTTGCTAGTGATCTTAGCAAAACTAACTTTTGTAGCTCTTTTCAATGCCACTCAGAATTCCATTAAAATTATTCTTTTGAGGCCGTTTTTGTCAGGTATCAAATTTTTGACCTCAAATAAATAATGAAATTTAACAAATTTTTAGTTTTAGGCATGACACGTGATTGGACTCCAATTTTTCTCTCCTCAGTTCACCTACTAGGCGGTCTCTTGGCTTTTTTCACCTTCAATATCATTACTCATCGTTTCCGCTTCTTAACTTCCGGCATCATCAGCTCAATTCTACTCGTTGCATTTGGTATAATAATCTTCACCTTCGAGACCATCATAAACTGGCTCCCACTACTCTTTTTTATTCCTCTAGAATTTATTCTAGGAATCGGAATCGGCCCAGTTCCCAACATACTAAAATCTGAAATATTTCCTCAAAGAGAAAAAAAGTTTTCCGTCGCTTTCGCAATATTAGTTGAAGAAACTTTGCAAGTGGTGTTCGTTTTGGTAACATTTCAATTTTATTTTAATGTTACTTTAGGATACTTTGTGAATTTGTTCGTATTTGGCATTTACTCGTTGTTTTCATGTTGGCTTGTATTTTTCTTTATCAGAGACTCTAGATTCAAATCCATCGTAGATACAAGTAATTTGTATAAAAAGTAGTTGTAAGCACTTTGAAAACAATTGTATATAAATTAGATCAATAAGTTCATAATGAATAAACTAGCAAAGTAATGGTATGCTTTTAAAAAAAATCTAAAAACCTTCAGAATTTTGATAACCACTATCTATACGGTATTTACTAAAAATAGATTCAATGTGCATAAAATATTTATTTATAACACTATTGAGATATTAGCCAATAATTCGACATAGTTTAGAAGAAGAAACCAAAAATTTCAAAAATTTGATCTTAAAATGCAGGGATTCACAAAACAAAAATTTTAACTATCATCAAACTTTAAATAAATTCAATTCAACAAAATACAAAACATTCTTTAATTTTACCTGCAAACCTTTAATAAGTTTGCAGTAAATTTTTTATTCATAAAACGTTTTTCTTGGTCGCAAACACTAGTTCGCCTCTGACCTTAATAAAATGTGTACTGAATTTCTTAAGAAAATTAAAAAAGTCATTGCACTTGAACATTTTAGTAAAAAAAACTTAACATCTAGAAAATGTTTGTTTTGAAGGGCTCTCCGCCTTTCTAGCCGGTGACGCTCTTCCGAGGTGGATTCGAGAATTTCGGGCGCCTCCAAAAATTGTTACGCAAAGTTATGCAAATTATATCATTAGTTATGCAATTTTGTAGTTTATTTGCAATGTGGGTGGACTTAGATTTTTAAATTTGGGTGGTGAATCGTGCCCTTGTAGGCATATCTCCAAACACTGTGTCTCCATGAACGCTTTTTGCCAACGCTTTAATAGAAGCTGCTATGTCCACGTTGTTTTCCGGCTCCTGAAAGAGTTTTAAAGCATTTTAGTCAAACGATATAAAAAAGATAGAAATAATAATTACATCTTCCAACTCCTCCTCGTTGCGCAAACACATCATTGGCATCGAAATTGGCATACTTCTAGCAAGATTTATATTTTGCTTGCTTGCATGACGTGGAATCACTACCCCGTCACTTTTGTCAAAAGTTTCTGTAAATTCAAAGAAAATCATTCTAGAAATAATATCACAAGGTTATAGACAATTTTCAATTACCTTCATTATCTGAATTGAGATCAAGCTCCCCATCCGAGAGATTTTGGCTGGTTACTTGCGGTTCTTGCATTCCCTCCATATCGAAAATATCATCGAAAAATTGAAAAGCTTTAGTAGACTTAACCTGAGAGCTGAGCACTGTGGAATGTTTAGTGTCCATTCTCTTGGACTTTTCACTTGCAGTAAGTCCCGTTATTCCAGAAATTGCATTTATTGTAGCTGTCGGAGGAATTTTCTTGGCAAAGAGGGCGTGTCCCACCCCTGAAGGGCTATTATCAATACTCATGGGTCCTGTGCTATCTGGTGTCACTGGCGGTGTGTCCAAGTGGCCATTTCCAGCCAATGGAGCCGCATTATTAATCAAATTTGTACTTGTGTGTAAAATAACGGTCTGGTCAATGTTGGAGATTAAGCTGACCAACTGTTGATATTCTTTGGTAGCTCGAGCTCGTTTTGCGTTCAACTGTGCCATTTTCTGCTCAGTGAATTTACGTATTCCCTCGTCAGCCACAAGTGCTTCACATTTCACGTAATCTAATAATGTCTGGTGGAGTTGCTTCACACGAGAGTCATCCGACATTGCGGGACCGTTTGAGCTGCCGAAGGCGTCTAGTTGCTTCAGGACTATTTTGTATGGCATCGAGTAATTATCACATGGTTGCAAGTCACAGAACGAGGAAGTTTGCTGAAAAAATGCCATTTCATAAGGATTAGTTCAATGTTATTGAGTGCTGTGTTAATTAATGAAAAATTTTCTCAATGGGGGAGAGTGTTTGGTATTTTATTATACTTCAACAAAAAATTGGAAGATTCTCAAAAATTTGAAAAATTACTTCTGAATTTTTATTAAATAAAAACTTTTGAAGTAATCTCTTAAGAATTTTCCAATATTTGACCTTCAAAGCATGCCTGTCCTTTCCCACGCCACTTTTAATCTATTTTCCACTAATTAAACAATTTAACACCGTTCAATACTCGCGATAATCTAATTAAAAACTCACCAGGAGATTTCCGTTGAGTAAATACTTTCCAGTATTGTCGATGGCAAACGCAAAAACATCACAATTGATGCATCTATTTACAGCCCACTTGTCAAACTGGATCCTTTGTACCAATGCTTGCTGTTGAACAATAATTTTAGCGTCATCAGTTGGACCGACGGCCTAAAAATCAATAAACAAGATAAATTAATAAATAAATATTAACGAACAAATGTATATTAAATATCTAATCGAGAGAATCTGCAGTTTGGATAATTATTTTGTTGTTGAACTCCATTTTCAGCTGTTTACAGGGGACGTTCATTAATTATGCCATTTTACGTTTCAAATGTTTTTGTTTAATATCAATATTTTTTTAATAGAATAATATTTGCGTGAAAAAATAACTCAAAAAAATTAATTCATTTGGGTAGACATAATTAACGAACGGTTATTTGTGAAAAATATGAGTTACTACATATGTTTTATGTGCATTGGTGTTGGTGATTGCTTAAGAATGCTTATTTATCGATTTTTAAGACAAATTAAGAGTTTGAAAGGATCGGACTAAGCTTAAGTGGCATCGCCAACTACTTTGTAATGCATTAGAGCGAAGATAATTGACATTGAAACAAAGGAAGTGAAGATATTCCGTTCAATTTAAAATTGGGAAGATGGACGTCTACGGTAAATGAGCTCAGATAGTTGTTTTCGTCAATGGATGTTTTGGAATTTTTGGGTTAGCTGATTGAATAACTAAAATGTTAATTGATTAAATAATAAGGTATTGATGAAACAATTATTTGAGCATCTTATTTGTTTAAAATTGGGTAAATTGGGAAACTGGGTATTCTTTCTCAAAAAAATTATTACATTTAAATTTTTTTTTTCTCTTTAAAATTGTTTTGTTGTTTTCAAGAAAAGCGACAGGAATTAATTAGCTTTTTCATAAATATTGATGCAAATTTAAACAAAATTTTCCTACAATCATTTACACTTTCGTCGCTTGTTAGCCCTTGCATTAGTATTGGTACAAATAATAATAATATTTTCAATTTCAATTTCTCACTTGTTTAAAGAACTCCTCACAATCCAACTGAAGACCGTTCCACGAGTCATCAATTGGTGGACTAAGTGGGCCAGGAAATGATGGAATCACCTGGCTAATAGTCTTAATTTCAATGTTCCTACAATTACAAAACATCTTCTATCCTTCTCAAAATTTCAACTCAAAATAATCCAAATTCAACTCAATATTAGCGAGAGAACCGCCGTAGTTTAATTTATGCCGCTTAAAATTTGATTTTTTGCGCGAAATTTAAATGGAATTGTTGATCCAAAAATCTTGTTTCATTGAAAATGTGAAGATAATACCAGAAGACAATCTTTTAGAACGTTTAAATATGATATAAAACAAAATATATGATCAAAAAATAAAAATACATCGATTCATATTTATTTGGTCAAAAATCTTTATTTTATCGTGACAATCCTTAAAACTATTAATATAATTAATGTATAAAAATGGAATATTTCATGGAGCTTGATCAATAAAATTCAACAAAATCCTTCCAAATATACCAAGTGAAGTTAAGAAATCCTAAAATTCTACTAAATCTACAGCAGAGTGAGCTGAAAAGACCTTAAGAAAAGTCTTTTCTTATGAAGCAAATAGTCAGAAAATATCTTTACCTTCTAAAATAGATTCTCAACTATATTGAAAAAAGCTTCTGTAGGGAAACACAAAAAAACAGGAAGAGGAACAAATTGAATTGGGGGAATCAGCGAAAAATATTTCTATTGAAGTTTATGAAAAACAAAACGTTGAAAGAGCTAGTAATCCACTAGAAGTAATTTATGTTGATTCTGGAACCACCATCGATACGAGAACCATCCATTAATTCTAGAATATTTATAATTAGATTATTTTGAACAATTAAGATAAAAAGTAATGAAACTTACTAATTGCAACCTCTGCATCTCTTTCCTTAGCGAATCGAACTACACCAGTGTCTTGTCCACGAATTTCGGCAAACTTTACCTCACCGATATCTCTGAATTTGTCTCTCAAATTTTGCCAGGTCCACTAAAAATTTAAAATGAATATATTGTTAATATTAAGATACTCAGCTAATGTAAAGTTTTTTATGAATAAAAGTTTTCCTCACATTACTTGGTAGATTTCTTGCAACAATTGTATCAGACGGTCCTCTTTGTCCCAAATTGTTTCCACCAGTGTTTCCACCAGTATTCCCAAAGTTCCTGTTGCTATAATCATCATTGCCTTGTGTGTTATAATTCCTGATCTGATTATTTTGTCCGCTTAAATCAAAATCTCCTCTTCCTTGATTGTTGAATCCAGTTGTATTGTAAGCATTCAATGAATTATAACTGGCCTGATTATTTTGATTCACCAAGCTCTGTTGTTGCTGCATATCGTTTTGTTGAAGCTGCTGTTGCTGTTGATTACTCAAACTCAAACCCAAAGAGGCAGCCGCTGAAGACAATAGTGGATTAGACAATGCAGAGACTCCTTGCAAATTACTCAAGCCACCCACCACGTTACTAAGCGCAGCCAGATTGCTGCTCAAACCCGACAAGCTAGTGTTATTAGGGACTGGGCCGAGCAAACTGGAAGCATTAGTGAGCGGAGGAGCAACTGGAGTTGGTGCTGAATTGTTCATGCCCAGCGAATTGTTAGAGTTTGAGTTTGGAAGATTTCTTGCAACGTCACGTAATGGCTCTCCATTAGGCCCCAGACCAATGCCAATTCCTTTCAGACCTTCGGGCAATTTAATACCTTCGACCTTTTCAGGAATTCTGTCTAAACGAACTGTCATCCTACGATCAAATAAGATTTGACGATCGAACATTGAAATAGCCTGAACAGCTTCAACTGGATGCTCGTACTCTACGACAGCGAAACCACGAGAGTGGCCCTCTTTGTCCAAAGATAAGTCGAGACTGACAACCTTGCCGGCGAGTTTGAAGACTTGCTTCAGCTTCTTTGCATCTACCTTATAGTCCAGCTGTTAATTTCATTTGTAAATGGAGAAAAAACGGAGAAATGATTGAAATTATCTGCAAATTGACAAAAATTCTACTGGAGGGATCGACAGCTGTTGCTAATTGTTTTTTTGGTTGAATTTGCTAATATTTTTGTTACAGCTGACAAATTTCCATCAACATTACAACAAAAACGTTTAAAAATTTTGAAAAATCATTTCAATCAATACCAATCTTTATGACTTAAACAAATGTGTTTCTAAAAATAATCAAAAGTGAAAATTAGTCATTAATGAAGAAGATGAAAATTCCTCCTTACATTGCGATACATCAAAAATGTTAGATATTATTTAAAAATAGGAAAAGTGTTGCTTCTTATCATTTGAGATTATTTGTTTCAAAGTTAGTCAATAAATTGGCAGAACAGTGAACCTCAGACTTAAATTAATAAAGAGGATGAATGTAGAAGTGAAATTGAATCCCACATCTGGTTAAAAAGTAATAAACGCATGCAAGAACTTTAATTTCCTGTCATAATTGACAAATGACAAAATTAAACTTCCCTTTGATAACATCAAATCAATGAATTGACACGATCAATAGCAATTTATCTCAGCAGCAAACTACACCTCCTCAAAATATCAGGATACAATGACAACAATACTCAAAGCAAAATATACTCACGTTAGCTACGAAAACTTTGTGATGCAAAGGACCTTGAATGCCTAGGCCCTCCAAAAACTTAGTGGACAAGCCGTAAGTGTTAAAATTCGCAGAATCAATGTAATCCTTTATACCACCAAGCGAGGACGACCTGTCGTTGAATGAGTTTGATAAATGGCTACAATATTTTTAGAGACCATCAACAAAATTTTGGAATCAAAAACCGAAAATATAAAAATGAAAAAAACATCAGATTAGTTCAAAGAGAAAATTAGCAAGCAATTGAAAAGAGATGGTCAAGGCTGTATATAAATATAAGTGAAGATTCCTTCCTGAGAAGTATTTCAACATATTTTGACTAGAAAAGTTTATAAGACGGATCTAATGCTGGAATATATTTGAATAATTTTTTCAGTGTAGAAAATGCACTTAATATATTCAACCTTGACTCAAAATTCCCTTCCCATATGTTAAAAAAGCATCAAAACCACTAACATTCTATCGTCGTCTCTATCCCTTCTGAAATTGTCTCTAGAATTACCACCTCCAGAATTTCCGCCTCCTCCACCCCCACCAGAGCCGGAACCTGATTTAGCAACAACTCGGCCGTATTTATCACGTTCATTGCCATGATCCTCTTTAATGACCAAATTCCTTCCATTCAGGTCAAATCG
Organism: Parochlus steinenii; assembly: GCA_038502155.1. NCBI lineage: Eukaryota > Metazoa > Arthropoda > Insecta > Diptera > Chironomidae > Parochlus > Parochlus steinenii. The sequence goes on from JAXCIN010000039.1 coordinate 2,661,365, forward strand.
ATTCATTTTATCCATTGCAACTTTGACACTTTCCGCCTTTTCGAACTCAATTATTCCACAACCTCTAGGCTTATTGCTTTCATCAGAAAACAAATCGACGAAGGAAACGTCATCAACCTCTCTACGGAAAAGGTCCTTCAAATCTTGCCTGTATAATTAAGTGTTTTAAAACAAAGAGCCAACGCAAATGGACCTAAATCTTCAATATATAAGTTCAATAATTCTTACCAACGATACTCGTAGGGTATGTTAGAGACATAAATTCTTCTACAATCACCAGTACTTGACCCATTACGATCTCGAGACTTTTCATCCCTGTCGTTATCAAATCGAGAACCCCTTTCGGATCTTCTTGACCGATCTCTTTCTGTACTTTCAGTATCCATTACTGAATAGAACCACAAACCAATTAAAACGGATCAAAGATCTATAACCAGCAACAACAACAAAATTGTTGGTTCCTTTCAAAAAGTCCTATAACTCAAAATAAAAGGCTAGAAAACACAATATCCTTGTTCACTGAGTCAACACAAAGACTGTAATACTTAATTGATTTGAACAGGAACCTTAAGTAGATCAGGATTGATATAAGAAAATTTCACTTGTAAATTGAGCTTTTCACGTTCTGTAAGTTATATGTGTATTGGTGAGTTTTTAGCGGCATGAAATTTAAATAGCGGTTTAAGAATTAGAACGAGCGGCGTATTTTCCCCCCAAAACTTGTAAAACTTCTGATCAAAATATTTGATGCAGTAAATTATCTGAAATAAAGTGTTTCGAACATCTTCAAGATTCAATAAAGAAGCGTAAACTTTTGCTTAGCAATATGAGCGATGAAGGCGAATCATCGAGTACGCTTCTAAAACAATAATTTAAGTAAATATTGATTATTTATATTTTTACAGCAGCAAATCAGCGCTCTAAACGCAGAAAGATTGATAAAAATGGACGTGCTGCTGCTTTTGAGCGTCTTAAAGGATTGAAAGGGACCAAAAACAAGTACATGGACGATGCCCCATCAAATGTTTATGATGTAGTCGACGAGAACGAATATTCTAAACTGGTGTCAGGAAGAGCTGAAACAGATTGGATTGTTGATGATGGTTAGCCAATACTAGATCATAAACTCTTTCATTTTTTATCGCTATTTTGTTTTTAGATGGCAATGGTTACGTGGAAGATGGTAGAGAGATCTTTGATGATGAGGAAGAGTTCGAGGAAACTAGAACCTCAAAGAACAAGAACACTAGCAAATCTAAGAGAAAGAGAGATATAGAACCAGTCGCAGCTAACAAAAAAGGATCATTGAAAAACTTTTTTAGTAAAACTGATGGCAAGAAAAAAGAGGTTTGTTTATTTTCCTCTTGAACAGACCAGAATACTGATTATTTATTTTTGATAGGTTCCAGTCAGTAGTGTTGACGATGATGCTTTGCTAAATAACATTCTGGGTGAAATTGCCAGCTCACCCTCTCAAACTTTTAATAAGGCAACTGCTGTGATCATCAAGCCAGCTAAAATCATTAAAACCTCTTTGAAAAAGTCTAACAATGAAGATGAAGAAGTCAAAAAATATCTCGAGAACTTTGGCAAGAGCTTGAAAAAAGATAATATTGATGTAAAAAAGTAATATTTTTTCTCTGAAAATGTGCTAAATGTCAGTTTAAATTTTTAGGAACAAAAAGCAGCCAAGCAGGAAGAGATCGAACATGAGATAATAAACGTGGAAACGACTCCTCAGCCCAAATTCATGCAAAAAGTGGTCGTTAAGAATATTTCCTTATCTCCAGTAACAATTCTAGCTACTCAAGAAATGGACTTAGATTTTGGTGACGACATTTCCCTTGATAAGTTAGAATCTGCCGAGCAGGAAGCTTTCAAACTGATTGAAGAAGCTAAAATTGTAAAAGTTTCCAAAATCGAGGAAGCAGCAAAGCCAATAATGAAACTCTCAAACAAGCCCGTAAATTGTGAATCAAATATTTTTCTTGAACTGGAAGGGATCAACTTTGATGAAGAAATAGATTTGGACAGCAGCATCAGCAACTTGGATTTGAATACTGAAACCATGAAATTCTTTTATTGGGACGCTTGGGCAGATCAAAACAAAAGGCCTGGTGAAGTTTTTATGTTTGGTAAAGTTGAGGTGCCTTCTGGTCCTAATAAGAAGGTTAAGGAGTATAAATCCATTATGGTTCAAGTAGAGAATGTTGATAGGTGCTTGTTTTTGTTGCCTAGAACTCATGTAAGTATATTAACTTCGCTATTTTTGTACTTTCATGAATTTATTTGAATTTTGTTTTAGTTCTACGATTATACCACAAAATCCTTAACCGAACAGGAAGTGACCATGTCAGATGTCTACAATGAGTTCAACGATCGCTTATCAATAGAGCTGAACATTCGTAATTTTCGCACCAGAAAAGTGATGAAAAATTTCGCCTTCTCTGTACCAGATGTGGATGTACCTGTTGAGTGCGAGTACTTAGAGGTTCGATTCAATGGTAAAACGCAAATTCCAACATTGAAAAAAGAGTACAGTACCATTGCTTACGTTTTTGGCGTCAACACAAGCCCAATTGAAACTTTCCTTTTGGAGAGAAAGATTAAGGGTCCAAATTGGTTGGAGATAAGCCATTTTAAACCTACTAAAGCTCCTCTCAGCTGGACCAAAGTAGAAGTCACCGTGCCAGACATGAAGCATGTGAAAGTGTGCGAAGGAATGGCAAATGTTCAACCGCCTCCGCTCGTCATTTGTGCCCTGAAAGTGGAGACAATTACAAATGTGAAGAATGATAAGAATGAAATTGTGATGATTTCTTTGCTCCAGAATTCTAGCTACTCGCTGGATAAACAAAACAAGCAGTTGGTTTCGAAACAATTTTGTGGAGTAACTCGACCGAGCAACAAGAATTGGCCTTTTGATATACAGCAAAAGTTGCAGCAGTACAAGAAGTTTAAGATTTTTAAGCATGACAGTGAAAGGTTCTTGCTGCAGTGGTTTTTGTCAATTTATCAAGTGAGTTTTAAATGTTTTTTTCCGCATTCGATTAAATAATGCAACTTTTTGTCATTTAGGTAATGGATCCCGATGTGATTGTCACTCCTGACGCTCACGATGCTCAACTAGACATTATCTGCAATCGCTTAACATTCTATAAAATCTCGATGTGGTCTAGAATCGGCCGTTTGAAGATCAGTCAAATGATGGGCAAAAGAATTGAAGATTTCTTCATTGGAAGAATGATTTGTGATGTTAAACTTTCAGCAGAGGAGCTTATTAAGTCGCGCAGCTATGATTTGGGGACTTTGTGTAAAGAAATCTTGAAGATTGGAGATGATGAGAGGCAGGAAATTCTTCATGATAATAAACCGTTCGCTTTTGACTCGAGTGATACAATTCTTGAGTTGGTTGAGTTGAATGTGCAGGTAATTTATTTAAAATCATTTTGTAAAATTATCTTCAAACAATTTTTGTAATTTCAGGACTGCTTATACACCATAAAACTTATGCACGAATTGAACATTTTACCATTAGCTTTACAAATCACGAACATTGCTGGAAACTTAATGTCAAGAACTCTGAGAGGCGGAAGATCAGAAAGAAACGAAATGTTATTGCTTCATGCTTTCCACGAGAAGGATTACATTGTACCAGATAAACAGTTGAAGGAAGATAGTGTGGTCAACACACATGCTGGAGAAAAACCGGAGAAGTTTAAAAAGAAGGCTGCATATGCTGGTGAGTTTTGTTTAATCTTTGACATGAATTTTGAGCTAAATAATTCACATTTTTACGACATTTTTAGGCGGTTTGGTCTTGGAGCCAATAAAAGGATTTTACAACAGTTACGTCCTGCTGATGGACTTTAACTCTCTATATCCGAGCATTATTCAAGAGTACAACATCTGCTTCACCACAACTCTTCCACCAGCAAACGAAAACGAAATGTCTGATGTTCCTGATTCCAGCGTCGAGTTGGGAATTTTGCCCAGGCAAATTCGTCGTTTAGTGGAAAGCCGAAAAAACGTTAAATCCTTGATGGCGAAAGAAAAATCTCCTGAGTTGAAACAACAATATAATATTCGACAGATGGCGCTGAAGTTAACAGCCAATTCCATGTACGGATGCTTAGGATTTTCAAGATCTAGATTTTATGCACCACATTTGGCAGCTTTGATCACTTTCAAGGGCAGAGACATTCTCATGAATACCAAGAGCTTGACGGAGAAATTGAATTATAAAGTGGTTTATGGAGATACAGACAGTATTATGATTAATACTAACAGCACAGATTTTGAAGCGGTTAGTATTTATTCTTCTCATCTATTGATCCAATTTTCAAGTATTTTCTATTCATAGGTCAGCAAAATCGGCTTGCAAATTAAATCCGCTGTCAACAAAATGTATCGTCACGTTGAATTGGACATTGATGGAGTGTTCCAGTTCCTTCTTTTGCTTAAAAAGAAGAAATATGCCGCTGTTACTGTCAGCCAGAAAAATGGCAAATTTGAATACTCTCGTGAATATAAGGGTTTGGACATTGTCCGCAGAGATTGGTCCAAGATTGCAAGCAACACTGGAAGGGTTATACTGGATATTTTGTTGACTGATGATGGAAAAGAGATGGATGATAGAGTTGATCAGATTTACACAATTCTGGAAGAGCTGAAGGATGATTTGTTGGCTGGAAGAATTCCAATGCAGATGTTAGAAATCACGAAGCAGCTGACTAGAGGTGTCACTGAATACCACGATGCTGGGTCTTTGCCTCATGTTCAGGTACTATTTAGAATGTTCAAAGTTATTCAAAATTGATTTAATTTGTTATTTAAAATTTTAGGTCGCAATTCGTATGAATGCCACCAAAAACCGTCGTTTTAAGCGTGGAGACATGATCAGCTACATCATCTGTGAAGACGGCACAAGCAATGGAGCCACCAAACGTGGTTACCACATCGATGAGATCAAATCTTCTGACAAGCTGAAAGTGGATACTCATTATTATTTACAACAGCAAGTCTATCAAGTACTCTCTCGCCTTGTGGAACCAATTGAGTGCATTGAAAATAGTTTGATCGCCTCGAAGCTTGGCTTGGATCCAACTAAATATCAACCTCGTCAACCTGCAAATGAAATTCACGAAGGGGACTCAATAATCAAAACGGCAGCACAAAAGTATCGACAATGCGAAAAGTTTAAGTTTAATTGTAGAGCGTGCAAAAGAATCAACATAGTGGCGGCACCTTTCAAACGGGATAATTCCAACAAAATGGTTTCAGTTTTTGAGAAGTGTATGAATGTGGATTGTAATGTTGCTCCTTATAAGTACTCACCGAGTATCAATAACAAGCTGTTGATCGTCATTCATAAATTGATTGCCAATTTCCATGACAATTGGTACATTTGCGATAACCCACTCTGCAACAATAACACACAAATGACGCCAATGGTAAGTTTTTTTTTATTATAAGAACAAAATCAATTTGAAAATTCTCGATATCGACTAGAATAATAAGTTACAAAAAATTCATTTGTAGATGTTAGCCGTAGAAGATAATGAAGATGAGGACCATCTGATTTGTCTTGAGTGCGATACCGGAAATTTATCGAAAGCTGTCACCAATGCAGAGCTAAACAACCAGCTCTCTTACTTCAAGTACATGTTCGATTTACAGAATCATGATTTAAAAAGTAAATATTCAATATTTTCAAACAAAATAAAATATTGACTGAATCAATTTTTTCTTAGACTTCAAAATGCTGCCAGAGATCAAGCAAACCTACCAGATTTTATCTGCGACAGTGGAGAAATTTATTTCGCGCTCTGCCTACTTTTACCTGTATTTCTCTAAAATTTATGAGAATTACGCTGTGCAACCAGACGAGGAAGATGAAGAAGTTGCAAATCAAAATATTTCCGATTCGTCTAAATTCCTCAAGAATCAAAAGAATCCTCAAACCAGCCTGCAGGTCATTAACTGGGCCAAGTACTTGAAAAAATGTCAGTAATTTACACAAGAATTGTAACAATTTCATTCATTTATCATATTTGCATTAAATAAAACACAAAAATAAGATTGTAATTTTCTAAATCTTTTTAATAGGTTTTTGTAACAATATTATTTCTTCTCTACAATTTCTTTTCTGAATGACTAATAGCATAAATTATTTGCTTATTGCACACTTTTCTCATTTAATTTATTTTTTATATTGAAAGTCGCACGTAATCCCTTTCAAAACATCAGAACTTCCGATGATTGCATAATAATCTTCTTTTGATCCTTTAAGATTCAGATCTAACTCTTTCAAGTTTTTACAGTTATTGCAAATAATTTCAATTGTTTTTTGATCGAAAATTTGAACACGACCTGGAAATTGCAACTTTTCAAGATTTTTCAGATTTTTGGTGATGACCTCAATCACATCGTTAGTTATTCTTTCTGATGTTAAAGTGTGAACTCCAAGATCTAAATCAATCAGTTCACAGCTGAGAGAAGTAATGTTGGGGTTTCGTTCACACAACAAAAACCACGCATCGATATCTTTCACTCCAACTGGCATTACTAACTCAATTTCTTTTAAATTGAGGTCATGGAAAGTTTCTGCTAATTCCTGGATACCAAACTTTGACCCTACAAACTTAATGTGCTTTAGTTTTGTTAGATGGCTGAAGGAAAAATACTCTACAGCTTCAGAGTGGTCTCGCAAACGAATTACTAAAGATTCCAGGCCAACGAAATAGTTTACAATGTCTCGTATTGTTTTCCATCCAGATGCAGACAAATCCAGAGATATCACATTGTTGTTAATCAATGGCACAGCATTCTCAGGAGCAATTAAATTGTTTGGTGGCAATGGAAATTGCAAGTTGACGGTTCGAAGTAGCTTCATTTCGATAATTGCGTTCAGTGCCTCCCAGAAACTATATGATACCATGAAGAGTAGCAGCTCCTTGATTTCCGTTTGTGATCTCAAAAACTTTGTTAAGTTTGCGATAGCTGTAGAACAGCAAAAAGTATCGATGAAGTGGAATAAAGTCAATTGGAATGGAGAAGCGGAAATATCGGTCGAGAAAAAAGTTTGCGCTTGAGTCGAGGGATATTCCATTTTCATCTTTAATTCCTTCAAGGCAGGTTGTCTCAAAAGCACACCATCAAAAAAATTTGCTGGGAATTTGGTAACATCAAGTTTTTCCAGTGTTGTGACTTTTGAGAACAAATCTAGTTCGTGGTCCACCCCTTGTTCCCAAAACCATGCAATCTTCAATATTTTTAGTTTATTTAAAGATGGCGATTCAAAAGTTTGAACATCTTTGGTCAATTTGTCAAGGACGAGTACTTCCAGATTAGGGGTGTATGCAAGAAGCTCGGCTACTGAAGAAGCGCTTATCTTTGGATTCAATGATAGATTTTTGACGTGATCACCAAACTTAAAGAATAGTGCTTTCGAAACGTCTGGTAGCAAGTGCTCAGCAACGACTGTTTCAAATATCCTTTCACTCGTTAGGATGGCTTGAGTGACTCCAATATCAATTTCTTTGATTGCTAGCTTTATTCGTTTTGAGACATTGGAATCCGTTGTGAGCATCTCGTAGTAGGTGGAATTTAAAAGCATCATGTTCATAAGCTCTTGAACTGGTAAATTATTTATAATTTGATCCATAAGGTGTTCTGGTAGTTGTTGCATGTAATCAATTTCCTCTGAAGTCATTTTAGAATCTAAAAAATATTTCTATTATAAAAAGTTTTCCTGGAAATACTCTGCACTAACTTTGATGATCTTATTGAATCTGGAGTGATTATTGATTACTTAAACAACTTTAGAAGCAAAATAATACTGTCAATTTCATTTAAACTAAAAATTAAGATAATAAATTAATATTAAGGTGAAATGACGATTAGTGAAACAAAATAAGTGTTTTTTATTGTTACAAACAAAATTTAATATAATTCATGTTTCACGTATAAAAAATAGTTTTAAATTATAATCAAAATAATATTAAGGTTTTTTGAAAAAGTAAACAAACGCAAAACGCTAGAATAAGGAGTTATTTCAAAGTTATAGTGGCGGTTCCATATTTAGCGGCAGCCGGCTGTTCAATATATAGCGGCGATTCTGTATACAATCAAAATTGTAATTGAAAATTTTAAAAACACTTGGTGATTGCCTATTCTAACTTAACTAACACACTATATTTGATTGACACTCAAAAAGCATTAATCAACTTTATAGTTTCAAGAGGCTTCTAAAGGGTAGATAGAAATTAAAGTGTTTTTATTATTATTAATAATAATGCCAACATTTTAGACTAGAATGGACCCAGAAATAATTTACTACATGGATCTTCCAGACCACATTTTGGAAAAAATTCTCGAGAATTTGTCGCTACAAGATCTGAAGAACATTATGCTTCTGAATTCCCAATTCTACAAACTGGTTGTAAATAATGGTAAACTAAATCAAAGATTTAAACTAGTTGTCACAGAAAACAATATGTATGATGAAACTGGAATTCAAGCTATTTTGAATAGTGACAGGAATTTTCAATCAATCGATATATGCACAAAACCTGCTCTTCCTGATGGCTTGAAGAAATTTTTCGTCAAGTGCGGTTCACATATAAAAAAACTTTCAATGGATACAAAATTGTGTACAAGGAGTATCGCTACAGTAGCTGCTCCTCTGATCTACACAACAAATTTAGAAGTGCTAGAGATCCAACAATTGTGTGCTACTGGAGGTAATTATCAGAAGCCAGATTTAAGAAATCTCAAGGCTCTGACGATAGGTATGAAGTTCGGATTTGTTCATTTACTGCCTTTGTTCTCAAATGTGAGAACTTTGGAGAAACTCGATGTTTCAGACTTTCCACCAGATTTTTACGAACGATTGATTACTCAGCAACCTAATTTAAAGGAGTTGAAGCTTAAAATTAAAAAGAATCCTATACAGGACCCAAAATTGTTTTGGAAAGATGTTTCATCAAATCCTTTCCAATTATCAGTGTTCCATTATGCAAACCAAGCAACCATGGAGAGTGACGTAGCTTTCTTAAATCTTGCCAAGTTTTTGAAAGCTCAACCATCAATCGAAGATCTTGTACTTGATTTTAAGCATAACGATTGCGGAGATTTTCTGAAATCAATTATCCCTATGACTAAACTTCAAAAACTCACTATAAACTTTAAGAACACGTTGAACCACCATGAAGTATTACAAATTAAGAACACCAGTCTGCGATTTATGCATTTAACAACAATATGTTTGGACAGAGCAATAGAGATTGTCAACTGTTTTGTTGGTCTGGAGTCCTTAGAGATTCATTTGGGCAGTACATTTGTGAATGTACTAAATCGTTCATTCAATAATTCGCCAAAATTGACCAACATCAAAGTGATTGGAGGCTTCAAATGTTTCTTCCCTAATTTGGCTAGAGCTTTTCAAGACGAGAATCTTAAAGAAATAGAACTTATAAATGTCTTGAGAGCTACAAATTTAGAAGCTTGGACCATATTATCCACAAACAATTTAAATATAACTTCGATTGTCACTAAACTTGACAGATTTGCGCATCCAGAGGATTATTTACATAGGGAATTCATCGACAATGAAGTGATTGAAGTTATCGTAAAAAATTTTAAGAAATTAGAGAAGTTAGAATTCACAGGATGTGCTATCTTGCACCTCAATCAGAAAACAATCCAAATCATTTGTGAAAATTGCAAACACTTAAAAATTTTAAATCTGAAATTGATGGGAATGAAAGAAGACTATTATGGAGTTCTCGAGAGTTGTGCTGACAAATTGAAAGATGTTCAATGTAAATTCACATACCACGAACGTTCTGAATTTGAGTAAAAGAAGGAATATCCATATGCTGGTTAAAATTTAAAATTTTACATGTCCTAATAACTTTATTAAAATAACCAATAATTCAAAAAAAATGTAATGTGTTTTAAGAATGTATTCAAAAATAGATATCTAATAAACATTTAATGTGAGGTAAATTTTTTTGCAATCGGTCCCAGGATATTGTCCAAGTATTCCTTCAATTCTCTACATCTCAGCTCAGTTTTCAGATCATTAGAAGATCCCCACAGTATTATCCCAGCTGCTCCTCTATTTTTGGCAGCAGTAAAAACGTGTAGCATGTCCACCTTCAATGGTTAAAGGTAAGATAAGTATAATAAATATAAATTTAAATGTAATTACCTCGCTTAAAAGTTTCAAACTGTCTCCGTATACATATCGAATATAAACAAATACTGGCAAATTATTAACCAATTTTGCCATCCTTGTAGCTTCATTTATTCTACCATCAACAATTTTCTGTCTGATTTTAGGATTCGTACTTTCTTGCATGTAAACTGAAGGCAAAATCATATCGGAAGCCTCAAACAGCCACCTCATTCTATTTAAAAAATAAAAAAAACATTTTAAGCAAAACAAGAAAACTTTTAATGTACAATTACCTTTCGTTTTCACCTTGAACACAATCGCTTGCACAAGACTCCCCTTGATGATTAAATGAGTAGGGAAATGCATAGTAGCCCCATTTAGCTTTTGGTCGCATTTTCTTTGATATTAAAATTGTCTCCTCAACAAATCGCCTGCCAGCTGCTTCAAATCTTTTTTTCGCTTCCTCTTCAAGTTCTTTGGGTTTAAATTGTGGATGCAACTTCTTCTCAATTTCTATTGACCGTTCTTTGTAAATTGTTAAATTTCCCCAATTTTGGCGGAAAATTGGACGCCAAGATTCAAAATCAATTACTGCTAAGCCTACAATTTAATTAAATAAAATATATATATACAAATAACATTTAAAATAATCACCATCAAAATTAGGGCTGGGAATTTGTTCATTTAAAGCTTTCACATATTCTTTCAGATGTTTATCCAAATTGCCTTCTTGGGGTACTCCACCATTTCTTGTTTTCTCCAGTTGTCCATCTTTCAAGTATGCAGGAAATGAACCCGGATCATAGAGAATTACAATCTTTTCACCTCTGAAAGTGGAATAAATAATTAAGTTAATCCGAAAGTTCACTTGAAAAAGTGTCGCAAAAAATAGTTAAAGTCATTAAAAACCTAAATGCATCATTATTATTTTGTTGAATTCCATAAGACGCAGGCAAATTGCTAAAATCGTATACTTCTTGCACATGAAGGAAGGAATGTTCCAGTAGACTTTGAATGAACTAAAAATATAGAATAGTTTATTTACATTAATTATTATTGATGTCAATCATATTTTAACGGCTATTTAAATAATAATTGGTACAAACTTATCCACAACGCTCATGATTGATTTTTTTGTTATTGTGAACAAATTATTGAACTGGGTGTAGTCCTTATATAAAATGCTTTATCTTATCGAATATTTCTAGCGGTAATATTTGATTATTATTTATTATTTTGTTGATACTTTCGATTAAAAAACACTCAAAGTAATAAGTTCATAAAAACTAATGCAAACTCAGTATTTTCTGCCTTTAATGAAAATTTCGAACAATTTACACTATTTTAGAATCCACAAAAAATTTAATTTATTATGTTAGTCAATGAAACCTGTACTATCTTTTTAAACCAGCGTTTTTTATTGAATTTTGAATGAAAAAATATGTGAATTGTTTTTATTTTATCATTGCAAGCGAGATTGCAAGCTATTTCAGCAAACATTTTAATTACAGCATGCACTAAGATATTTGCATGTTTATCGCCATCTCCAGGATAAAAATTAATTTCGTTCTATATCTGGTCACCAATACATTCCAAGCAATGAAATTGGCTGTTTCCTTAAAAGATGCCCTTGGAATGTATAGATCAAATTATAATGCACTTTCTCAAGACTACAACTCAATATTTATATAAATAATTATCTAAAAATAGATAAAATTATACCATATTCTTATGCTATGTTGTAACGGCTCTTTGGTTTCTGAATATAAAAAAATCGGAAAAGCTGAAGCTTTAGCAGGCACTTCGGCAACATAATACCTATGCTTCATTAGAATAATTCATTTGAATGAAGCAATAAAATTCTAGGAAATTCAAAAATATGTAACCAAAATATAAATATTCGATTAGAGCGCCGAGCGGGAATATTGTATATTATTGCTGATAATTCTGTTGAATCAAATTTTACCACTTTCTGATCGACTTGAGTTGGTAGTTTCTTAACGAAAAACACGTAAAACTTGTTTTGATATAAAATTCAAAAAAAAAATATATATTTTTTCCAACAGTTTTTTTGATTCTTTGAAAAAACACAAGATATATAAAATATAAATTTTTGCACTACAGGTACTAGATGGCGCTGTATTATTTTCAAAAACTCTTCGTACGTCGCTGCTTATGGTTAAAAAAAGCTTATTTTGAAAATTTTTGATCAATCGGTCGGGTGGGTTCTGAGATTACGAAAACAGAAGTTTTTTTTCCAAAATTTTTGTAAGCATGACAACTTGGTCATGGTACAATATTTCCATAAAATCTTCTGGAATTGATCATTTTGGGCCAAATACAAGGTTTTTGCATATTCAGATTTTTTAAAATATTCTCAGGAAAAAAAAAAATTTGTATGGCAAAATGGTAGTTTGCACTACAGGTACTAGATGGCGCTGTATTATTATCAAAAACTCTTCGTACGTCGCTGCTTATGATTAAAAAAAGCTTATTTTGAAAATTTTTGATCAATCGGTCGGGTGGGTTCTGAGATTACGAAAACAGAAGTTTTTTTCCAAAATTTTTGTAAGCATGACAACTTGGTCATGGTACAATATTTCCATAAAATCTTCTGGAATTGATCATTTTGGGCCAAATACAAGGTTTTTGCATATTCAGATGTTTTAAAATATTCCCTGGAAAAAAAAAATTTTGTATGGCAAAATGGTAGTTTGGACTACAGGTACTAGATGGCGCTGTATTATTATCAAAAACTCTTCGTACGTCGCTGCTTATGGTTAAAAAAAGCTTATTTTGAAAATTTTAGATCAATCGGTCGGGTGGGTTCTGAGATTACGAAAACAGAAGTTTTTTTTCCAAAATTTTTGTAAGCATGACAACTTGGTCATGGTACAATATTTCCATTAAATCTTCTGGAATCGATCATTTTGGGCCAAATACAAGGTTTTTGCATATTCAGATGTTTCAATATAATCTCAGGAAAAAAAAAATTTTGTATGGCAAAATGGTAGTTTGCACTACAGGTACTAGATGGCGCTGTATTATTATCAAAAACTCTTCGTACGTCGCTGCTTATGGTTAAAAAAAGCTTATTTTGAAAATTTTAGATCAATCGGTCGGGTGGGTTCTGAGATTACGAAAACAGAAGTTTTTTTTCCAAAATTTTTGTAAGCATGACAACTTGGTCATGGTACAATATTTCCATAAAATCTTCTGGAATCGATCATTTTGGGCCAAATACAAGGTTTTTGCATATTCAGATGTTTCAATATAATCTCAGGAAAAAAAAAATTTTGTATGGCAAAATGGTAGTTTGCACTACAGGTACTAGATGGCGCTGTATTATTATCAAAAACTCTTCGTACGTCGCTGCTTATGGTTAAAAAAAGCTTATTTTGAAAATTTTAGATCAATCGGTCCGATGGGTTCTGAGATTACGAACACAGAAGTTCAGAAGTCAAAACCACGGACAGACATTTCGCAAGGACCCAAAATTTCGGGTTCTAGACCAAATTTTTTTTTGTTTTAGGCAAAAATAAGAAAAAAAAAAAAAAAAAAAGTTTGGATGAAATCAAGACTTCACAACTTTTTGTTGCCGAAGTAAAAATATAATTAAAAAACGCAAGAATTAAGTTAAAATAAATTAATTATTGAAAATAAAATGTGCTTTCTTCGATAGTTGATTGCGGTAGAAGAGTTTTTTAAGCATTGCGCAATTCCTACTATCTAATTGTCCTGCAATATACCTTAGCAATATAAATTTCGTAGATCACTATCAAACTAGCCGTCAGTTGTATTCAACATCTTGGAGAATTAAAAACTGAGTGACTAAGAAACTTAAAACAATAACGAATTATTTTTAATAAGTAAAAGTTTTTTGAAGCTTTCTTGGAATGTCTACCGAGGTAAAAATTAGCTGTAGATTTACTCACTATCATTTTATAAAGATAATATACAGTGATTTTAAATTTTTAGGAAATGCTAGTATCAAACTATCCAGATGAATTTCAGGATGAACAAGAGTATCAATTCATGGTGCCAGATCCTATTAAATTTGACATGGAAATATGTTTTTTATATTTTCTGCGCTTTTTTCCTGTACTTTGGTGCTGTCGTTGTCACCGCAGCGTTAAAAATGTATCCAAAGCATTAGCTATTATTGGTCAAGTAAGCTCAACTAATCGAGGAGATACAATGACTTTGCTAGAAACAGTCTTGAAGCGATACATTAATGTTAACCAATGGATGAGAGAAAACAAAAATGTGGTATTGCAGCCAAAAACTGCATATTTTTTGAGGATGGCCAAGTTTTTGGATCATTAAGGATGGTTTGCTTAGAAATAATCAGAAGATTGTTTGTATTCTTTATTCACCTCTTGATAACCGAAAAAATTATTAACTCTATAATTAGTGACCCGCCAATATTAAAACAATTAAGCTATTCAACACTAAATACCAAAATTGATTACTTCCGCGCCAATAATATTCAAATCTCAAGTTTCGCGTCAAATATTCGAATATTTTGCCGTGGCGGTTCGTGTTGTCGTGTTTTTATTCGTGGACAATTTTTGTGATTATTTTTTTGAATTTTGATTTGTCCACAATTTTGTAGTGTTTTAAATGTCTAGAGGTTTAAAATGATAAGGAACCGGAAGCCAAGAGATAATGTAATCGATAGAGTTAAACAACTGGATGCATTTCCTAAATTGAAAGATGAGTATGTCCAGAAAAATAGGTTTGGAGGATTTGGTGAGTACTAGCTTATTGATTTATTATTTCGGTATATTCTAACTTATAGTCTTTTAGTTTCCATAATCTCTCGGCTTCTCATAATCTACATAATATACCTGGAAGTTAAATATTATATGGATAAGAAACTTTTATTCAGATTCACACCAGACACAGATTTACATGCAAAACTGAAAATAAACATTGATTTAACAGTTTGTATGCCATGCAAAGGTAAAATACCCTATTCTCATAGATTCCAATGTGACATCTGTTTTTTTAATTGTAGCCATCGGTGCTGATATTCTTGATTCTACAAATCAAAACACGTACAGTTTTGGCCAGCTGGAAGAAGAAGATACGTGGTGGGAAATGAGTTCAGAGCAGCGTCAACATTTCGAGTACATGCAACATCTGAATCGATATCTCTCTGAAGAATATCATTCAATCGCTGAAGTGCTTTACAAAGAAGAAAAACCTTTCGACTACCTCCCTATGCCTGAAAGAACGATGAAACCGGTGAAAGCTTTTGATAGCTGTCGTATTCATGGAAGTTTAACGCTGAATAAAGTAGCAGGCAACTTCCATATTACAGCAGGGTTAGTTTTTAATTTTATTTTGAAATTCTGGTGTTATGAAATATTTTTTCTAGGAAGAGCATTCACTTTCCAAGAGGACATTTACATCTTAATTTCATGTTTGAAGAATCGAGTCAAAATTTCTCACATCGAATCAATAAGTTTAGCTTTGGTGATCAGACTGCTGGCATGGTACAACCTCTAGAATTTGAGGAAAAAACTATTGATAATGGTGAGTAAAGAATCCTTGAATAATGTAACAAAAATATATTTATATAAATTTTTTGTAGAACGAGTTATGGTCCTTTATTACCTAGAAATTGTCCCAACCACAATAGAAACTTTCCTAACGTTCATAAAGACCTATCAATATTCCGTGAAAGAAAACGTCCGAACAATTGGTGAGCAAGTTCCCTATGAAGAGCCGAAAAATCCATCAATTGTTGTTTTTACAGATCATGATTCAGGCTCACATGGGATACCAGGTCTTTATTTCAAATACGACATGTCAGCACTCAAGGTCAATGTGCTGATAGACCGTGAAAGCCTGATTCAGCTTACAATTCGTCTTTGTGCAGTAATTGCGGGAGTCGTAGTCATCAGTGGATTTGTTAACACTTTCATTCAATTTATTTGTGATAAATACATCAAGATCTTTGCACCTCATTTGATGCAGTATCAAAAAATGGATCCTACATTCCAGAAAACCAATGAATCTCCTCAAGTGGTGCACAAAAATCTTCTAACCAAAAATCTGATTCTTGACGGCAATTTTGATTCTGAAAATGTACCTATTAGTTTGACCAGTCAATAAAGATTAATTTAAGATGTGTGTTTTGAATAATTGATTCATGTGTTTTTTTTATTGTTTTTCTAATTGTCTTTTATTTAAGAATTTATTCGTTTTCAGACTGCTTTATTTTCAGAAATCATATTATTTAAAATATTTTTAGTATCGTAGAGTGATTAATCGATTGTGATAACCTATATCTATTGGATGTATAAATGGACAATTGATATTTCTAATAATGTGCCAGAAAAAAACAAGAATCAAGAGTGTGTAAAACATATCAATACACACTTTTGTTGGTAACATTTTTTCTAACAGATCATTGGAAATGTCAATTATAATTATCCATTAATTAAACCAAGATAGGTTATCACTACAGATTGATCACTCCAAATGGAAATTTTGGAGTTGACAATGCAAATTCTATTGAAATATAAAATAATTGAAATCAGACGCTGAAAATTGATAATAGCATAATTATTGATTAAATTTAATGTGAGTAATAAAACTATCATTTTATAATTTTTCATTCATAAAAATAATGACTTTTTATTCTTTAATATTTACAAACCATTTTTACACTTTTTGTGATTTTATCAGTTAGAATAAATAGCAAGTTAAGTTTTTATCTTAAAATACTCACTCTTGAAAACTTTTATTTTCAATAGATTTACGATACAATTTTTTTATTATACTCAAAGGCACAAAAAATAAATATTTTGTGGGACTTGTTAAACGTCGATTGACTGCTTAAACTTTCTATCGATTGTTCAATATTTTTCTTGATTTGAGCAGGCAACCAACGATTCAAAAAACAATTCAAATTATTTTAAAATACTTTTTGTTGCAATTTTACAATTTTTTCCATAAATAAATTATACTAATCATATCTATACATCATAATCAGTCAAAAATCGTATATAAATTAGGAATTGCTTCAATTATTACTTCAAATAATTTGAAGATGGTCAAATTGGTCAAATCAATGTGGACCGGAAGTGGTTTAAAAATTTAATTCTTACTTTTTTTGAGGCTGAGCCAAAAATCGAAAAAGAAATGCAATTTAATAAATATAAAATTACATTTAAACCATCAGCAATCACAAACTAAATGAAGAACTAAAGAAATAATTAGTATTAAAGACAGTCGATCAATCAATCGGAACGGAAAGGCAATTAACATTGAATACAAATCACGATGCTAATTGCCAGACAAACAAAACAATAGAAAGAAGAAGCTGAAGTTCCTCAAGTTTTTCTTGTTAACTACGAACTAGTAAGTAGTTTTATAAGTGGGCATTGAAAATAAAAATTTTCTTCAACCTGACACTTCTAAGGCTATACAATGCAAACTGTCTTGGATATGTTTAAGAAAATTTTATAACATTTTTAATAGTTAACTGATATTAAAATTGTTGGTACTGTCAAATTTTACAACTAATTGAATATAATTACTGAAAACTTCACAATACTTTATAATTTAATTAAAAGACGCACTAATTTATAATTTGGCTTACATTGTTCTTAAATGAATTTTGAATGCGCTCAAACGTTTGATTTATAAAACGTGAAGATGTAACATACAAACGCAATCAAATGTTTTTAAACATTCATTAAACTTTCTAATCTTTTTCTGCTTAAAATTTACTAAAAATTTATCACAATTTTCAATTTAAAATTTATCTTCCTAATCTTTATCATTCATACTACTCATACTCCTTTGCACCCTTTACAGGTGGACTCTTAAAAAAGTTTAGAGTGTCTAGTGTCTTCATGGTCCTCATGATCAACTGATCTTTATACTTCCATATCGTAGTATCCTTAACTTTATGTTCTTTGAAGTCTTCACAACTTTTTTTTAACGTTCGAACACAATCAGCTCGATAATGCTGGAGCTGCGAGTCCTCAGTATCAATAGGGAAGGACTTACAAGCTCCACCAAGACAAGCTAGAGGGAAGTGATTGTGAAGGGTAAGCACTCGCTCTGGATTGTGAAAACATTTTATGTATTGGTTTGGTTTTGTAAAGTTTGCAGCTCGGTTGACGTGCTGGAGCATGTGCATGTATTTGGGAACGTTTTTGACCCATTCGTGCTGTTAAGATATAAAGTAAATATAAAGTTAGTTTGTCAGACGTAAATTCAAAACAATTTCTTACCTGATGCTGCGCTTCATCGAAAAAGTATACATTTCTAACATTATAGCTAGGATACGTTGAGTTCCTAACTTTCTTGCTTTTTTCTAAGACTCTGACCATTAGATCATGCCACGTCATATCTTCTTCATGCGTTGGCATTATAACCTCGTCAATATCCAGGAGAGCAATAAATTCGTATTTGTACATATTCTTATAAAGACAGTCATTGTAAGGTATAAGCTCGTTTTGACGCTTCTGGCTTGTCTTTTTAGCAAGATAAAGATGCTGGAAGCCTGGAATATTTGGTTGACCTCCTGGTAGAGTTAATGGGGTAACTTGTACCTTTCCTTCTCTTTCGTAATGTTTAAGGACCTAGCAGAAAAAAAGGGAAATTTTTGGTTAAAAATGCTCTTAAATATGATTTTAGATGGATGGATCGCAATATATACCTTAGAAATATTGGGATGCACTTGTAGCTCATAGAAGTAAATCTTATCAGCTCCCAACAATGTGATCATTTCGATCCATTCGACTAGTTTAACGGATAAATCCTCATAAAGGAAATCAAGTCCTTTAACGCACACAGCAAATCCTTTTTTCTTATCATCTGGTGGTAGATTGTAAATGACTCTAAGATTATTGGTAGCTGTATCGCATTGCTTTTCTACAATAGATACTGAAGATGGTACTAAACCTTTGAATGGTTTTGGGATCAAACAAGCGATCAAATAAGGCTGGAAGGCCCCATTGATGTAGTTGCCCCATTTGTTGAACCACATGTATTTATACTCGAAAGTCTTTACAATGAAAGGCTCCTTCTGCCCATCAAACCAAAGTTGACAGAAAGTCTTGACCTTAGGTTCAATTCGGTCAATCATTCCTAAAATTCTCACAGCTGGACCGATTTTAGAGTACTTTCTAACATCATAATATGCACCAAACAGCTGAAAAGTGCCGTTGGAAGACCTTAAAGTCTGCCAGTAAATGTTGTTGAACTCTAATTCAAAAATTGATGGATATTTGGCACATTGCTTGTTATTTTTGTTGGTGGCTTGCTGTTGAATTGCTTTGTGCTTAGACCAGTAAGCAATTGGGAGGGACGGAAGGCGTTCCTCAACATCTCTGACTAGCTGATCATCGTCGATTGCTGGAAGGATGAAAGAAAGATATTTTTTAGTTATGTGAAATTATTGAAACTTAAAACACGTGCTACTTATTTAGATTGATTGTAGAAACAATTACCTGTTCTATTATCAATCAACACTTCCGTGTCTGAAGAAATAAAACTCATCAGTCGATCCGAAGCAGTTGTTGTAGATGTCTGCTCTATATTATTTGCACTCCATTTCTCCTTCTGCAGTAGCACGCGTCCATTCAAAGGGATCTTTTTGAGGTAGCCCTGCGAAGCGAGTAGCGACGAAGAAATGTCTAGGTTGTCATTGTTGAGCTTTATTAAGCCGATCAATAGAAAAGACCAAATTCCCAATATGAACAGGAATTTGAAAATATTTCTTTGTATCGTATTCATAGTGGCAGATTCACTGATTACACAGGCGGGAGATCTATGGAAGATGAAAAGAAAAAAATTAATTTAGTGATCTAAGGCTTTTAAGATTTATTTACAAATTGAATCAAATAAATTTCTCAAAACCCTGACGGTCATAAAACATTCAAACTAATAAACAGACCAATTAAAGTGTCATCTCAAAGCTGTTAAACTTCTTAAATAACTCTTAAGAGGTCAAAATGTTACTTTTTCAAAGATTATCTCACAAGCATCCACAAGCTTTACAAGCAACACGCCCTTTGCATACACAACAAAGCAGAGTCTTCTGCATAAACCAAGTCTTAAGCATGAACATAAACTTGGACAGTTGCTGCTTCAGCAAATAAATATGGAACGTGACTTCACACCAGCTCAGCTGGAAGAGTTTTCTACTAATTGTATTCTTTTATTTGATGTTTTTGATGACTTTAATATCTTTTCTTATGTTTTCAGTTAAAGAAAGATTTTCGGGTCTTTATAATTTATATTATTTGTCTTGTTTGTGTTTAGATTTTAAGATTTCGTGTTTAAATTGTATGAAAAGCTCCCAAGACTTTGATTTGTTTTGAATGAAACGAATGTGCTTTAAATAAATAATAACTTTTGTAGAAGGTTAAAGACTTTTGAAACAATCTTGGATTTTTAGAGTTGGCTGCAAGAATTTTAAATACATATATTCCATGTTTGATTTTGGTGAAGGATTGAGCGTGATTTTTAGACAATTGATTTAATCATCTTTTTATTTTAAAATAATTTTTTGCAAGTTCAGCAAAGAGTCATTAACACTACCTAAGTCCATTTTCAAAATTATTGTAAAATAATTACAGTCGGTTATTCTAAATTTAGGAATTTATTCCAAGATGTGCAAAAAAAGTTCTTGTTTTAAAGTCTGAACTCATTAAAATTCAATTAATTCGTTTCCAACTGTTTTATAAAACTCTTCTTCAGTCATTATTCGCAAAATTGCCACTTAATGTGTTTTTTCTAGCTTTAATGTGAAATCCTGGGAGATTCTATAGAGATTGTTCTTCAACTGATTAGACTTGTTCTTGCCGAAGTCTAATGGAATTATAGCGCCGGTTTTTTATTACATGCGAGTAAGAATATTATTATTTTAATCACTACGTTGTGAATAAGCAATTTGTCACTGGAGTTGATTAATTGTATATTTAATTAGGCAGGGACGTTAAAGAATTCTTTTCCAATTAATGAATAAAAGCTACTACTAAACAATCTAAAAAAAATCCTAAAAACCTGTAAAATTTCTCAGCCATTGACTTTGACTCATTGTAGCACATTTCTTGAATAACTAATGAACAAAGTTAACAGCACCCAATGCCTTAATCCAAAATAAAAGCAAATACAGCAAAATTAAAATTAAAATCAACAGCCCAATTTTTATTTTTTTATCCGAGACAGAATCGTAAAATTCATGAAAAATTTGAAATATTCGGAGCCACTTTCCATTTCAGTATTTAAATTTATCATTAAATGTGTTCCAAAAATACTTCAACTTGTTCAACTTGTTTGAGGTTTTGTCGAGCTTGGTTGCAAACATTTCAATCATTCAAGTCTACTGTTTGTCAAGTTTAATTTTTTGTGGTGATTGGTCTGAGATTGTTCCGGGATTAAGGTGGTTGGAACTCTATTTTTAGATTTTAATATTTGTTTAGTATTTATTGAGAAGTCTTAAATTTCTTCCTGCATAAAAAATGTTTTTAGAACACCAGTTACATAGAGAAAGAATTTTACTTTACAATCCTAAATTATCTTCCATTAACAACTGCTCAGATTAGTTCTTTGTTGTCTTTCGGTTCCAAAAATATGTTCTAGGTAATCCATCAACTAATTCCTAATTACCCAAAACAACAAAATGTTCCGAAGCAATTAACAACCAATAATATTTGAATAACTTAATGCAAGCAATTACTGAAACTAAAATGACCTTGGATGCTTAAAAGCATTGTAAGCATTATAAATACTGAAATGCATACAATATATTAAATTATCATTAGTACAATAGTTTAGTCACATTGAAAACTAAAAAACTTGAAAGCCATTTACAAGAAGTATTTTAAATATTTTAAAGTGCGGTGAGCTTGTGAGCTTACTATGGATCAGGAAAAGCACTTAGTCATGCACATAGTCGAGCGGCAAATGCGTCTGAGTCGCAACAGCATAAAAAACTTCACTGCACGAATTTCAATTATTTTTGGTGAATTTTTCGTTGAATTCTGAATCATTTTGCTTTAATTAATTTAAATTATCTTCAGGCGTTAAGCGGTAAGAAGTCATGGATTTTGAAACTTGAAAAGTTGGAATTTGAAATATATTTGAGAAATATTCCAGAAAAGGAGAAAAGTGCCACACCGCGAACTTAAGACAGTTTTGGAGCAACATTACATTGTCGAGGTGCCAGTGGTCTTGAGCTGAAGGAGTGTGGGCCTTTTCTGTTTGTTTTTTAATTTTTTTTGGCGGCCAATTAATATCTTTTTAGGAACTTTGAATGTAATTCTTTATTAGTTTTTAATTTTTTTGTTGTTAATAGTTTGCTATGTGGGGAATTTAGCAGCAGTTTAGTCTTAATTTTGGCAAACCATTTTTCATTGATTCAGCTGTTTGTTAAGTAGCTTGATTTAAGGTTGTTTAAGTAGAATACAGTATGTGAATAAAGAAATGGATATCTTGAGGTGAGGATAAAATTAGTCTCTATTTTATCTCCATTCTCTTCATTTTGGAAATACCACAGATTTTATAAATAAAATGCATAAGCTAAACAACATCATCATCATCGTGATATTACATCACAGAATCACCTGCAACTACTCAATGATAATGAGAATGTAAATATTCTTCATAAATTCTGATGACGTGTTTTCAGCAATTGAATTATTTATGGATGACACGTAACATTATTTTCTTCGTCATTAAAAAAATCAACTTTATCATTCTGACTGCATTGAAAGTTGCATTTTTTATTAATAGTTCTTCTGCCACAATAAAATATTTAATTTATTTAACTTATAAATTTTTTAAATCCAAAGCGATGAGCAATGCAATAAAATGCAGTAAAATATTTGTGAAAATAATAAAACGACAAACACAATAGAAACGGATAAAATGCAGAATTTTTGAATTTATGATGAGAGAACTTTCAAATCGGATGCACAGTAATTACAAAATTATTATACCTCCAAAGCGAGTAAACTCACATTCCTCAAGAAGCTGACTGAAATTTTAAGTAATAATTTGTCTGCATTTTATATGATTCTCTCTCAGAATTATATTTTATGGCGTAATTTGTATAATACCTTTTTTTGCACTAAAATTATATTGTACAACATCAAGATTTATGTTGGGTTTATTTGTGTAAATGAATTCTCCAAGCAAAACTGCAACAAAGTTTGTGGTTTGATACAAAATTATTCTTTTATTGCATCAATTAAATACAAATGTATTTCGAGTTGGATTGAGGAGGACTTACATGGAGTAGAACCCTAATAATTATATTACTTACACTAAGAAATTTACTGAATTTGCATTTATTCCTTCAACAACAAATAATTAGAATAATTCTTTTGAATCCGCCATTTATACTTCGTTTGACTCACATAATTCTTCCAGAACATTTTTATGATTTTATTGGGAGCTTTAAAAAAATTAAAATGTATACAAAATTGGTCGTAATTCTCGCCAAATCTCTTACAAATAAAATAACACGCCAATCATATCTTCATTAAGCCTTTAATAACAACTTTAATATCTTAAATATCTGAAAAACGTTTTCTTGATATATTCTGTCGTTGAAGAATGATTAATTTTCATTATTTTGCGAGAATACCGTGACAATTCCACAATATTCAATAAATTTATTTAATTTGCCGGTAATTTGATATAAACGCATATTAAATAAAATTTATTCGAAACGCAGTATATTCTTGGAAGTTGCTTGGATTTGTTGTTATTTCCACTGCGCGATAATTGATGGTGGATTGTTTGTTTGAGGTGCCAAAGAACGGTGAATTTGATGTTGATTTCATTGTTTGTTTTTTTGCTTGAAATTTGAGGAGCTGTCACTGTAATTGGGTTATCGAAAAATAACACAAAGTATCTCCTTAAAAGCATTTCATCACAATTCAAAGGAGTTTGGGTCAATGAGTAATTTTTTTTCAGTTTTCAAAAAACTATAAAAGTTGAGGTTAACTCTTCTCACTCTTTCTCTTTAAATAAAATGATAAAATATTTTATTGCAAAATAAATTAGTTCTTATTTTATAATTAATCTCCCATATCCAAACATTGCACCATTAATCCCAGAAAGATTCTTATCTAAAATGCAAAGTTAACATAAATAAACATAATTTTGCCCAAGAGTAAGTTGCATTTTTTCTTCAGGCAAATGAGCATTAAGATGATAAACATCTATTATGACACAAATCGAGTGACAAAAGGCAACAAAAAACATTATAATGAAATAAACTGCAGAAAAAATGCATCTGAAAAGCGTAAAAGACAATTGAAACAAAAGACAAGATACTCATGTGATACTTTGTGTGAATGATGAATGATTCAACTGTCACAAATGTCAAAACTGCCGCAACTATTGCCGAAAAACTTGTGTGATGTAAAAAATGTATAATTATCATGGGAATGTGCACATTTGGTACTTGGTGGTTAATTACTTGCTAATTAATTTCAGGCGAATTAGTTGGTTCGTGCACATTGTATTTAGTTTCAAGTAAGTTACAGTTTGAGCGATCTTAGCATTAAATTTATTTTAAATTCAGGTTCAAATACTCCGTTAATATTTTTGGCAAGAATTAATTGATATTTTAATTCTCTTTTATAAAAAAATTTAATAAAATTATTTAATTCTAAGCATTCGAGAAGTGGTTGAAAGTTACACGCTTATTTAACAATCATCAATAATATTTTTTATAAAATGGACCAAAGTCGTGAATCATAAAAGAGAAAAAACTCACTAAAAAAATACACACCAAACTTAAAACTACCAAGATAAAGATTAAATTGATTTGTTCAAACTCGCCTAATTTCGCTCGAGTTTTTGATTGAATTAGTTCCGATACTGCCAAAAACTACTGTTGAAAAAAAAAACTAGTGAAAGACTGTACAAATATAGTTTTGAATAATAAACTAATAGAGTTATCTGTATACAAGAAAACTCTCAGTAAATCGTTTCTCATTTACAACAGTTTTTTGTTGCTTTCTGAAATATTCACTTTTTAAACATAACTTTTAGTGAAAAACTTCTCTGATATTATTAAGGAGAGTCGACCCGTCATTTACAATATTCACGTGGGCTCCTGAATAAACAAATGCGACAAAATATTAAAACCGAAATTAAATTGAAAACCAGAAAAGTATGCAACCAAAAAATGTTTATTTTATCTTGGAGCCAAACAAACGGGTTTTTCCATTATCGTGGACGCTTGCTTGGACTAATTGATGCAAGTTGTGGTAATGTTGTGGTAAATTGTGGTTTATTTGGGGTTTTTATAACAAGCGGTGTATAAATTTGCATGATTCTAACCTAAACACAGCATCACTAAGAAAATCTCAATATTTTCAATAATTTTTTCAAATCAGCTGATTTAATATTATTAACAGTACAATCGCCACAACAGCTGACTACTATCAGTTATATTAAACAGTTTATGAAAAAAACTACCAAATTAACCTAAATTTGGTAAATCCCCACAAATACATCTTCACCACTAATTCTAAAAAATCCCGGTCCATCGCCACAAATTTTCACGTAGGTGAGAATTACCCATCGACACATTAAACCAAATAACATCAATAAAGCAGCCAAAGCCTATAATTAACATAATTCTATATTTTCTATCATATTCATATTCCTACACAAGATATTGAATACATTATTCAAATCTAATCTTTTGATTAATTGCGGTCCATTAGACGATTATGCAGAGACTTTTTTATGTTTATTATGCTTTTTGCCGTTGGTGGCTTTCTTCTTGGAGTCTATGTTGTCCCATAAGAAGCTGAAAAGCTGCAAATACTCGAGAAGAAACCAAAGTCTCCAACAAAACAGGTTCCCAGAGCATTCCCAGCCACTTTTGAAACCGTTAACTCGGTTAAGTTGGTATTTCTACTAAGAAATAGAGAAACTGCTCTTTGACCAAAACTTTCAAGATTTGTGCGGGCTAAAGACTTTGAGAGCAAAATTAATATTTGCAACATAAAAGATTTTAGAAGTAAAAGCTCTTTGTGTTCAGCACTTTGGAAGAAAGTCACCTGTTTGGCTGTTTACCGCCTTAATTTGCATATTTAGTGGCATTGATGGCATTAATGGCAAGCAAGTAAATGTTGAGGCTTGCTTGCCTCAGGAATTGTTTTAAGGTTTGGAAATTGCATCATTTTTTAATACTTTGAACAATGGAAGAAACTTGAGTAGAGGAGAAAGGAACTGTTAAAATTTATCTTATAAATTTATCAACATTGATATTCTTTTCGAGAGCTTCTCAACAGTGCCCATTCAAAGCCAGAAATCGGCGGAAAAATGCATTTCTCCTCTCTTACTGTTCCACTGTTCCAACATCGATTTAATGAGTGTATAATAGCTTTAATAGCTTCTTTGCCATATGCTTGCGCTTGCGATACTTTTAGATTGCTTAGTTCCCGCGATGTTAATTTCAAGTAAAATTTGAATAAACGTTTATCGTGGCCTGGCTTTTACAGATATTTTTTCAAATGCCAAACAAATAACTAATTTATACTTTTGTGCATCTTGGATTGTTTTCAACATTTTCAATTATAGATTTTTTGTTGGTTTTGTGCTTAATTTAGTTTAATGAGAGTTTAATGTAGTTTAAGAGTCTAGTGAGGAAGTTTGATATTTTAAAGAACTTATCTTGATTTTATCTTGATATTTGAAGTTTTTTTTTGCTAAAAAAGCAACTCAACTTCTTTCTTACAGTTAATTTTCTATCAAGCCATCAATTACTACCTACATATGAAATTATCCCATCATTACGCGATAATTAAATCAATTCGATAAAAATCAGTCAACGACAATTTCACTCCCCATTTACCGGTCCATAAGCTCTAATTACAAAAATGACAAGAAGTAACATTCAAGATAAAATAAAAAATTCATTAAATTAGCAAATAAATTAAAAAATACTAATTTGCAGTAAAAGCGGCAAAAGCTGCAAGATTGGCAAGCCGCACGAGAGAAAGTGATTGCTGAACTATTTCCTACTGGCTCTTTTCAATTTACTTTCAAACTCAATTTACTGGCAATTTACTGAATTATAAATTTATTTAGCGAACAAATCCGAGTAATCGAGAATGTAGAATTGAAAGACAAATAAATCACAAGAGATGCACAAAAACAATGGTATCGCTGAACAAGCAATGTTTTGAAATGCCATAAACCATGGAAAAATGCCGAGAAAATGCTTCATATCGAGATTAGGTCTGTTTCGATTAATTGTCACAGTGGAGGAAGAAAGCGAAATTTACAACAAATTCATCATCGGAATCGTTGAAACAGCGTTGCGTTGCTTTCTTGACGTTGTGTATGAGAAACTGAGAAAGTCAATTGGAAAATTAAAATTGGATTGCTTGGAAAGATGAAGATATTGCAAAGAATGTAGGCGAGAGAAGGTTTTTGCGCATCCGAAGATTTTTAAAGATTTCTCCAAAAGTTTATTTAAATTCTCTGATTTTCAATTATTGGTGAAATAAGATGAAGAAAATTGTTTTATGGTTATGAAATTCCTTTAATAAAAAGACAGAACATGAAAAAGAACAGAATTCGAACCATTAAACTTATTCAACTAAATCTGAAAATCATAAATAAATTAAAATTACACTAAAATTTATTCTTTCTAAGAATTAATTAGACCAAAAAGGCCAAAAAAAGCATTAAACTCGCCAAAGAACTGATATCTGAGGTGTTTGAACTGCAAACAAAGCGTATCTTGAACGTTTTTAGCGCAAAAAAGTGCTATCCATTTCTTCATTTTGCTTTCCTTACTCGTTGGATCGTTGCTTACTTGCTTCAAAGCTCTCATTCTTTGTGAACACTTCTTTTAATTCTTATAGTTTTTTGGTTTGTCTACTTTTTTCAAGCTTTTCCACTTTTTCTACTTTTAATTTTTTGTGTTTTCTTAGTTTTTCATAGTTTATTAGATCTTTCTTAGCTCTCAAGTCTAATTTATTGCAATTTATTTATGAATTCGTAGCAAAATTCTTGGCGAATTAAACTTACAATTTCGACGATTTCTGCAATAAGTACAAAGTAGTTATAAGGAGGAATTGGAGGAATTGCTGGAATATCGTTGAAGAACGAGACTGGAATAAATTGGAGAAAAACTAGGAAAGACTAGGTTAGAAATTGTTTAGGATTTTTGGAAAAAAATTTGATGAAGTCTCAAAAAACTGATTTTTTTAAATTCTAGCAAAATCTGAACAATTATTTGTCACCATTTCCATTAAAGCAATAGAGATACTGAATAACCTATTTCTGAATTTCGACGAAATTTGCATTTAATTAAATGTTTGGATTGCAATTGCTATAGAATGTATTTAAAAACCATAAACATTCATCAGTGCTTCGCTTTAGTAATTTCATAGAAATTTCATGAAGTCCATGAAAACTATATAAAGTCAATAAAATATATTCAAGTGAGTAAAGAATATACAGCCCCAGGAAGATTAAAGAATTTTCAATACTGAATGAAATGCTTGAAATTGCAAAACTACAAAAATTTATTGATAAAAACCATGTTAAATTGTATAGGAATCTGGAATAGCAATTTATTTGGATCTAATGAGATTGCAATTTATATGAGAATTTCTTTGAATTTTCTTCTATCATCTTAAGAATCTCTGTGGAAGTAATTTGTCTGGATACTAGATATAATATGAAAATTCTTTTAACACAAATTTCATGAGAAATCGAAGAAAAATTTCATTATTTTTATCTGTATGTTGAATTTGATTCTTATGTTATACCTTTTTATTATAACATTCTTGAAGTAATCTTGACAAAACCTCACACAAAGAATTAATTAAAAAAGTGTAAAAAATTGCTCTGTCCAATTAAATTGTTGTAAATAAATCACTGCAGAACAAAAGATCAAGAAACTAAAAAAACTCAGGGAAGCTCATATTTAAAATGAAAACTCAGAAAGTCAAAGCAAAATTTAATTACAGAGCGAAGCAAAGCCATTTAGTACTAGTAGCTCGCTTCAACTTACTTTGGCCAGAAAACTGTACGAGAAAAACTCCAAGAAATCTCAAAACAACACAAGATTAACAGTTTTGATCTAATTCGAGACACTTTGGTTCAATCTTTAATACAACTATTTATAGACATCTTTTGTCAACTTTCCGCACATCAGTCATCGTGAAATAGTCTTATTATCAAGATTCTTACATAAAATCATAGTAGCCAGAGCATTTTACTTGAGATATTAAACTTTAATCACTTGTGCTTAAAAATCCACGATCTAATCATAGACACTATATTAGCCGACCCTCAGATCGCATATAAGCAATGAAGTTACTCGGTTTTTAGTTATCCGCTAACTTCACTTACTTCATTACTTCGACCCCGCGAAAAAAGGAAAGGTACTGAAATACATGTTTTAGTAGAAAAATCCGTGTCGCATGTATTCAAATTTTTTTCGGTCTTTTCAAATTAGAAATGTCAAACTGACAAACGGGTTTTGCTAAACTTCACCGGGGTAAATATCAAAATAATATAATTTTCCTCGAAAAAAAGATTGCTCCATATAAAAAATAGTCCTTTTTTAAAATCATTATTTTGTTCAAAAAATTTGCATGTGGATTTTCTTTTATGGTGAAATATCAAAGATGAAGAGTCCAATTGAACTTCTGTTTTAACAGAATTTGAATTAGGCAACGCTAAAGTGGTATAATTTAAGTGTCTATTTTTAAATCGAAACACTCCGTCTAAAGATACATATTTCCTGTTAAAAACGAAAAGAGCAGCGAATTCGAGTAAATTGCTTCAGCGTGCAATTTCAATAAATTGGTTATGACATAGCGCAATTTTAAAAATGCAATTCATCTAAAAGTTTCAAAAGAAGTTGAACAACATGCTCATCAACTAATTAAGAAGGTGTGATTTGGAACAAATTTCGAGTTAATGAATTTTGTGGTATTTCGATATTTCAGAATAAAAAAAGCTAATAAGAATATTCTCAACTGGAACACTTAAATGTCATAATATATAAAAACATGGCTCTATAGCACCCCCCAAAAACACCACTTAAGTCGATATATCCTTACCTGTTCCTAATTTATTAATTGATCCTATAATAGATGCACCAAACTCTTGTTGTGCTGCATTAAGGATTCTATTCACGCTTTACATCCTTTTTGAAACAATCTCATAGACTGAATCAATGTATCATCTACAAATCATACAATTCAGCATTTCGAATGGAAGGAGAGCTGAAAAGAAAGACACAAATACATTGTAATGAATTGAAGCATTTATAAGTATTTAAAGAATTTAAAATTTATATTTAATGGAATGAGAGTTTCGAGGAATTCGAGAGTAGTTTAACAAAAGCAAGGATACCTGCTGGAGGCTACTCAAGTACTCGATAAAACTACCAAATAAATAAAAATCGTGAGAACCCCAGGTATGAAAGTTTTTTTAAAGATAATAATCCATCTTATAATTTTCTAAGGAGAGCATTTCTATTCAGTTTTAGTCCTTTTTTCATTGTGTTTGCTTTACAGTTTTCAAATAGGTTCGAAGTACGTTGTGTGTGCTCAATCTGGTTCAGTGTTTTCAGTATTCAATGTATTCAGCTTTCCTTTCAAAGGATCCTTGAATTCATTGAATTATTTCAAGAAGTGATTGAATATCAATAAAGTTCTTTATTTAGCTAAAATTTTCGGGGTTCTTTGAAAATTTGAATGGTGGTATAATTGATATGAAATTTAAAGAGTGTAAAAAGGTTGAAAAACTTATGGAAGTACACATAGTTAATTGAATTAAGATCAATCAAGTGTGAAAGGGATGGATTATATGTTTTATTGAATGGCGGTATTTATTCCATACATATGTCACAAGATCTGAAGGTTCTTCAAACTTTCTGAAAAATGATTTTTCAAAATAAACTTTTTACAATTGAAACATAAGAGTTCTCATTATAAAAATTCTCACACCCTTTAACCGTAAAACACGCATCAATCGAATATAACAGATCGGATACATTTATATAGAATTTTCCATCTAATAGATTTTACAGCTATTCACATGATATTCAACATTTTTTATTAATTTCTCCGTATTTCTAGATCTGAGTCTCGTGCAGCATTTAACTCACATACCTCGCACATATTATGTTAAACATTGCTCATATATCTTTGAGATTGCTCCTAATTCACAAATCACGCAACTCCACGTCTGAGCAATTTAAAAACAATTTAATTTACACCATTTTTACGTTATTTGCGTTAACTATTTTTTGCTGGAGAGAAATTTTCACCGTTTAATTAACATTAATTTTCTTTTTCATACTTTTGCCTATTCCACCAGTTTTGCGCATTTTTTGTTGTTACACAGTTGATTGATCAGTAGCTATTCGATCATAAGTTTTATGAATGAAACGTTAGTGAATCGAGGTTATTTATTTGGGATGGATCCAAAGATATTGACTAATTTATGTGTGTATATTAAATTTTTAAGCGATTTATGTTAAATTTTGTAAATTTTTTTGAGATTTCGCTGATTTTGGTGAATGATGTGCTTAATGATCTTTTTTGATTCAATTTTTTTTTCGGCTTTTAGGATGGAGTGTCATTATATTAAAATATTTTTGAAATTTGGAGAAGGAATGACCGGAAATATTTTTTGGTTTATCATCATCGCTTCCAATCAACAAATTAGTTAAAGTTATACGTTTTTTGAAGTATTTATTTCAAATTTTGTAAAAATTTTGCGAAAATGTCACAAAATTATTTTTTTTGTGTTTGCTAGATATTTTTGCAATTTGATAAATGAATCTTCAGGGAAATGGATCAAGACTTTCTGAGCCAAGAATTTTTTTTGCCACGAAAAATCACACTTTGTTACTGTAAATATGAAATCGATGCAAAACTCAATAAAATCGCATTGAAGTCGAATTGTAACAAAATTTGCATATTAATTTATTTACAATATTCATTTAATTCTCGTTTGGAATGCCAAAACTTTAATTACAATTTTGAACAGCTTTTTACATGCTATAAATCCAGATTCTAGTTTATTCAGTAGTTTTGTAAGTTGAATTATTTTATTCATTTTGTTGAGACACATGGAAAACAAATCTTTACTTTACTCACTAACCCGCGAAGACTCCATTTACGCATAACTTGGAGCAAAAACTAGATTTGTAAGTTCATTTGCATACACGCCGTTTTTCTTGAATGCCTTGTTAAATTGTTAATTAAATTATGTTGTTCCTCGAATCCAATTTAAAGATTTAAATAGAGTTATATTGAATTTCAATTTATTCAGTGAGTTAGACTTTATTTAAGGTTTGGTTTATAGTAACTTGTTGTGTCAGGTAGAAAATGGAATTTTGCTGAATTTTTGAGTACTATGGAAATTGCAGCTGGTTAAGCTGAATTCTCGGAATTCTCATTGGATTTATGAGTTGATTTATGAAATTCAATAATTTTAAAAGAAATTGTGTTTTGAGTATTTTATCATTGATTTTAAATCTGATTCAAAAACCGAAGCGATTAAGGAAGTTATTATAAATAATTAGAGTCACAATTAAAAATAATGAGCTCTGTTTGTACTATAATCACATTCACAGCTGAAATGCGAATGTCTCCTGATTACATAATTATATTTTAAGGTGATATATACATTCAAAAAACTGAATTTAACTTAAACGATTCAAATAAAATGGTTATTATTTTATTGCAACAATTAAAATGAAAATTAAAAAAATAAAATATGGAGAATGGACATTGGAGAGTTTCATTTATAATTTAATTAAAATGGTTCAAATTAAAAATGTATACTCAAGAGAAATTTTTTTAATTTACCAGAGAGCTCTTGAAATCCGCAAAATCTAGTTAAATACGAAAATGCCTCTCTCTAACCTTCATAAACATTAAAATTATAAAATGAAATTATAAATTTTAAATTTCATTTATCAATTTATTGCAATTTTTAACAATTCCACAAAGTCTCAAGCATTTAAAAACCGTTTAAAAAATGATTTCATCGAAAGTTGGAAGTTTCCTCTCTTTTCTGACAACTTTTGCATTTTCACGAGATTTCATGTTCGGGTGGAGTTGCTTTTGTGCGTTTCACAAAGGACTAGCTTTGATACTCAGAATTATCTTTTTCATTTCAATTATCTTTTAACTGATTTTATTATATTCTGAAGAGTGAATTTACCCCGAAAATTGCGAATCGCAATAAAACGATCAGACTTGTATTTACAACTGTTTGCGTGGAAGTTGGATATGATTAACGACTTGGTCAGATATATAGTGGAGATATTGCAAAAAGGTTGCACTAGTGATTAACCGATCATGCTTTCAGATGCTTTCAGATGATTCATTTGCACTGAGTAATAGCACTACTGCCATAATAAAGCTGAAGTAATGGTCGCGTAATGGGAAAACTTTTTAATCTTCAGTTGGCACATCCGATAGGTTTTTATAAGTGTATGTAAATAATAGTTTCATATCGACAATCTGTTTTTCTGCTTGTTTCTCTCTACTTTCTGAGTTTTTGTCTTGGGGAATTTCTGTACAGTTAATGCTCACCGGAAGCTGCTCATCTCATTAAGATTAAAACATTCTTAAAGCTTTACTAATGGAATGCTTGAGATTGAGGTGATAAAAGTGGTAACACTTTCAGAATTGGCAAGGGAGTTCAAGAATGATGGTGCTTCAGTTTTCTCGCTTATGTATGGTGTAATGAAAGAATATACATAAGAGCTTATAAGGACATATTCGTATGATCCTTGGGTGGAACACTAGAAAGTTGTTTTGCTCATACATTTCCGTACGTTAAAGTATCGACCCATTTTTCAAAAACTTTTATCGCATATCGTTTGTCCTTGCTGCTGGTACATTGATCTTAGTTTCAAGTTTTCTATTCCACTCACTAGGAAAATACATTAAAAATTGCAATATTGCCAAGTATTGAGTAAACATCATGACTGCTAATAAATCCAATATAAATTTTTTAGAAGAATAAATTCAGATTGAAATGGTTTATTAGAATATTGAATAAATTTTTAGAAGCACTAGTATATACTCTACCAAGTTGCTACTATCAAACATATCTGAGAATCGTCTAAAAGTCTTCGCTAACTTTGAGAATTTTAAAATGATGTCAAATTTCGTTTTAAATTTTTAATTACTTTTTAAATTGTTGAACAATATTAACATCTTTCAGTACAACATGATATCACAATCCATAGTTAGTTAAGAATGACATAATCATCTTAAAATACCAGCCAAAAAAAACTAAGGAGCTGCAAAGCCATAAAATATTGTTAGAAAAAGTTGCCACTCTATTAAGCGCATCAGGTATTTCAGATTTTTAAGGCATTCGTAAAACATTACAAATAATTTCATAGCATTAGAAACATCAACAAGGTCTTAAGTCACAGATTTATAGGATACTTAATATTTTATTGCTTAAAATTGCATCCTCACTGCTGTGGAATCAATTAAATAGTATTAAATTGTGCAAAATTATTGAAAAAACTGAAGAAACCTGAGTAAAATTGTGCAAAACTCATAAAAGCAAGTGCAACTAACTGTAAAGTTTTTTTGAGTACTCAAAAATTGCAAGATGAGTTTCAAAGAATTTAAATGAATTATTGAAATGAATTTCATTAGACATTTTTGTCGCTCCAGCATGTTACAAAATAAAATCGAAACTCCCAAATTCAAGTTTCATTCACTAAAAACTCAATTGTATACTTTGTATAATTTTATATAGTTCATTCCACAATATTCTCGTTAGGTTACTTTCCATTGTTTTGGCGTTGGTTTGTTCTCGATTTCCCGCTCATTATACCGGCTCTTCATTCAGCTGATTTTTTCAACTATTTTAATTCAGTTCATTAAATATAGGAGCTCATTTCATTTCATTTCACTCCAAATTATTCTACTTTTCAAAGCATTTCAACTGAATTATTAATCACACAACAAAAATTCTTGAATAGAGAATCGTTGGATGTGTTCTTTATTGCTTGTTTGAACTTTAAAATCTATTAAGTTATTTTTAGTTATAGTCAAAAAATTCTAAGCAACAACTTGTTTTATCATTTATATTTTTTTTGAACTATATTGCCTTTTAGAGAAGTCAACCGACGATTGTTCATTAAAATTTCACCAAAGATTCAGTGTTGTGTAGTTTCGTGTCACTCTGATGGACAGATGGATTGTTTTGGTAGTTTCACAATGGTTCTGGATATAATCTGGCAGCTTTGAGATGTGTAGAATTGTTGAATTGGGAATAAAGTGTCAATTTACTTTTTATAAAATTTACTTTACAAATAAAATCAACTAGATCGAGAGCACTGAACAGTCCAAAAGTTTATTGTTATTGCTTGAAGAATTGCAAAATCGAGAAACTGAAGAAGGGATAACGAGTTTCGTTGACATTGAACCATTGAAGTGTTTTTAAGAACTGATTTGCATGTGATTAAAGAAGGGTTTCCAGTTTGAAAGCTACAATTTTGTATTTTTTTTGGATCAAATGGTTCAACAGCTTGTTGATGAGAAGTTAGTATAAAGAAACATTAGGGTTTAAATATAATTTGTCATAATGTTAAATGTAAATGGAGTTGAATTAACCCATCGTCAATAAAAATAAAATAAACCCTTTTTCATAGAACTTGACCTTCAATTAACATTTAAAAAGACTCATTAATGTAGAAATATGACATAATATAATTTCAGTGTTTAAAACAGAATCATTTATGAAAATCTTTTCTGAGCCTGAAATCCATCCTAGAATATTTCCATGCAAAACGAACAACACGCTAAGTAATCATTTAAACCTCAAAACATATAAAATAATATTAACATTGACGACATTGCCATTTCGAGTCATAAAGACATGTACTTGCCATACTAGCCGTAACTCGACGTAACTTCCAGCAGCACAATATTACATGAAGTATCCAACAACTCAAGAAGTACAAATATAACGAAAATTGCGAATGGCATTGTGAATGGTCAGTCCAGTTCAATTTATTGACGATACTCTGTAATATTCTGCTGTATTGCAATTTATAAATGAGCAAAAGAATAAAATCTAAAATCTCGTAAAATCTTTTCTTGGTACGAAATCCAGTTTTTAAGATTTTCAGTTCTTCAGTTTTTCTCGGGTTTTTACAAGTTTTTTAGTTTCTCAGTTTTAATGCGTTTTTCTATATATTTACGTGAGACGATCGTGAAAAATAAAAAATCCTATAAAACTACAGAAAACTTTAAAACGTTAAAAAGAAAGAATTTACTCTTTTTCCTTAAGAGATTTTTATTTTACTTTTTTAAGGTCATTGCGGAGTCGCAGTTTTACGGATTTTCTCAATTTTCGTAGTTTTATATGAAAGTAGAAAAAGATACTGTATTTTTATTGCATTTAAATTGCATTTATTGTATTTAATGTATTGATTGCATGTGTTATGCTCATTTGCTGTTGGTTTTGTTCGTTATATGTTCGTTTTGTTGGTTACTTGGTTATGTTTTGCTTATATTATACTCTCTTGTATTACTGTGGAGTTGAAACTATTGTGGCTAGGGAAACCATCGACTATCTGCCTATCTAGCAGTTAAACTTGAAAAAATGTCGTTTCGCAAGATTAGAAAATGTTACGCTGAAATTTTATTTATCCTTTTGCGGAAAAAAATAGTTTTTGGCGCCACAGTGATTGCCTGGTTGGAAAAAAGCATTTTTCAATCAATCAAAATATTTTGAGATAATTTGAATTGATAAATCTTTTGAATATTTGATTTGATGATTTAAACTTCCAAATTAGCAGATAAATCGATTTGTATTAACCAAAACCACCAGCAACTATTCTTGTCTTAATATATCAAAATTGTTTTTTTCGAACTGAGAAATGTGAGAAAACATCCTTATCTTTAAATCGCCATTCCACATGACATAGTTATAAAAAAACTTTTCTCCAGTATCTTTTGAATATCTTCGCAATATCTTTGCAAATAAACACAATTTCTAAATATTTTTTACGGCGACATATTAGTCGTGTGTTAACTTCTATCATTTAAAAATGTTTGAGGTTTTCTTAATCTTATTAAATTATTAAAGTTTCTTATCAACTCAGCTGTCTGTTACTGAGTAATGGAAAGTTTTCTTTTTGCTTGTCAATTTTAATCGAGACTTTTGTAGACTTTTATTCCGTGCTTACTACTCGCACATTTAACACAAAAAACATATTAACATCAATTTCATTCATTCAACGAGTAAGTATTTCGAAAATCGATGATGATTCGAGCGCGCGAGAGCAATAATTTCACTTATGTAGATTTAACTCGTAGTTTTCATCATTTCTTCAGATGATGTAGATTTGTGGGTGACGTAATAAAATTGAGTGTGGTTGGTGTCTTGTTTGTATTTTGTATGATTAAAAAAAAAATATTGTTTACTCGTGACAAATCGCGATGATTGAATTAATTTATCAAGTTTTGCTTTGAAATTGCTCCGAGTGTGCTCAGTTGTATGAATGGATCATGTTGCAAGGTATTTGCTCATCAATTATGTACTTTTAAGTAAGGTTTCACACTCGAATGGGAGTTTTTTGCTATAAGGGCAGGGAGGTTGGATGGTTTTGAACTTAAGATGGCAAAATATAGTTTGACCGTCAAAATTCAGATTGAAGAAAATTTATTGATTTTTATAATATATTTTGAGAACCAATAAAATTGAATAAATATGAAAAATCCAAAATATGCTCAAATGTACCTCCCTGCCCTCATAACCACGAAACATTCAATGCATTCATATATTTGTTATAATTTTCTTTGAAAACGAAAAATCTCCGATCTCTCAACTGCTGGAGCTAAACAATCGTGAAAAGCAAAAGTAATCGTTCCAGATTGAGTGCAATGAATGGTTTCCTTATTAACGACAATCAGACAATCAGATTCGGTTTCATTTATAAATAAGTTGCCCAGTTGGAGAGTTCATATTATCATTGAAAGAGATTGCGGACTTTCTGGCTTTTTATGTGAATTTTGATATGTTGGTTGGAAGCAACAATTTTACCTATTCAATATGATTTTTCTACAATTTCTTTTTCGAAAAAGTTATCAAAAGTGATTCATATTGGCTGATAGAACTTTTATCTCTCTTTTATCGTCAACCATACATTTAACGTGTGGTTTGAAGTTCTATAGTGCTCTCATATCTTATCATTTTTTTAATATTGATTATATGGAATAACTGTTCAGTTTTATTTTTGCAACTCTATACTATTGATAATATTTGCCAAATTTGATCGTCGAGTAATAAAAAACTTTATTCAAGAAATTAAAAGTTTCCATGTCTCGTGTGCTCTTGCAAGTTTGCTACAAGATTAAAATTCAATTCGCGTGTTTGTCCACTTATCTTACTCTATAATTATAATGAATGAACTTAATAAAACTTACACCAGCTTACACAATCAAATTTTAAATGAAGCTGTTGTCATTGTAACTTTGCACCTGCTGCCTAATAAGTGGCATTTTAAAGCATTAGCGACTTTTAATTAACAATAACTTTAATTAATAGACTCCAAAAAACTCCCAGAAGCTAAACATTCGCCAAGAAACTCCAAGAAATCCGCAAAAACTTTAATAAATCATTGTAAATCTTAAAAAAGTCGAAGAATTACTTAATTGGATGCCTTTAATGTAAATGTTTAAGAATCCAGCTATTAATTCGTTGGTTATTGGACTTTTGACAAAATGTAAATACTCCAGAAACTTGAAAAAACTATCAAATATACAAAAATTAACAATAATAAACACAAAAAATTGAAGAAACTTACAAAAAATATTAAATTTACGACCGCAAAACCCCGAATTGCCAGCAAAAAGTATGAAAAATTAATCAAAATCATCAAACAAACGCCAAGAAAACTTCAAGAAAACCAAGAAACTCGCTCGCCGATTGTTTGGGAAAAACTTCAACAATCTTCAGAAATGTTGTAAAAAACTGCTAACAATAGAATTTTTCCATATTTATGCCATTAGGCTTTGAAAATGAGAAGTGACCGAAAAAGTGCTGGAAACTGGTTTTCAATTTTTTCATACCAACAAGTTCATAGTTTTACTCATAATTTTATGCTCGACACTCAAAAATCAGCTCAAAAACACACAGAAGTAAAAAAACTACAAAAACTACAAAATCTTTTCAAATTACAAAGGAAATTTGTTTTATGTTGCTTTATGTAGTTTTGCTACTTTTGCTTGTTGTTTTCAAGCATTGTAACCAAAATTCCATTTTTCTTTAGATTTGTGAAGTTTTGATGTATTTTCATGTATTTTTGGGTTTTGATGCTAAAGAATGTTGGAATTGGTTCATGAGCTCTTTTTTGGATGGATAGAAAGTGAGATTATGCAACCCATAAACCTAAATTCTGGAAAATGTGAATGGTGATTGGCAGAGGTGGTCAAACTTAAGGCAGTCGAGATTTTTTAAATAATTAGAGATATTGGTATTTGATGGTTTTGCTCTAAGACATTTCAAAAAACATTTCAAAAATTTTTCAAAAAACTTGACATTTTATTTGAAACGACCTTGACATTATATTTCCAATGAATTTATTGATAACAACAACAACAAAATTGGGTATTTTTCAAGATTAGAGGTAGGTATACTTGGGACTTGAAATATAAACCTCACATCATTTAAGCGAAAACACTCGCAATACAATAAAAATTGAGTTTTAATGAGTTAAGATTGTCATAATATTGATAATAAAATTCCCTGGAACATTAAAACTGACCCTTGCCGCCAAACTATACCCCAGGTATTCTAATAGTATTCCCAATCTATACTTACTTATGGGGTATACCCTCCCAGAAACCTACCCTTTCTTAACTTATGTATACTAATAGTATACTTTTAGCGTTCCCTGGGTATACAACTTCCACACCCTTTAGGGTATATCCTGGGTTTAGGTTTAGTAAATTTTGAAAGTGTACCCTTTCTTAACTAAAGTATACTAATAGGATACTTTGAGAGTACCCTGGGTATACAACTTCCACACCCTTTTGGGTAGATCCTGGGTTTAGTTTTAGTATAATTTTAAAGTGTACTCAATACTTACTAAAGTATACTCATAGTATACTTTGAGAAACCCTTGGGTATACCCCGGGTGCATTAGAATTATGCTGAAATATTAATTATTTTCAAACAACTTATTAAAGA
Organism: Parochlus steinenii; assembly: GCA_038502155.1. NCBI lineage: Eukaryota > Metazoa > Arthropoda > Insecta > Diptera > Chironomidae > Parochlus > Parochlus steinenii. The sequence continues at coordinate 2,701,764 of JAXCIN010000039.1, forward strand.
GTTAATTCAAGTAAATTTTATTTTTTTTAATTTTTTACATTTATCGTTGCTATTATATCAGTTCTTGCTCTTATCTTTAATTCCTTGGCCCTACTTTTGTGCTGGAAAAATAATAGTTTGGGTGAATTTTCAGGATCAAAACGTAGTTCAAAAAGCGGCAGATTCTCTTCGATAGTTTGAACCTTTTTTGAACCTGAAAAAATCTAATCAATTAGAATGAAATCAACGTGCTTAAGAATTCAATTTGTTGTATGAGATATTCAATTGAAATTTTTAGACTAAGAAATATTTAGTACAAAATGTGTAGAGTTTTCGTAAAGCATTAGTAAAAAAATAGTATCAATTAAGTAAAGCATTCGTAAAGCATTAGTAAAAAAGAGTATCGTTTGAGTAAAGCATTAGTATACTTTTAGTAAATTATATATAAATAAGCTTAATTATTAATTTTTTATCATTTAACTAAGTTAACTAGACTACAACGTACCTTATAACAAGACGATTCTGGATTTGGTTGAGAAAAACGCAGGAACTTCGCAGGAATAGCTGATATCAGAAAACACGTCTCACTTTCACAGTTTTTTTTTTTAAATGACAGTCTGTAGCAAAGACGTAGTAAAGTCAGCCCGAGTACCAAAATTAGCCCGAGTAGCAAAATCATAGTGAAGTCAGCCTGAACTTTTCCGTTTTGAATTTTTGCGGGAAATTTATAATAAAATCATTTTAATTAAATTCAACATATATTTTACTTTTTTTATATAAATAATTAAAAAGTAGTATTTTATTACTAGCATTTTATTAGTACCATTTTAGTTTCAAAACAGTATACTTTTGGAGTATAAATTTAGTAGTGAAAATTTATAGTTCAGTTTTAGTATGATTTTAGTATACTAAAAAAGTAACAAAATAGTTCCAATTTATTTGTACCCTTTTAGTTTCAAAACAGTATACTTTTGGAGTATAAATTTAGTAGTGAAAATTTATAGTTCAGTTTTAGTATGATTTTAGTATACTAAAAAAGTAACAAAATAGTTCCAATTTATTTGTACCCTTTTAGTTTCAAAACAGTATACTTTTGGAGTATATATCTAGTAGAGAAAATTTCTAGTTCAGTTTTAGTATGACTTTAGTATACTTAAAAAGTAACAAAATAGTTACATTTTATTCGTACCATTTTAGTTACGGAAAAGTATACTTTTGAAGTACATAATTAGCAGAGAAAATTTTCAGTATAGATTTCGTATGACTTTAGTATACTAAAAAAGTAGGAAAATAGTAGGGTATATAAAAAGTAATGCTAAGTACAAATCGGGTATACTTTTGGGGTATACCCGCCGGGTAAATACCCCGTTGGCGGCAAGGGTGATAAATGAATTATAAAGCAATAAATCTTTTAAAGTCAGCTAAATTGTAATTTGATAGTTAAGTATTAGCTCATTGCGTTTATAAGTTAATTGAGGAATGATTCAAAGAAAATTAATTTTTAATTGCTTTCGTTAACTTGTGTTAAGTTGAAGGATTAAAGTAGAATTAAAGTAGCATAAAATAACGTTAATGTATATAAAAATGAATTATAGATTTAGTGATGGATTTTCCATTTTTACACTTTTTCGTTTTTTTAGCAGTATTTCAAATAAATTTGTGTAAAGTAGCTAAAAATAAGAAAATTTTGGTTTTCATGCTTGCAATAGTTAAATATCGAGTAAATCTAAAATTTATGGTGATGAGAATTTGAAATCTTTGAAGTTTAATAGCAACATATTTGCTAGTTTTAAGTTTTCCGTTGAGAAAAGAGATGATTTGTCGATTTGGAGGAATTAAGGTGGATTACTTTAGTGGATAGAGATCTACTATGTTAAAACGGTTTCTTGTGATATGATTTCTGATTTATAAAAAATCAAAATGTTATTTTTAAGTATACAGCATTAAGTTCTCAAATGTCTCAAAAATAAATTTATTCTTATTCATAATTCCGTCAAAAATTTCTTGCATAAAAAAAATGTCACAGGTGCCTCATCTCCAAGCGATTACACAAAACCAAATTCATAGAATCAAATTCAAATCTTCCATCATCACTTTCTAAAATTCGAAATACTTCCAAGTAGTCTCTTGAGACCCAAAAAACCTCGTCATAAACTAATAATTGCAGCCTCTAAATTTGATTTACGGCTTTGCTCAGTTTGTAGATGAGGGAGCACCTGTTGCTTCCCGCATCGAAACGAATCTCTCAAATCTTCAATATATATTCTCAAAATGTTTCTATGAAATGTTTCCAGCTTCAGTGCATTCCGGCAGACATTCTTGAACGTTTTAAAATATTTTAAAACAAAATTTAAAGTGTTTTAAAAGAATGTTTGAAGATACTTTGGAGTTTCTTGATACGTTTTCATAGTTTCTTGAGAAATTAAACTTGGCATTTTATGGGCGAGAAAAAACATAAATATTATTATTAATTATTGCTGGGATATGTTTTCCTCTGGAATCAGAAATTTTAATGAATAGTAAAAATCTATCAGAACTTATCGCCTCTTTGGCTTTTCTGTGTTTCAGACTACAGTCGGTTTTTATTGTTTTTACGCCCCTAAATATATCATTTTAGCTATTTCCAGTTTTTTTGGCTGAATACGCTATTTAAAAACAGAAAACAAAAAATATGTGTAATGTTGTAAATTGATGTCAAATTTGATATTTGTCGGATATTTGTACATTTTGTAGACAAACTAAAAATTCTAAAATATAAATGAAATTTGATATCTTCAGTTTCTCTTTTTTTTGGGTTTTCCAGGCTGTTTTACATTTATTAACTTAAATAATATGTTTTTTCATTTTTCAGTTTTTTTGATGCTGTTTGGCTAATTAAGGCTTGGCTTTGAAATACACAAGAATAAACCAAAAAATAGAAATACATCAGAAAAAATGAAACTTCACTGAGTTCAACTGAGTTGTAATGAAAATGACATTAAAACCATGAAGATTTATATGAAAATTTATCAATGAAATATGAAGAAACAAAAATATCAGGGAACATTAAAAATTTAAAAAGACTTTGTGGAAAGGATTTCATTTTATGGAAATTTCTTTTTTCCGATATTTATTCACATTAGAACAATTAAGAATGTAGATTGTAGCCTAAAGAATTGCCTTTAAAACACAGTGAATCAAACCAAGCCATTCTAAAGTACATGCATAATCGATTGAGCTTCCTTTCCATTCACCTTTCATAAGAAACATTAAAAAACATTAAAAATGTGAATGCACAATTTAGTTTTCGGTATGCTTGAATCTGTCTGAAATGCTGAAAATGTCGAGTTTATGCTCAACTTTATTGAAATGGAGCTCGAGAAAGAAGTGCAGAAAATCAGCAAAAGTTGAACATTGTATTTATGTTTTGGTGTTTTTAGTGTTTTCAGATTTCAAATATTTATCATGTAAGCGCAACATATTTTCAAAAGAGCAGTTTCTTTGAGTCTCTCGGAGTTTCTTGGGATTTGGATGAAAAGTCTGAGAAATATTTTTTATGGATCTGTTTTTATTTACTTGTGAATTTTGCCCGTTTTATGATGGTTTCAATGGATTTTTAATTATATATGCTGAATATTTAGCATTTTATGCCAAATATGTTGAAAATACAAAAAAAGATAAGATATGCCAATTAATCATTTATGAAGCAATCCATCATAATTATATCAAAATTAATTTATGGTTATTGACAAAACTATTCTGTTAAAAGTCTAGTTTAAAGACAATTAAATTAAAATTAGTGTTGATATAAAATGGATTTCCAGGTCGATATTTTAGAAACTTAAACATATTTTTTCATACTTTGAATTTGATCGTAAGGAATAATCGCCTGAATAAAACATAATTTTTTTCTAATAAAAATTCGGACAAACAATCAAAAAAATACGCAAATGATCTCTAAAAAAGCATAAAGAAATATTTCATTCATCACGATTTTAAACCACGCCGAAAAATACATTTACTTGTTTCTTCAACCTAAAAGCATTTAAAGCAGCCAAAAATTTGCAAAAAAATATACGAACTTTAATTAATTATTAAAAAGGGTTTTAACAAAACAATTCCATCCAATAAAAAAATGTTCATAATCATTTCAGCAAAAGATTGAAAAGTTATGAAATTTAATTATTTAATCAATTTTTTCTTAGAATTTTATATATCCACACAGTTTTAACAATAAATTCTAAAAGCCAGACAGAACATTTCTATAGCTTTTTACACATTACTAAGCTTATTTCATTAATCACGTCCATTCACTTCAATTCATTTCATTTATGCTGTATTATGAGAACTCCAAGTGAATCCATAGAATTGCTTTGATTTATTTCAATTTATTTTAATATTTTTCGCATTCTAGACAAGCAAAAAATTAGTTTTGCAGGGTAATTTGATATGTTGCTGGATTTTTATGGTTTCTAAGCTAATGCTGAGAAAAATTTGAAAATTGTATTAGAGGGGATTAGTTTAAAAAAGTATATAAATCCTTTCGAAAAATTTCCATCGAATTTTTTTAAACTTTAGAACTTAAAATATTAAATTAAATATATTATTCCCATTAATCTCTTATAAATTATTAGCGCTTTATCAATTTTTTCTTCCAAATCTTAAAAAAAAATCTATTTAATAAATACAAGGAAAAATTTCAAAGAAATTTTGTACTTTTTTGACATTCCGTAGAATCAATTAATTTTAATATAATAAAGATAACCTCTCAAACCCCTAAAATATTTGAATAAATGATTTACTTACATTTTCAGTTTCTCATTCATTAATAATCCATTTTACTCGTTTTCTATTATTTACTATGTTTTTTATTTGCTTATTTTTGCATAAACTTCCGACAAACAGAAGCCGACGAATTGATTTCTGTGACGACTATAAAATGCTCGGCAAGCTATCAGCACAATTACACCAAATGACACAAAATTACTCAAAATGTAAATATTCTTTTTTTAAACAAGTAATTATTTGAATGCTTTTGGAAAATCCACTGCAGTAACTCCAGAAATTCCAGAAAACACTTGAAAAATTTCAAAAATTTCAATTTTCACAAAATTTCAAAATTTCTTCAAAAAACAATTTTCTACCAAAAATTTCCAAACTTCTTCCTCACCACTTGATATTGAATCGAAAATTCAAAAAAATTGGTTTCATTAATTTTTTTCGAAACTGGTTTTGTTGGTAAACTTCAAATCATTTTCTGATTTCTTCGAATCCACTTTTTACAGCTCGTTTGCTTCTTTTTCTTGTATTATTATTTATTTTCAATTTTCTTATGAATTGATTGATTTTGTATTTTCCCGAGCTGTAAAGTTGTTATCAATATTTGCTTTAAACACTTATATTTATTGTGCAAATAAGAAAACTGCTTTTTCACTTTTCTGATAAGAACTTGAAAAATTACTTTGAAGCACTTTGATGGGATTTTCTCAATTGACTTTAAAGAATTTAGTTTTTCACTGTGCAACTGATCAAACTATCAATTTGCTTTACATGTATTTTTGATTTAGAACGTGAAAAGCCGTGGTGTTCAGTTGAAGACAAACGAAAGACTGAAAATTTTAGTTGCAGGAATATTTTAGTTGCTTGAATATTGTTGAGAGAGAATGTTGAGAGAGAGCGGTGTGGAACATAGCGAGAAATGAAACGAGGTGCTTCTAATAATCTGGTCAGCTTGATAATAAAACCAAGTTGTAGGAAGAATTTTTGAAAAAGTTTTTCTCGTAAATTTATGGTTTAGTCAAATGCATCGAATTTTTAATAATTCTTAAAATAAATTATTTGTTCTTCGCTAAAACAGAAATATCCATCAAAATCAATCAAAATCCAAAAACTAATTCATCCTAGACTTATGTTGCCTGCCACATTGTGAAATTTCCCTAAACATCCCAACGTTTTAATTAATCAATCCCAATTTAAAATTTTTAATAAATTCATTCATCGTATCTCTAAAACATAAACAATCAATACATTTTTGATACATTGCGAGAAATTGTGTCATTTATTTTTATTTCGTTATTTATTGCTCGAAGTCAATCAATCTTCAAGAAAAGTCAAATTTTTTGAAAGATCCGCTTTGTATGGCGTTTTGAGTACTCGACATTAACACAAGTCAATAACCAAATATCTATTAGTCAAACTTCACAGTCACATCATCAATAAAAAAATAATAATTGATTTATGACTTTCTATGGGAATTGTAGAATATTGTGGAAATTTGTGAAAATATGGATAAATGGAGTGCATCCTACATTTCAAATATTTTGTGTTTTTTTCCCCTAATTCTCGTTGTTTACGCTATTTCTCATATTTTATCGGTTTTTGGTATTTTCCCATACAAGAACAATATTTTATGGAGTTTGGCGGAATTTAACGAAATACCAACAAATTGCTTCAAGCCCCTATTAAATAATTGAATTATTACATAAATTCTGGATAAATAATAAATATGCTTGTTTTCCTTCTATTCGATTAAAATTAAAATATTCATTAGAGGATAAATCAACAAATAATTTTAATTTTGAACAATATTGCTCGAAAATTAAGTTTTAAATTTTCTGAACGTTTTTAGATAATTTCATGGTCGGCTGATAATTTTTCACTCTAGTTTGTGCAGCCATTGTAAATTTGAGATTATGCCAAACTGTAGTGTTGCAGTCGAATTTAAAATTTGTTTTTTATAATATAAAAATTACGCAGCTAAATTGAGCCATAATCAGAGTATTTATTTGCATCAAGATTTTTGCATTAAATCCACGGATCTTTTCATCAAGAAAATAACTTCCGGTTCATCTCAAAAATCACCGAAGTTCCATTAAAACAATTAAATAGAATTAAAAATCATGCGAACTCCAAAATTTTAAAAGCACCAAGTGATTCGCACCTTGATATTTTTAGACATTTTGTTGGTGGCAGATTAAATTTTTGAACAAAAATAAATAAATAAAAAAGTATGAGAAAAAAAATAATTTTGGAATTGTATGAGAAATACTTTTCTTTATTCAAATTACGCAAAACAATCGAATCACTCAAATAATTCAGAAATTTTTGGAAATTAAAAAATTAAAATATTACCCAAATATTTTTTAATAATTTGAATAATCCAATTCATTCGACTAAATTTAAAATGTGCGGGTACTTTGAATTGTTGAATGAGTGGCCTATTGACATTAGATGAATTATTTACGGGTAATTAAATTTAATATAAGTTTTTTGTGTTTTAAAACACACTTATATTCTATTTGAATAGATCATATCAGACTGCGGAATATTTAGCAGAGAATTTGTGAGAAAAAAAAATTTAACTTTATTCTATAAAAGGAACATTTGGAACAATATTAGATTTGAAAACTCACAAAATCTACAATTCCCCACCATATTCTCATCCCATCATCACAATTTCGTCAAAATTTCTAACAAACCGCAAAAAACCATAAATATAACAAATTGAGTTAAAAACATTTTCTTTCTGTTTCAGTTTCACACCAAAAGAACCGCAAGCGAAAGTGCTTTCTCAGTTTTCTCGCTGAATTCTACTTGATTACTTGCTAATCCATTAAAATACCAAACATTTCAAGTGTTCAAATTTGCTACCATAATCTAGATCACAAAGCAGTTGAGCACTGGAAACTAGTAGCAAACTGTTCTACCAAGTAATTGGGTTAGAAATTTTTTCAGCAGCAAACACGCGAACTTTTCAAGATTATAAAATTGTTAAGTCAATAGGAAATTTGCTTTTTGCCGCTGTTATTTGTTTTATTAGAAAATTTAATTATAATCTTTTGAAATATATTAGAAGGATACAAAATTGATTATAGAGGAAAAGGGTGTCATTTCAAGAAATATTCAAGAAAGATAAAAAAATCTAATCAAACCCTCTCCACCTACGATCAAATTTAAAAAAATTTAGAATACAATTTTCTGAAAAAAAGCTAACAGTTGGAACTTAATGTTCGTGCAAAAAGTGACCTTTAATTGCTCAGCAATTACTCGAAAACTAATTATTTTTAACAAGACTTTAACAGTAAACAGCAGATTTTTTGATTCATTTGATGTGCTTCAACTTTTCTACAGTTTTTATAAAAATTAAAACGATTACAATCCAGAAAATTTTGTAAAATTTCTGCAATATTTTTTTGAGAGCCCATTCACCTTCCTCTGAATTTTTCTTTTCATTTTGAATAAACACTTTAGAAACTTGTCCAATGTTACAACAACATTTAATACTTTGATCTGCGACGATTGCGTTGTTTAAAAACATACTCAAAATTGATTTCTGATTCATCACGCGCCGATTATATAATTTTAATAAGCAAGTTCAAGTTCTTGAAGTACCACTTGAGCTTTTTCTTAAAATTTACGTTGATCGGTTACAGAAGAGAGGTCTGTCTGTTTGTCTTTCATATAAATCATCGAAAACATTTCATTTTTACATTTATTTATTACTTTCGAATCATAATCAATCTTGAAAAAATTATAAAACACCAATTCTAGTCTAATCTTTATTTATAATACTTAATCAAACATGTAAGAAAACGGGTAAATTCCGCTTAGTTCCAAAAATTGCTAACAGCTTATAAAGTATGATGTACAAACTTCACTTTTTCTAATCACTTACTTACAGTTATGAAGGTCTTTCCGAAAAAGCGGGAAAAAACTTGCGAAAAAACTTGAAAATGTTGAGAAAAAAATTAAAGTATCTTCAAACATCTTGAATCATCAAACAATTGATGGATTCTGCGAAACTTCGCATTTTTTTCTGGAATACAAACAAATTTCAACTTTAACCTAGAAATTTTCTAAGTTTTATTTTAATTTCATATGTTCAATAAATTTTTGTTTGAATTTAGCTATTGAGGAAAAAATTTATCATAAAAATTTATAAAGTTTAAAGAATTTAAAATTTGTGTAAATTTCAACAAACTAACGTTTGAACAAGAGTGGACAAATAAAAACTCACAAAAGCGCAAACAAAATAAATGTTATTGCAAAAATTCTGCAATTTTCTGCTTAAAATTCTAAAATCAATATTTCTCTTCAAACGACATTATTATGAAAATCCAAATCCTCTAAATTTAGTTGTTTCCCACAAAAAAGAATGAGAACATAAAAAACGATCAAGTACTTGTAAAGAATGATCATTTTTGCCAACGTTTTCTTATTGATAGATAAATAATCAATGTCATAAAGAAATATTGAAGATTATTGTGTATATTGAGACTCACAACACGTTTTTTCTAATTTTCAAGAAAATTTCATGATGTTTCAATGCAATTAGATTCCGTTCTTTTTTGCCATTTTATTGAATTTTATTAAATTTTTTCTTCTAATACTTGATTTGATGCGAGGGGAAAATAATTTTACATCCACACAACTGTTTTTTAAGATGTGATGTCTCTCGAGCTGAGACTCTTGACATTTTCCATACTCACTAAATCTTACTCAGCTCCCATTGATAAACAAATTTTCGATTAAACATTTTCTCCTCACCAGTGTAGTTTCCTATCAAATCGTTGTTGTAAAGAATATTAGAAGATGACTTAAGTTAGACTGAAGTTGGAGATGTTGTAATTTTTCAAGCAATTTCAAGCTTTGTGATGTTTTTCACACACTTTTTAATATTGACAGCGAATCGTAGTGATTTAGAGGATGATGAGATACTGATTTTTGGATAGAATTTTTTTAACTGATTGTTTATGGGGAACTGTGTTGAATAAATGACATTTTCACAGAATGTAATAAAAAAAGTAAATAAAATACTGATTAATGCATTACTTGTTCTATTGATATTTATATAATTACAATAACTACTTAAATTAATTTGCAGGTTCAACACTGAATTTCTTGCAATAACATTTTTAAACATTTTTAAATTTTACATAATTTTTGCTCGGAAACTCTTAAACCTTGCCAAAATCAATAAACCAATAAATCGGTCATTTATTATAGAATTTGCATAATTTCAACGAATATTCGAATAAATCAATACTCAGCAGACTTTTGACGAAATTGATAGATTTTCAGATTTTCTGGTTCATGGATTTGCACTTTAAACAATTTTTTTCAATCTTTTGCAACTTATTTAGATCGCATAAACTGCACAAAGTTGAAAGTCGTGAGATTGAATTATTTTTTTTGAAGCATTTTACGTTTACAATTTACGATTAATGTGAATACAAATTAAGAAATTTACCAACATTTTACAGTTTTTTGTCTTATTTAAATATTTAATTTTGAATGTTTTTTTTTTCATTGCAACGAGTAATAGTGAGGAAATGAATTAATCGATTTGTTAATAAATTCGTGGTTTTATGACCTCTTTCAGCGTCAATTCGTTAAAACCGGATTTTAGCTAAATTACAGGATTCTCATTTCTCCATTTTTTTATAATTTTATAATACAATATATAATCATCAACTTAAATAATGATGTGTTTTATATAAAAAGGGTCGATGGATCTTGTTTAGACAATTTTTATCAAATTGATCAGATCATTTCAATCTGTATCCATGAATTTAAAAAATCATTGTATAATTGATCTTGATCTTTCAAACTCAAAAAAATATTAAAATTGAAAGTTTTTTTCAAAAAAAAAGATAATAATCAAGTTTAATTTTCATTGTCATTAAATTATTATTTCTAACCGGATTATTTGATATTGATCTTTCCCGAGTCAAGATCAATTGATTTTGATTGTTCAAAAATGAAGTTTGAAATTTTTTCGAATAAAAGATCAATTAAATTTTTAAACATTGAATGTCTTAGGTTTCTCGGAGCCCGAAAAACAAATATAACAACCAGACGTGAAAAATTGTTAAATTTTTTGTTAAAACTGAAAATTCAAGATTCTATTTATCCGGGACAAAAATAAAGCTTTTTGTCCCATATATCATAGAATATGGTAGCAACATAAAATTTTATCAATAGCTGGAAACAATATCGAAATTTATTGAAAAACGTGGAGGAAAATAGATTCAATTTGTGACATAACCTCTAAAAAAAATTTTATTGATCTTTATCTGAATCAAAACAGATCAAGATCAAATTATCTTGCTTTTTTTTTTGGAAAAGATCAAGATCATTGAAAATTGACGCCTTTTCCCACAATTCAAGATTCTTTTTTTAAAGATCAAGATCAATTGAGATACTGTTTTTTTTTTAGATAAAGATAAATTGATGTTTATCTTTTTTTTTTTTTAGATAAAGATCAATTGATCTTTATCTTTTTTTTTTTTTGCAAGATCAAGATCAATTGATCTGGATCTTTTTTTTTATTTTTTAGATCAAGATCAAATGATCTGATCTTTATCTTTAGATCAAGATACATCGCAGCCTTGGTTTTTATATATATGTTTGGTGTTAATACGGACTTTTTGTATGAAAAAGGTGAAACTAACGCTTTAGAAGTTTAATAACTTTTTTGCTATTAGAGCTAGGATCTTGATTTTTTTACATGATACTTATAATCTTACTCCGTACCCATTTTTTTGGTTGTCAGGTTGGTATATTGACCAGCTGGTGTCCAGGATTTTTTTTCACGAGCTTCCATTTTTTCAAAAACATAAAAAAAACGTTCACCATGTGATGAAACTTTTTATGGCTCTAAAAATTGAAATTTTTTTCCTTGGAACATATATAACAGTACAAGACACAACTTTTGAGCTGAGTGTGGGATTTTTACCATGCACCGCTGATCCACACACATCCAGAAACCACGCAAAATCGTGAATTTTTCATGCTCCCTGTGTAAAATTTTTCATTAATTGGATTATTTTGATTTTTTTTGCTCAACAATGTTTATCCATACTTTTTACACAATATCTGAAGGAATTTACGGATTTTTAGTCACGCGTCTGAGTCATATGAAAAAATTGCTAGAATTTTGAATGATTTCTGCTATCTATATTATGTTTCAATATTATGTTTCTATTATCAAGTGTGTCATCTACCCCTCATTTTTGAGGGGATTTATGCTACTAGTTAATATATAATTACGAGTGTTATGTCACACTTATTGAATATATAAAAATATTCTCTCAAATGTCTTGTTTAACAATTTTTATAAATTGTACTAGAAAAAACTTCTCAATTGATCCATGAATTTCATTCAATCATTGTATAATTCAATACTCTTGCGGTGCTCAACGTCAATATTCAAATTGAAAGTCTTTTGATTACATTTGACTGCTTGCGGTTGGTCTCAAGTCACTCGATGGCCTTGAAAACTTACTTCATAGATATTATGCACAAAAAACTTTAAATATATATATGAAAAAAAACTTTACAAAGTTGAAGCAAAAATCACACAAATCACAAACATGACAAAAAAGATTGATTTACTTATAAATCAGAGGATTGTACAAATTTTAATGATTTTTTGAGAATTTAAAAAAAAAGTAAGGATGGAGAAGTTTTATAGTATCTATGCAAAAAAAAAGTTTGAAAAATATATTTCAAAAAAATAATTTTGTCCAAGCCTCTAGAAAACCGCAATAACCAAATAAAAGTGAACGAAATTAAATTAATTATGAAAACATAAAGAAACGAAATGAATAGCGAGATAATCAGATACTAAATTATCTGCACTATTGTCGCATTGTAAGTATTAAAAGCTTGGAAAGCATTGAAAGTGTCTAGTTTTACTGGCAAAGTTTAAAACTGCGATATAAATGCGGTTAAGTGAACTATTGTTCGTGCAATTGTTCAGGAAAAAGATACATTGACATGCATCTGAGGCGTTATTTTATTTTTTTCGTTTGTTTGCACTGGATCTGGAAACTTCAAATAATTTCAATAAGAATGAAGGTTGATTTTTCTTCAATAATAAACGAATAATTGATTCTTGAATTTAGGAAAAAATGTAAAATGATGACAAAGCACCACAAAAGCAAGAAAAGAAGTCACTTACATAAATACATGACATATTACAATGATTATATGTTTGATAAAGAATTTTAACTTTGATCATGATTTTCTATCAAACAATCACCCTTCAACAAAATAAAAAATTAACATACACTTACCAAATTATTTATAGCTTCAAATTGAAATTGATCTACCTTATAGGAAATATAAAGCAAAAAGTGTCTGCTTGGTAGCCAGAAGTTTTGAATGGAAATAGGTGCGATTTGCAATTACGCAATTTATAAACAATTTCATTTAACTTAAGTCAGTTTGCATAATTCAGCACAAGAAGTCGAGCAAGTAATGTCAAAAATACTGATGTTAATGTTTCATGTTCAGTAGATTTGAGTTACTAGGTAGAGAGTGGGCTTGAAAATGCCATAAATTATTCAAAAATATTACAATCAGCTTCCACACAAGAAGTGAAAGAGCGTTGGAAATGCAAAGGTATGATGCTTGATTCACTTTAAAAGAACTATAGAGTAGTTGAATGTTTAAATGACAAAATTTCGAATGTTTTGTTCTTACTCTCTGGTAATTCTTCATGATTATTTTCATATTATTCGTATTTAAATATTTCATTAAAATCCTTTCCATCAACAATCAATTTTTCTCCAAAAACAAAAAAAAAATACAAAGTGACACCGAACAATTTCCTGTAAAAATCCAGTTAATCTCGTTTTTTTGGCATATTTTGGCATAATTTTCAATGTTTCTCTGACTATCTGCAGGTTATTTCAATTTTAAAATGTGACTTTTGCTTTCGTTTTGAATGCCCGTCTGTCCGATAAATTAAAATTTTTTTATGAGGTCATTATGAGGTCAAAAACCTTTTTAATTTTTATTTTATTTAAAAAAAATCCATTCGCAATCCCATTTCCAAATATTTTTGAAAATTTCGATCGCAATTTTTGTGTATTTAAAGAATTTGCAATAATTTGCATAATACGGGCACAGAGTCGTAAACTCATAAAACTTTGGCATGATTTAATTATGTCAAACACGTTGTGGTGATTTATTTGTGATTCTTTTGGACTTTAGTGGATTTGAGATTGTGTCAATTATTTGAATTATGTCTAGTTGAGTTATTTGTGTTTTTACGCCGATTCGCGATTTAATCGCTCATTGTTAGTCTCGTTTGTGTTTGATCAAACTTTGATGGCTTTATAATGTAGAGAGCTAGTAATTATTCGGTAAATCAATCAAAGCGGCCGATTGTTTGACAGTTTTAATGGGCTTGGGAACTTTTTAGAAACAAGAAGACAGTTTCATTGGATGTTAGGGAAATTCTTGGGCTGAAGATGTTTTAAAATTAGTTTTTCAATGTATAGAAATGACAGGGAAATAATAACCTTGGTATTTTGCCTGAAAAGAGATCTCAATCTACTTACAAATTACTCTTACTATGACCAACTCTAATACTTCAATACACTTTTGAAACAATATTACAAAACAAAATTGTTTGAAATGTTGAAGTGCGAGCTCATTCGGTCAAAGTCAAGGTTCAAAACAACTTCAATCAACTCGATGCAACATTTAAATTTTATGGCACAAACTTCATCAAAGCAAACTCGAACAAACTGGATAAAATCAAATGTTTTAAATCATTTTAATACATTTCTTGAGGTTTTTTTTTCAACCATATTTTTTTATAAAGACACCAGATATTCAAACATTTTTCTTTATTTCATTACGTTTTATGTAAGACTAACGGCAATTCAACAAAAATTTTAAATAAAAATCAGGAAACTTCTTGGGAAGGATGCAAAGCACAATTGGATTTGTTTGAATTTTCTCAAGCTTTATTGGATTTATTGAATTTCGTGTTGCGACTGAAAAATAAATAGATAGCAATTCAAACATACTTTCTTCATAGTCTTCCACAAAGCTGAAAAACGTGGAAAAAAAATTATTTTCAACAAAAAATTCGAACCGAAAAATGTAAACAGAAAGTCACAGAACATGCGACATTTTTTGAAGTTTTTTTGGTTGCATGAAGTTGTGAAATTTTTAAGTATCTTGATCATAAAAGAAGTTGAAAAGTTGAATATGCACTTTATTCTTTTTTTTTCGTATTTATATTAATTATCGGTTCTTAAATTATCTCAAAGATTTCTTAAAGTTTATAATTGAAGAATTTATTGCTGTGTCTTTAATTGCGGAAGTTAAAAGATTTTATTTGGTTAATAAATTAAAATAATTAGAAGAAAGAATCTCACTTAATTTTAATTCATCATCAAAACACAGTTTTTTTTAACGTCAAAAACACATCAAAGCTATTTGCAACCATATGAATATTTTATACAACGTTCTAAATTTGGTCACTGGAAAGTTCGTCATCAATGAGTTTTATCTTTTTCACAGAAAGTAGTCCACATTTCACGCTCAAACAGCTTACACTAAATTCCAGCTTCAAATTCGCACAGGTGATTTTATCTTCATGACCATGTCTACAAGAACTACATATATGTCTTCAATCCGTTCACTCAATCCCCTTAATCCAATTTGGTTTCATAAGGTATCCCATGAAGAGCTTCAGTGCTAACATTTTGATGATTTTATTTACGTGATTCTATATTTAACACAGAATTGAATTTTAGGAGTTATTTGACGCTGAAATTTAACATACTTTTAAAAGAACCTGATCAAAATTTCATCGCAAAAGAGTTCAAATAAATTCTCAAAAAAAAATATTCCGCGACCAGAAAGGGTTAATACAATCTAAAACACATTTTACACTCGAATAATTCCCAGTGGTCAGTATTTTTCAGCAGTTACTCAACTCGTACTTGGTCGTACAGTTAAATAGTTAATATGAGTGCTAAGCTATTTCCATTCAGCTGATATTTATCCGATATTTACAATTTACATCTATTTATAGAGAAACTTAACGGTTCTTCCGTCAGATTCAGAAGATAATCGCTTTTGGGTACACGATCCAACGAATCGTCAGAATATCTTGGAATATCTCGCATTCTCGCGTGTTTGTTCAAGAGACGCTTGGCCACATGCAAATTAATCAAATATGAGCAGTAAATCTTTAATAATGTAAGAAGTTATAAGAAATAATAAGAAACTTTAGAGAAATCTTAGTAGAATGAGGGAAATTGTTCAAATATTGAAATATGAATTTCTTTTTTGGGAAGAATAAATTGTTAAAGATGTTTAAACGGAATGTTGAAGTTATGGTATCTTAGGATTTTGAAGAAATAAATCTGATAAATTATTTTGCTAAAAGTTTTAATTGAAAATTTAATTTATTAATTTAAAGATTACTGCAATCACGAAGACGTTTTAATAAACTTTTTTTAAGAACCTGTTCTTTCTTTAGAGCTCCGAGATTAAAGATTCATTATATTATTCATTCACTAAAAACCACAACGAAAAAGTATTTAAAAACAATATTAATCATTTCTTTGGTTACTTTTAATGATATTTTTTTTTGGTTTTATGACTCTTTATTGTTTTTCGGTTATCAAGAAATTTGATCTTCGATCATATTTCTCAATTTTTTGAGAATGTTGTAATATGATATGATTTTTTAACTAACCTCATAATTTTTATTGAGTAGTTTGAGGTCAATTGTTAATTTACAGAACACGAACACGTATGTTAAACTTAAAAGTGGTTTTAGGAGCAGATATTGGAGTTTTTAACTTTTTATAGGAAAGGTCTATTTTAGTCTTCCGCATTTTTGCATAATCATCGCTCCAATAAATACTCAAATCAACAATTTCGATCCAACAATGAACATTTTTGAAGGCTCATCAAATTTTTTTGCAGTATCTGTGTGATCTTCATCTTCTGAAACAATCAAATAAACATCTGAGGTTTCTAAACTAAAAACATTTAAATTGCTGAAAAATTTGAAAAATAGTTAAAAACAGTGAAAAATGAACAAACAAACAAAGCTATATTCCGATCAAGTTTCTTTTTAAATATATCGTGAAGATTTTGATGTTTTTGGTGGGTCTTGAACCAAGCATTGTGCTAAAAAATTGTATATTTAGTTTTAACTAAAAGAAGAACAAGTAAAAAATCTCAATGCAA
Organism: Parochlus steinenii; assembly: GCA_038502155.1. Classification (NCBI taxonomy): domain Eukaryota; kingdom Metazoa; phylum Arthropoda; class Insecta; order Diptera; family Chironomidae; genus Parochlus; species Parochlus steinenii. The sequence goes on from JAXCIN010000039.1 coordinate 2,718,732, forward strand.
TCAATGTTAACTGTTAATAAAACTTGTACAAGACTCTATTTTTAAAGTTTTTCTTTCTTTCCAGTTTCAATCACTGTTTCGCATAGTAATATTGGATAAGATGAAGCATCAGCAGTTTCTTATGTGAGTTTCTTGCCGCTCGGATTTATTAGATCATTTTATTGATTTATTTTTAGTTGTGCATGATAGCTCAGTTTTTTTGGTCCAAACATATAAATTATGGTTTTGCTTATTTTCATGAGCTGTAATTTTTTTTTCTTTGGTTTTTGTAAAGTAGATTGGAAGATTTTGTTGATGTGTGTCTTGGAAATTTGTTGGTTAGAAAAATAGATTATTTAAGTTTTCATTTCAAAAACTTCTGATAAGTGAGCAAATATACACTTTTAGAGTAAATTTGAAAATTTAAAATACTTCGCTGCAATTTATGGACAACCTTATCAACACTCTATAGAGTTATTGTTTAGTAAACAATTTCTTTTAATGACTTGCGGCTAATTTTAGGATCATTTCATGATCAACTACTTTGAGTATTAAGTAGATGAGCGACTTGATAAATGAGTCGGAATGATTTTTTTGTGTTCTGACCCATTAAGTAGTCATTTCACTGATGTTTGAAATGTTTTGGGAGGAACTTTTAGAAATAATCTGGTTGACCTTGAACTTTTTCAAACTTTTTACTTTGTCTATTAATGAGAAATTATCAGCCACGCTTTAAGGTGCCCGTACATGGTTTAAAATAAAATTCAGTCAACTAAAAATTTTTGTTTAATTTCAAAATTTTTTCGGGTAACGACAACCATGTACGGGCACTTTACCACTGAATTCATTTCATTGAATTAAAATAAAGAAAACAACTACAAAAGAATGCAAATTAATAATTGATTGTACTCAATTTAGAAATTAATTTGAAAATATTTAATTATATGGATATAGTTGTGGATTTTATTTAACGACTTTCAAATTAAGAAACTGATATTTTCAGCAGAAAGTGATCAATATATATATACTTATAATAATTTAATGAAATTATGTGGCAGACTCACTATTATTAATTTTACTTTGTTTGATATTTTTATCAACTCGAAGGCGTGTCCACATTAGAAAATAATTATTTTTTAATTTTCAAATACTGTAGCCGAATTCTCAAATACGGTAAACAAATTAATAAACAAATTTGAATTTACAGCCAAAAAAAGGAAAACATTAAAACTAACAAAATAATTAGATCATTATGTTCTTGAAATGCTTCTATCAAAATGTAAACAAGCCTTAATAAATTCAATCAAACAAAATAAAATAAAAACTATAGTAAAACCAGAGAAACCACAGCTGCCCAGTACACAATCATAATTGCCATCATTAATTAATAAAGCATTGAAAAAACTGTAATTGATATTAATTGAATTTTTCCTCTACTTATTAACGAAATTAATAAACTTAATGATTTATAATTACTTCAAAAGAAAATATTTTGCTACTATTTTAAAAGATTTGAAACATTGTAGAAATTGGAATTATTTTGAGTATTTGAAACATGGACTGCATTTTCAACTTTCAAAATAATTTGATCAGCTTTTGCAGTTTTGCGATATTTTTCCAGTTTTCATGTTTTTTTTGTTCATTTTAGTTTCTTAGTTTCTTCAAGTTTCTTGGTAATTTTTCTCATTTTAAAAACTTTTCTTACTTTTTAGTTTACTTTGAGTTCTGTTCGAGTTTTGTTGAAACTTTTCAGTATTTCATTATTTTTTCATGTTTTTCTTGTTAATTATTACTTTTTTGCTTTTTTTTTGGACCGTGTTGAACTGATTTCCATAAATCAATTGCATTTTGTTAAATTGTGGAATTCGAGATTGTTTGTTGAAATTTTTTGCATGTTGGCGCCAAAACTTGAATATTTAATGAATATTTAATTTGAATGTTTTTCAAAATATGTATGTGTTAAAAATATTCATTAATTTATTTATGTTACATCTGAAGAACAACGAAAAGGACTGTCATTTTTAACGACATGATACGCAATTAATACCTTAACACATTTTAAATTTTTTAATAAAAATTTAGGGTTTTATAAAAAAGCATGTGATTAAAAAATTAACGCCGTTACCGGTAATTAACAGTAATTTACTATAATTCCAATAATTCCTCTAATTGATCAAACAAAACCAAAGTGTGATAAATTAAAAAATAACTTTAATTATTAAATAATATTAAAGATTATACAACAAACTACAAAGGAAGTGGTAGGTTATATATTATTCATAAAAATATTGCAAAACTTTGTATATCTAAAAATACTGTTAAAGCTGGCAAAACTTTAAAGAGTCGAATAAAGACAATAATAATTAATATCATAATTAATGTTTTTCACAATTTTTTGTCGTTCCTTAGTTTCTGTCAATAACTAAATACCTCAATAGTTCCATTCAACATTTTTAGACAATACACCTCAATAGCTATTTATTTGCGCAATTCCGTAATTCAACAATTTATCCGAAATTTATCAATTAATTCGAATAGTCATAAATATGCTGTAGGTTGTTTTCAGTATTAACACAACGTTTTTGAATTTAACACTGAAATTTAACTCCCCACAAATTATATTGACAAAATTGAAAAGTGAAAACACAGAAATGTAAACTGTTAAATTACCAAAATCAATCTTAAGAATTTTAATTGTTTGAGGCGTTTGGAGGTTAACTTGTGGTATTTGAACTGTTAAAAATATTTTAATTTCTTAGAGAGAAAAATAATTACTCGATCCTGTGACAAATTAATTTCAAAATTGATTATTGTTTTTTGTTTGAAGGGAAATGAATCTTTTTTAAATAAAATAGTCAATTTTCAACACTGCAATAAAATTGTACACCCACTATTCTATCCATTAGAGGAAAAAAACTGTTAATACTCTTTCACGGTCTTGCATAACCAAATAGAGAAATATATTTAGCAAATAAGCAGTTACTAGGTCAAGTAAAGCTTTTTTTTCGGAAATCATTAAGTCAGTGAATTACTATTGAAAATTAAATAATTGAATTAAATCAACTGAGCTAATTTGTGGGTTCAATAATGTATGCTCACAATGAATTAGCAGTTTTTAAAAGAGGATTAAGTTGCGTTAGATAATTAGGTACTTAATTGATACTTTAAAGCAACTTCAAAATAGTATTTTATCACCCCCTACACCAAAAATAAAAGAAAAATCGGTAAAATATTACAGTGATATTATATTATATTATTATATTTTGCGCTATTACAGTTATAATTATCTTAATTGTTGCAAAAATATTCACAATTAATTGGATGAACCACTTAATTTTGAGGTAAGTGAAAGATTTCTTTTGAAGAAAAATTTCTTATTAAAAAGCATTTTTGCTTAAGTGCAATCACGCGTGCAATATTTTAGCGGATTTTTTGTGATGTTTGAGGTTTATTACATTTCTTCTTGAGATGCTACGTTTCAGTGATTTTTTGAGTTTCCAGTTGGTTTTGCGATTTTTAATAATAGTTTTACAAATATTTTACCTTTTTCAGTTTTTCATGCCTTTTCAAGCAGTTATGAGCAATCTGAAGCAATATTGGCTGTTCCAGCTGCTCAAAAATCAAAATAATTTTGAAGCAAGTTGAATGTAGGATAAAACACATGAATGATCAACACTTTTCACTTTTTACCGATCTTTACAACAAAAATGATTTTGTTATTTGTTTTTCGAATCGATGATGCGCGATTTTTGATGAATAATTCGCGGAACCGGATTTGAATCACTATTTTGATTTAAAGATGGAGTTACAGTAAATTACAAAATTTCTTGTAATAAATGCCTTAAAAATGAAATTTATGAGAATTAATAGTTCTTCAAGTCCCAGCACTTTTGTACTATTTGGAGCTTAGTCGATAAAATAAAAGTGATACCTTAATGCACTCAATAATCCAAAATAATACTTTTTTCCTCAATAATCATATTAAGCCATATCAATATATTTGAAATGCATAAAAAGTCACCGGCAACTCAAATTGAGCCGGAAATCACATTAGAAAAAGTGAGGTTATGCCACAATTAGAACACGTGCAATGTTTGCATTGATTTTTTTTCGTTCTCATTCTTTAAGCGCCAAAAAATCATAAACTAGGAAAATAAAGCAGAACGATAAAACATAAAAAAGACTAGTATTATGTTATTTTAATATGCACATTCACTTTCATTGTTTTTTAGTTTTATGCACAAAACTCGCAAAATACCCCTTAAATATCAAAATTGTGTACAATCATGAAATATACTAAAAAACACGATAAAATCCATTCAAAGCCGAGATATGAATCGCATATGGAATTTGTTGGTTTGTGAGTCATAATTATTGGGGCACCTCTAATTAAACTCGTATATATTTTTGGATAGTATTTCGTATATGTTGGATTTTAATTTGGAATTCCATTAATTTTTTTTTGCTGAATATATTTTACTGATATTTGATATTTTATCGATATTTTTTAGCAAAAAGCTTAAATGTTTATTAAATTGATTGCCCATATTGGACATACTGTCCCATACTGTCCATATTGGACATACTGCAATAGAATTTCCATGAAAAAGATAAAACTTCAAAATGAAAATGTTGTTAAATTAAAAATCATGCAATAAAAAATCTTCGCAAAATATATCAAATTATGAATTAAATATGCATGAATCAATTTCTTTATAATTTTTGTAATTTTCACTTTTTTGCCTCAAGAGATATCTACAGAAAATTTGGCACATATAAAAATTCAAAACCAAATTTCATCAATATCGCCTCAATATTAGAGAATTATTCAAAATTCAAAAACTGGTGCTCTTGAAATCGAAAGCAATATCGTAAAAGTTTGTTTAAAGTTTGTCCACTTTAAATGATGTTTAATCCAAATATTGTTATTCTACATGACTTTTAAAATAACAAAAATTTTAATTGATCGAATTAAAGAGCAAATGGTTGAAAGAATTCAGCAAAATTCTCATTCTTTCTGTAATTTTGAGCAATTCCGTTTTATTGTTGACAACATCCTGCCCTTTATCGTGATATTTTACGTTTTTCACGTTATGACGGCTTTTAGTTTGGTTGGTCGCCAATTTACGATTAATTTTATGGAATAAATTGGAATAATTTGGAATAAGTTTTGATGACAGTCAAAAAGCAAGAAGTATAGCGGGGAATTGTAGTTTATTTTGTGGATTTTTGTTTATTCTTGGTTATTTGCAGAGTTTTGGCTAAGTTTATGCGTTTGGTGATTTTAAACTTTGGTGATTGACAGATGGATTTGTTTATGCTGTTTTAATGTTGTTTATGGCACTTGATTACTCCATCACGACCGTATTATAAAAATTTTGATGTAAAGGTGCGCAAAAATGGCGAATAAATTAGATTGTTTGCGTTATTACTTTATTAGGAGTCATAATTCAATCTGGAAGATGGATGGGAAACAATAGTAAATTATAGGTATTAAAGAATTGTTGAGAATAAAAAGTTACAAGGCGTAAGCACAACTAATTAAGTTTACATAGTAGTTAAATTGAGAAATGGATTTTTAAATGTTTGGAAAATTTTTGAAGACTTCTCAAAAATTTGAAGATTCTGAATTTTTTTCGAGGACAAGTCGGTTTTTAAGTTTTAAGTTTTAAAATTTTCCAATTTATTTACAATTTTCAAAATTTGAGTTTCATAGGCCGAATCTGGCTGCTGTCTATTGAACGCTTGCTGCACTTCACATCGTCATTATTCAAACTAAACCGCGAAATTAAAAAATTCCAAGTCGATTAAACTTTTGCAATCACATTAGCCTTCACCAGCGTAAATTTCATCTAATAGAGGTTCTAGTTCAACCATAAGACCATAAAGCGGCTTTAATTGGCAATAAATCTGATACTCTTGACCCTTCCATTGCAATAAATTCAGTGTCTGTCTTTACTACGTATGGTACTTTGTCTCAGGCGCGCAAAGTCTAAGAAAATAAAATTATTTCGCAATTCCTTCAGGCAGTTTTATTTTATGTTTTCGCTCAAACGCATATTTTGTGGAGACTTTGCAGACAATTTCTAGCGATTTTCATAAATCTATGTCTATTCAGTTATTCACTCTGTATGGTAAAGCCGTTCAGTTTAATGCTTTTTTCTTTACATACTTCTTTCACATACGATTTTTTACTATTTTTACAATATATTTTTTTCGATTTAAAGTTTTTGCTGGCTTTGAATGACCTTAAAAACATCTCGATACATTTTTTGCGCTTTTGTAGTGTTTCTTCAATTTTTTGATGCTTTACAAGTCGAGTGTGTCTATCATAGAGGTAGATTGGGTGATTAGATTAAATTCAAGTGTCTGTAATAATTTGTAAAATGATTTAATGGTTTCCTTGTTTGGTTTAGAAAAAGCTTATTTTGAATCAATCACCCTTTGATGGATCAAATTCAAAGAATAATTTTATAAAGCATATTTTTAGGGATTAAGTCTTTGAATCAGAAGTTTGGCTGAAAACAGACGATATGTTTAATGAATTAATACCTTTTGTTACAGCGTTTATTTGATTACAATGTTTTGTGCCTTTGACGGAAACTTCGACAATCTCTACTGTGACCACAGATAAAACATTGGATATCCTGTATGATAAATTAGCAGCAGTGTCTTATTTTAATCGAAATTCTAGGGAACTGAACTTCCAAATAATACAAAAAATTACTGTAAAAAGAGAAATACGAGAAATTTCTACCACAAAAATGCCTCAAAAATGTCCAACCAATCAAATTTAAAGGATTCCCCTGGAAATTGCAAATTGAAACCAACCAAGGCACCATCAAGAAAAATGGAATTTGTAAAGAAAATCCTTAAAAATGTGATGTTCTAAAATTATAAAATTGAAAATTAAATCAGTAAAACATACGAAAAAATCAAGTATTTCTTCCGGTCACTTCACGAAGATAAATACCTTTTAATATGCCACAATCATCAAATTACCAGATAAACAAAACTCCCCTCGCCAATTTATCCACATATACATGACTAATACTCTACATCAATTTAACATAAAATCTTGAAATTTATGATATTCAAAAATGTAAACTCTACAAATGGTTTCCTTATTAAAGATGACAATCAAATTTGCTTAGGGGCTATGCATAAAATACGTAACGCTGAAATCGGACCTTTTGGACCCCCCCCTCCCCCCTCGTAACGCTTTTTCACACATTTTAATATGAAGATTATTACTTCGTAACAAATTCTAGACCCCCCCCCCCCCTGCTAGAGCGTTACGTATTAATTGAATAGCCCCTTATACAGAAAGCGCAAGTTGTTGCCAAATTAAACGAAACATAAAATCACATCAAAAACATTATAATTGAAGAAGATCTCATGAAGGCATGAATTCATACACTGAAGGAAGTGTTGATAATATTAACACAATTTTCTTGAAGTATTGAAAAATGTAAGCGGAAACTTTTCTCAGTGATTTTAATGATGAGAAAGTCAACAGTCTTGCAAAGTGTTTTGTAAGATTACACAGATATGTGTGATTTAAAAATGTTTTGTAACAATAACAAATTAAAGCATAATTACACAAGTTCATAAGCAGTCGAGAGCAACAACTTTTTAACATTTGCATCTTCCAGTTTTTCAGTATTTTTTATCTTTACGAGTCACTTTCAAGTTTATGTTTTATTTATAAAGCAATGGTAAAGAAGGCACTGCCAGTTAAATAATGGATGATCATAATCTAGAAAATATGATTTTATTTTAATTCTAACACCTGTTTGGAGTGATATTATAATTTTTTTATTTTCGAAAATTTGGGGGATAAAAGACTTTTACTGAAAAGGTTTGAAACTAAAATAAATGTTCTGCAATTTTGCAGTTCTTAAATTTCAATGCAATGAAAATTTACATTTTAATCGACGAGACCTTTAGCAACTATGTTTTTAAAAAATTTTAAGAATCTTCTTACGCATTAATTAATGTAAGACATTGTAAATGCGCTCGGTTTTGTAACAAAAGTAAAAGGTTAGCATAAAAATACACTGAAAATTGCCTGGCGATTCTAGAAATTGTAAAGAACATTAAAAATGTAAAATATAAAAATTTAAAAGTAATTCCAGCAACAAAGGCGTCTAATAGTTTTCATACAATTTTTTGTACATTTTTTTATCGTTTTTTGCTAGCCGAAGAAATATCATAGAAAGATGGACAGAACCGGTTTGCCTCAGTTCTTTAGCCATACAGTGTTTATGTATGTTTATGTTATATTGCTATGCAGCCAACAACAAAGCCATTCTTGTGAGCGATATGCTGTGAGGAATTCTATTTTTGTAACTCTGGGAGACGATAGATGTTGCTAGTAACTAATATTGATAGTGATTTTGCTGGTTGGGATCGATTAATCGGTTTTATGTTGTATTTTTCACAATCTTACAGAGGTTTCAAATTTACACACATTAATTAACCTAAAATTTAGTTGACAAATCATTAAAAGGTTAAAAGATTAATCACCCTTCCAATCGACCTCATCCCTCAGGCAACCCAACAACAAGAACACCATACCAAAAGGAACAAAAATAAAATTAGTTTTGTTCACAGAAAATAAAAATCTCAGAATGAACTGAAGACACAGAGCAGGCAATAGAGCAACAGAAGACACTCTAAAGAAAAATGCTTTATTGCCACAAATTAATTTCGTATTGAGCTGCTGGAGCTGATGAGAACCTTAGCGAAGAGCTTGAAAGAATTGAAATAAAGAAGAAGTTTTGAATCATATTTTTGCACGTTTTTATCTTTAATAGAATTAAGCATTGATGTCCGGCGTGGAAAAAAAATACTTCGAAATGCTGCAATGTTCTTGAATTTCTTGCTATTTAGAACGCTGGTTTTATATTTTTAATGCTGTGGATTGATTAGTTCTTCAATCGTTTCGTCGTTTTTTGGATTTATATGCGAGTTTAGTCAAAGTCATAGGCAAGATGCTGAGATTACATATTAATTTTCAGGGATTGGAAAGTTATTAGTTTGAAATGTTTGAAATTATTTATAACTTGATAAATTGAGGCTTAATTAATTTAGTATCAAGCAAAACTTTTGCAGGGTACCAATCCCTGATAATTAATTGGAAATTTCAAGATTTACTTGGTTTGGTGGCGCTGTAATCATTAATAATTAAACAAAAACTTGCTTGTCTCTATCTTTTTGATAAATAGGAAAGACACCTGTTGAACTACTGGATCTGGCGGGGTCTTGATGTGCTCGTTATTGTATATTCATTAGATTAGCTTATTTGATGCTTCATATGCTGAACAAGTTTAGACTTCTTCAGATTTGACATAGTCAGAATGTTGGGGGAATCTTAGAAATTTTATTGAAGGAAAAGAAGAAAGACGACAAATGAATACAAATAGACACAAATTAATGTTCTTCAGTTCTTATTATATTTTGGAAAAATATTTTGAAACACAAAGAATAATCCAAAAAAGGATCTAAGGACCACCGCATAGCATAAACATCTGAATAATCATAAAAAAGATTCTTGAATATTCTAAAATATTTGAAATAGCTGAAATAACAAAAATCTGTTTTTGTGTTTCTGTATTTAGTTTTTGATGATTTTATGGCTCTGATAATTTATTCCTCAAACAATTTCCATAAAACTACCATGAACACGCAGTTTTGAAGAATTTTTATTACTCGTCATATTTTTTGGAAGAAAAAAATGTTTTGTGGATTGACTGTGAGGCTCTAACGAGATATTCGAAAATATTTGAAAAATATTCACAGATACAATTTTGAAGTTTTCTAGACATAGCAACATTTAAGAAGTTTGGTGTATGATAATAAAAGTAGAATTCTAATGATAAAAATATTTTGTTTTCGGGTAGACTGCCAAAAACAGACAATTTACATAAATAATATATTTATATCATCATGTCTTATTCTTTGCTAGAGATTATAGCTCGAATTTGACCTTGACACATTTTTTAAGGGAAATAGAGGCTCATGATTTACAATTTGATAGTTTGTAATCTATTTTATTGTCATTTTTTATGGGTGATATAAAATATAAATCATCTTTTTTTTGACTTAATCTAAATGTCGCAATATGTTCGAAAAGTTGGAGTATCTACACATATGAAGAAAGAATAAAGTGGAACTTCGCGCAGTGAATTTCATAGTAGAATAAGCAACATAAAATCAGCAGTTTATTACTTCTTAATCAGCCCAAATTCCTAACAAATTAAGAAATTCCAAGAAGAAGATTTCTATAGATTGAAATTTATGATGTAGTATTGTGGAATGGAGCTAGTTCTTCGCTTTTATTCTTTCCATTTCATGACAATCATTTGATCACAATGACTGAATTGAACATAGTCACAAGTTTAATCAGCAAAAATTCTACATTTAGAACCTCCACAATGCTAATCCTATTTCTATCCACCAACATGTGACATAATAGCAAATAACCTCTCTACCGCCTAAATAAACTTAATATGGTATTAAATTCTACTTACCTTTTAAATCCAATTATCACGCAATAAAGGCGGCCAACTCAATAAACAACACTAAATACAAGAAAATTATAATAAATCCTAAATTTAGTGGAATTCAAATGAAATCGATATTTTCGCAATTTGTCCGCCAAAAACTCCAAAATATAAAAACAATTCATAATATCCACAAAACCAGCTTAAATTCTGAAAATAAATTTCATACATCAATAATATCGACAAACAACAAACACTAACGATTTCAGTGAATTTTACAAAAATATTGATGTAAACGGAACTTCACTTTATCAAAGCCTTTTTGAAATATGTGACCCGAAGCAGCCATAACAGCAATATTGTAATATTCGAATAAAATCAAACAAATTTTCAAAACACTCTTTTTTACGACTTTTTTATCAGTCCGCTTATTGACTAGCAGTTTTCTGGTTGTTTTATAATTAATTATAAATTGTGTCCTTTTTTATGTACCTAATTTTTATGTATATTTTTTTTTGAAGTTTCTTTACTTACTATTGTTTCATTTTCATTTTCAAGCTAACATTTGTATAAGTTACGAAACTTCCTCGCAATTTTTATTTTCAGGAATAAATCAAGCAAATTTGAAGAAAAAACAAGAGAGGCAAGAATTGCCAGTTGGCAAGTACGGAAAGCGTTTTTTTTTTTGGAAGACAGTCATATATATATATTGAGTTCTGGTAAGGATGATTCTGGTCAGGTGGTGGCTTCATCCCTCAAAACACGAAATTTTAGGTTTTCTAAACGAATTACATGATCCTGAACATTTTTCCAAAAATAGTGTCTGGAGCCACCAGATCATCCCACCAGCTGGTGTTGGACCCAATCTTGACCATGATCTGTTAGTAACTCATCATTCTTAACAATTTTGCTGAAGAAACCAATCGCTAGCTTGAATCGTTCAAAAGTTGATTTTGTATGGTGAATGTTCTGGAAAACCAAAAAATTGACCACATCTCCCCAACTGATAAAGTCACCTCCACCAAAAGTTTTGTGTTTAAACTAGGGTTAATATGGAACATTTTGGTACCAGAAGTTTGGGTCTGACTCTATCCGTTCGAGAGTTATTTTGTAAACGGACAGACGGACGGACAGACGGACGGACAGACGGACGGACAGACGGACGGACAGACGGACGGACAAAGTGAGATTATATAGCGTATTTTTTCAAAAAAAAAACCGCTAAAAACACTTTTGAATGTGATTATTTCATTATTTTGACCATCGACGAATATTAAATATTTTGATAACTTTTTTATTTTTCATTTTTTTCTGAGGAAAAACGAAACCGGTTGATTACCATTAAAATCTTCACACACTGAGTTTTGGTTTATTTTTAAACTTCCTCTTTTTAATGGATTTACTTAATATATTTCTTTAACTTAATATTTCTTTAACTCAATATTTTTCAATCTTTTGGTGATTTATACCAAAAATCATTCAACAACAAAAATTAACAAAAAAACTTGAAAACTGAATCATCTCTTGGTATTATTCGAATATTATTATAAATTATTATTTATCAATTTTTTTGCTCCACCATTTTTCGAGTGTTTTTTTTTATTTTAATAAGCGGGGTAATCAAGGTGTCTCTTAACGTGCATTTAAGTAAAATAATCCCATCAGTTTAATTTAATCGAAGTCAAACCAACTTCTTCGAACCATGATGAAGAATCTAAAACAAATTCGAATAAATTGCGAGCTCCAATCATGATCAGAAATCAATGTCGTTTTTTTCCCCTCATTTTTTTTCAATATTCCTAATAAATTATTTTTTATAATTTTTTTTTATTTAATTCATGAAATGTTGTTGTAGGTGACTGCGCCAGCAATTAATAATTTCTTTAAACGACGATAATTTTCACTTTCGTTAAAAAATATTTCAAACATTCAGACACAAGTAATTATTCTTTCTATTTAAAAATATTTTTTTGTCTTTTCTTCTTTTTATTTGAAAAATTTAAATAATTCCTCCAGTGTAAAGAATATTTGTCAAAATTCAGTCAAACAAGCTGGAAAACTAAAATAAGTGAAAACTGATTAATTAGTTAAATTTGTTAGGAAGTTCTAACTAATTGTTGGTAGGTAATCCGATAAATTTATTCATTCTTGCATGAAATTTGAATTATGACTTTTAAGTGAGTTTTTAAAAGAATTTATATGAAACTGTTCCATTTTCCATTTGGTTTTGTGATTGTTGAACTTTTAAAGAGAGCATTTCTTTGTTGAATGCACTTTCTTTAATGCAATTTTATGTTATCTTTAAAAATCTTAAATTTTAATTTTGTGGAAGACGGGACTTAAACTTAAATTTACTATTGTTGGACTAAGATTTTTTAAAGTAAACATGTTTTAGTACATACATAATTTTTATGTAAGAAACAAAAATCTTGTAAATTAAATCTAACTCGAAAAGTTTTTTACAAGATTCAGTTACCATAAAGAGTTGCAGTTTAGTTGTGAGATAAAAGAATCAAAAAACTTTAAATTGTTTGCGACTCGTTTCAAATAACGCAATCAATGACAACTTAATTCCTTCTTAACTACTTCATTCACCAAACATAACGTAATCTTCCCAAAACAATCTCCACCTTATTAACCCAAATTTAGAAATATAGCAGACAAAACACTTGCAACCTCTCACCCACTTTCCACTTAACCACATCTCTTTTACTTATTCAGTCCTCAATCAAGATTAAATTTATTTTGATCACTTTGATTTATTACTTAATTTCCATATGAAGTGATTTTTTAGAGTGATACAATTGCCATGGCATCTTCCAAATTATCTAACTGCGAGAAAAAAAACCATAAAGTAAAATATGTAACTTCTTTGTGCAAAATTAATTGTATATCAGGGGTATGCAAAGTTCTTTAAACTGTTATTAAATAAGTATTCATAGTTTCAATTGAGTTTATTTATTTTGAGCTAAATTGTTTTACAAAAAAGTTTCAAAAGCCCTGCCAACAAAGTTCAAAACAAAAGAAAATTTGAGTTTACGTGCAAGACTTTATTTATTCAAGAAAACGTTCTCTTTGTAATGCAAAACTTTTCATTTGTTACATATTTAAAATAATTCATGATAATTAAATCATTATAGATAATTTTCAGTGCACTAGGGCACTATACTGTTTGTACTGTTTGAGCATGTTCAATAGAAGTTTTTGAAGAGTTTCTTGTAGAATTGCTGCATAATTGTGGAATTGAAAATTTAAAACTGGAATAAAACAATTAGATGGTCGAAAGTTTCGTCATTTTTGGAGTCATACATATTTTATTCACAATTGAGCTCCATTGTAGATTTAATAATAAAATCAAATTAGAATAAAAATTCCTTCTCTCACCAATAACCCATAATCAAATTTAAACCCACTTTTCTCGTAACCTAGATATTCCATAAAATTCCAACTTCCATATGCTCAATACTCATCTAATTTATGGCGTTAACCGTTTGAACCATCAAATTTAATTTTTATAGAGGAAATTACCTTAAAATAATAATTTATTCCATTTATTGCTTTCATACCGTAAGAGCTGAGATATTTTACAACTTTATTTTAGTATGAAGCCGAGGTGCAATCTGACCATTATCATCTTTATTAACGGCGCAATAAATACTTATCTCAGCAATGTACCAACAAAATGGTTCTTGGATTGGTTGTTTTCATAATTTAATTTACATGTTTCTCTTACATTTTTAAGTGATTGTATTTTAAATTTGATTTTATTACTTTAATTCATACTTAAAATACTTCAGTTTGTTATAATATAAGTCTCAATGGGTGTAATATTTTGCATACCACAATTCTTTGTATCAGAAATGAAATATTCCAGGTAAAAGAATATTTTATTTGGAACACCTTATATGATTTAATTCCAGTCTTTGATACACTCTTCACATTTTTATGTTGTGTCTGTTAATCATGTGTAAATTCATGCAGAGTGCATTATTTACAGATGAACAAATTGTCATAAATTAGAATATCTGCATCTTAATGCATTTTAAGAATGGTGTTATGGACTTTCCAAATTTATTTATAGTCCGCATTAAATATTATAATTTGATATATTTTATTGATTTACAGAATCCATCGGTTGAATATTCACATAGCTTTATTTATTTTGCACGTTGAATTCAGTTCTTGACACAATATTGAAGCTGGTTTGGATATTTGTACTATATTCAGGTTGATTTATTGATTTTGGGTGTTTGTCCGATATTAGTCAGTATTTCATATAATCCATAGTTTATTAAGTTCACCTTCAACTGCTCTGTTAAAAATTTGTTGGGGATTCTAGAATAAGGCCAAAAAGCTTTAAAAAATATATTCTGAACTGAACATATCCATCAATTGCGCAAACTTTTCAGCTTTAAAAAAAAAGGTTGCATTTCTTCATCCATAAAATATAAATTACAAATTGCACATTGCTCTGTCAGTTCATTAGCTTTTTATCTGCAAATTACACAAAAAATTAGTTATATGATCATGTTCAATTAGCATTCACAGATAACATAACAAAAAGCATAATGATTAACATCATTCTTCATGGCAAATTGAGAATCAGCATCACCAAACAGTTAAACAAAATACAACATTGCAGAATAGTGATGTGCAACAATTATTGCAATTTGTAAAGAGTAAATTATAATAGAAAGAGTCGCTTTCAAATATTGATTGTACTGATTATCGATGTTTGTGATGAAATGAAGCTAAAATGGTGTTATAATGGAGATACATTCGTTATTAATACTCGTTGGATATATAAATAACAAATGCAGGCAATTGGTTAATTGAATATTTAAGAATAAAAAATATTCACGACAATATATGAGCCGTTTAGAGCAAGAACACGCTAAGTCCACATTTTTGAAAAAACACTTTTTTTTTGAAAATCAGTAAAACAGGGTCTAATACACCTATTCTGATAAAAATTTTATTTTTTTTTGACACAGAAGTATTTATGGCAAGGCGTCCAAAATGAGAACTATGGCAAGAAAATGATGACAGATAAGAACTTAATCAAACAACTAAAATTGTCAAAAAAATTTTTAAAAGCTTACTCAAACCTTCTTAAACATGTATTTGTAGAAAAATTTTAATATATGGACTCATACCTCCTCCCATCAGCTCCCGCGTAAATCTTTAAGATGCGTGCAAATCCCTAAACACACAAAAACTTAACGTGCAATAAATTTTTAGAACAAAATTTTTTTTTGCAAAAATTATACTTTTTTGAGGAAAAATAAAATTTTGCTCAAAATCTTATTATTCGTGATGTTATTTACTCTAATGATTTTTGCGAGAATTGTGAGAGCAAGAACCCGCTAAGTCCTAAAAGCTTAATAACTTTTTAATGGATAACGGTAAAAATTCAAAAACTTTACAAAAATTTTATTTGAACCTTTTGACACTATTTTTGTGCAGAAAATGTGATATTTTTTAACCCCAATGCGTTCGCGCAAAACATGTTTTGCATTAAAATCTATGTAAAATCACAACTTTGAAAAAAATTTAACGTGCAATAAATTTTTTGAACAAAATTTTTTTTCTGTTGCAAAAATAAGTTATACCAAAAAAATTATTTTGCTCAAAATCCTATTATTCGTGGTTTTATTGATGCTCTTATGATTTTTGCGAGATTTGTGAGAGCAGAAACCCGCTAAGTCCTAGAATCTTTATAACTTCTTAACGAATAACGGTAAAAATTTAAAATTTTTACAGAAATTTTATTTGAACCCTATGACACTATTTTTGTGCAGAAAATTTGATATTTTATTACCTCAACGCTTCCCATCAGCGATCGCGCAAAACATGTTTTGCATCAAAATCTATGTAAAAGCACATCATTCGAAAAATTTAATGTGCAATAAATATTTTGAACAAACATTTTTTTTGTGTTCAAATAAATAAATTATTTAATTAAAAATTTTTATTTTGGTCAAAAGCTTAATATTCATGACATTATTGATTCTCTTATGATTTTGGCGAGAATTTTGAGGGCAGAAACCCGCCAAGTCTTAAAATTTTAATAACTTTTTGAAGGAAAAAGGTAAAAATTTAAAAACTTTACAGAAATTTTATTTGAGCCCTCGGACATTATTTTTGTGCAGAAAATTTAATATTTTATTACCTCAACTCTACCCATTTGCGTTCGCGCAAAACATTATTAGCCTCAAAATGTATGAAATTGCATAATTTTGAAAATATTTTGTTTGCAAAAATATTTCATAAAAAATTTTTTTTTGTGATTATTAAACATTCCTATTTTTCGAAAAAAAAAGAGTTTTTGAGGAAATTCTCTCAAAATAGCTTTTTCGATATTTGAATGTTTTTTGCGAGCAAAAGTAGTAAAAATCAGCCAAACCGAATGAATAACTTTTAAATGCATTTTAAATAAATAGGTGAAATTTTCACCTTAAATTCATGTAAACCTTCTGAGAGATGATACATTGCCAAATTTAAAAAACTGTACAGCGACCTTCATCTACGATCTACCGCGAAAACATGATTTTGATCATAATTCATGCAAAACAAGATTACAATAAAATTCTAATGCAGTATTATTTTGGACAAAAATATTTCTCTAAACGCCAAAAAATCATATATTTACATCAAAGATACTTATTTATTACATTCAAATTAAAAAATTTGCAGTTAAGTTTTCTCTGTATGCATTATGATCAAAAAAACATGTTTTGCGCGGTAGATCGTAGATGATGGTCGCTGTACAGCTTTTAAATTTGCCAATGTATCATCTCTCAGAATGTTTACATGAATTTAAGGTGAAAATTTCACCTATTTATTTTAAAGCCACTTAAAAGTTATTCATTCGGTTTGGCTGATTTTTTAATTTTGCTCGCAAAAACATTCAAATATCGAAAAAGGATTTTAAGAGAATTTCCTCAAAAACTATTTTTTTTCGAAAAACATGTATGTTTTATGATCACAAAAAATATTTTTGATGAAATATTTTGCAAACAAAATATTTTCAAAATTATGCAATTTCATACATTTTGAGGTTAATAATGTTTTGCGCGAACGCAAATGGGTAGAGTTGAGGTAATAAAATATTAAATTTTCTGCACAAAAATAATGTCCGAGGGCTCAAATAAAATTTCTGTAAAGATTTTAAATTTTTACCTTTTCCAAAAAAAAAAGTTATTAAAATTTTAAGACTTGGCGGGTTTCTGCCCTCAAAATTCTCGCCAAAATCATAAGAGAATCAATAATGTCATGAATATTAAGCTTTTAACCAAAATAAAAATTTTTAATTAAATAATTTATTTATTTGAACACAAAAAAAATGTTTGTTCAAAATATTTATTGCACATTAAATTTTTCGAATGATGTGCTTTTACATAGATTTTGATGCAAAACATGTTTTGCGCGATCGCTGATGGGAAGCGTTGAGGTAATAAAATATCAAATTTTCTGCACAAAAATAGTGTCATAGGGTTCAAATAAAATTTCTGTAAAAATTTTAAATTTTTACCGTTATTCGTTAAGAAGTTATTAAGATTCTAGGACTTAGCGGGTTTCTGCTCTCACAAATCTCGCAAAAATCATAAGAGCATCAATAAAACCACGAATAATAGGATTTTGAGCAAAATAATTTTTTTTCTTTAAATAACTTATTTTTTGCAACAGAAAAAAAATTTTTGTTCAAAATATTTATTGCACGTTAAATTTTTTCAAAGTTGTGATTTTACATAGATTTTAATGCAAAACATGCTTTGCGCGAACGCAGAAGGGAAGCGTTGGGGTTAAAAAAATATCACATTTTCTGCACAAAAATAGTGTCAAAAGGTTCAAATAAAATTTTTGTAAAGTTTTTGAGTTTTTACCGTTATCCATTAAAAAGTTATTAAGCTTTTAGGACTTAGCGGGTTCTTGCTCTCACAATTCTCGCAAAAATCATTAGAGTATCAATAACATCACGAATAATAAGATTTTGAGCAAAATTTTATTTTTCCTCAAAAAGTATAATTTTTGCACACTGAAAAAAAAATTTTGTTCTAAAAATTTATTGCACGTTAAATTTGTAGGTGGCTGTGTATTTTTACTTAATTTTAGCGGAAACATATACTGTACGGTGGATCTCGTGAGCAAACATTTTCTAGTCAAAAACCTCAAAAATTGAAAATTTATAGTTATACAAAAAATTTAAAAAAAATTTGGTGAAATTCCGAAGTGGATTCATCAAATGGCAGAAGGTTTTGCAAAAGTCTAGTTTTCTCAGAATTTTGTTTTTTGGACTTAGCGTGTTCTTGCTCTAAGCGGCTCATATTATGTAGAATTTTAAAATTTTCATCACAATAGACATTTGAGTGGAAATTGACGTGTCTGTCCATTTTCGCAAGTTTTAATTTTTTTTCATTGTTACATGTTTAAAGTTCACGGATATATAACACCAATTTAATGGAAGTGGAAAACTTCTAGACAAATCAGGAAATTGCCGGCGTTCTAATGTATGGAAAATTTTGAACTAAATTTATACAACAATTCTAAGATAATTTATCAATAACTTGTTAACAAAATAATTTCTTGATTCATTGGCTGCTTGCACATAAAACTCAAGCAAAACACTCAAATAAGCATAATAAGATTTCTCGTTTCTTAAGCAAAGAAAGAATATAATCAACATATATTTGATTTTCGACCGCGAGTGAATCAAAATGAATCAAGTCAATAATTGTATGTTTGGTATGTTTGATGGATCAACATCATTTTTTTCTTCTTTTCAATCAAATCAATTGAATTGGAGGTTTTGCTTGTTTGATCTTTGTCTGTTTGTTTACTATGCTGGTTGGTTAATTATTTTTTTGCTTCAATTATTTTTGTTTGATATATCCAGAAATATGTTTCGAAGGGGTTGATGAACTACAGTTTATAATCATGCATGGAAATTTAAAAAGAGTAAGAAATTGATAAATATTTAGAAGTTTTGCAAAAAATAAAATTTAAATATTCGATAGTTCATACAATCATACATAAAACCATTTTTGCTCAACGGTTGTTTTCAGATTTAAATTTATTTGTGAAAACTTTAACAGATTTCTTTGATATTTTAATATTCTTCTCATATTTTCTAAATTTTTATAACCTTTATAACTTCTAAAGACTTGTGAATTTTGAAGAATAAAAAGATTAGTGACTAAATTATATTAAACAAAGCGATGTATATTAAATATTTTCTCAATCCTCTTAGATTTTTGTTACTTTAATAATAATTTAATTATAAAGAATACGTTTTACTAATTTAAGCTCATTTTAAGTCAATCAACTACAAATTATACAAATTATTGAAATAATGAACAACATTTTCCTGATATTTATTGTATTTTGCTTAGGTTTTAAAATCTCACGTAAATACTTCCATAATTCAGCACAGCTTGCTATTTTGGTTATGCATCATTAAAAATTCATCTTTATAGCAAAATTATTAAAATGATGCTTCGCTATTCTAAAGATTTGCTGTGAATTGTTAATTTAGTTTTATGGCATTTTCACACTTGCTAATGATTTTTTAAATAATATCTTATTTTTATTAAAATTTGGATCTGTATTAAAAAGTTTAAGATTAGTGGGATATGGTATACTATTTTTCAAATAATCAACTCTTGTGTTGTTTTTTTTTTTCAAGAACAAGTTAAATCCATTAAACGTTAATTTCCTCCTCAAATTTCGACGCAAAAAAGCATAATCCGTAATTAATTCAAGCGGATGACAAATTAATCTTCCCGCATTTCAAGATTGACCTTGCGACTTTCATTTATTTCTTATTAATTGCAAAATATTTAAAAACATCACATGGAGCACAATTTCAATCATTTAAGTATTTTCAGCAAACAATTATTTCACATTAAATTAATTTTAAATGTAAACAACGAAGAACTTCATTATTTTAGAGCAATTTTGCATTTTCACAATTTCGCAGTTAATAAATCGTACAAAGCCACACATTACAGAAATAAATCATTGAAGTGCAGAAAATGCAACCAATTAGACTTCAAAATTAATTAAAGTTGAAAGACACCGAGCAATTAATACAAAAAGGAATCTGCCATAAAAATCAAATTTTTTAATTTGCTGTCTGCTTGACTGCTAGAATTGCTTGAATTTATTGCATTTTTGTATCTTAGAATTTGTTAAACATAGAAAAATGTATTTAAACGCATAAATTTTATGATACACATGTCACGTTCATTAATATTGTGCATTAATATCTTCTTTAAAGTAGTTTCGCTTGCAGCCAACATGACTTGCTATTAATTTTGCCTGTGATAGGTCGTCGCCTTAAAGTTAAACTCTAAAATGGATAAAGGTGCACTAGAAAGGCCCTTTTAAAAATAATTCAATTTCCTTTTAAGAATAATGAAAATATATTATCTACAGGAAATTAAATTAAAAAATTTATTCTAGGCTGCTGGTTTCCTACCTTGCTGGCTATCAAACTAAATCAAAACCTTACCGTAATGTATACTTTTTATAAAACAATTTCCAATAATTTTACTGATCTTATCGAACATGTTCTTACTAACTAACCACAGATTTGTAGGTGGATATGATAAAGCAGCTTCATTAAAATACCTATTAAAATTTATGATTTGTTATCAAGTAAATGATCTAAAATATCCAAGCATTTCCAACCTATGAAAAATGTTCTAGAAAGTCAAGAACCCCACAATAAACTGCAGAAATGGAAGAAAATGTAAAATAAATAACAAACCAGCTGGAAAATTGAATGCTTATCAAGAATATCAAAAAATTCCATTACTTTTGTCAAATATTATTAATAAGCATTTAATCAATATATTTAATCTTTTAATTGCCCTAAAACATGAATATAAATAACAAGTAAATAATTAAAATACAAAACGATCAATCAAAACTCAGAAAAAACAGAAAAACGCTCAAAAACTGAAATTGAACGTATTATTTAGTTTTTTCTACGTTTTTGGGTAATTTTCGGCATTTTTCATTAATATTTTTACATTTTTACTTATTTTGATCATTTTTTAGTTTTTTGAATATTGCCATGCAAACAATGCTTAACTATGGGGTGCCTGAAAAATAAAGTGAATGTGCCTTTATATCTTTATTTCACGAGAAAATTAGCTAAACAAGCGAAATTACCGGCTAATTAATCTCTTTTCTTCCAAAAAGTTTATTTTTCGTTTGTTATTTCATTTGTTGAACTTTAAATTGACTATTTTTTTTACATTTTGTAAGTAAAAATGAATTTTCTTGTGGATTTTGAGTCGTTTTTAAAAACCCTGTTACACTGCATAACTATTATGAGATTATCTCATATTCACGTACATTACGTTTTTTTTTTAAATTCAATTTGTTGAATCTTTATAGCTTCGTTACTAATTTTCTAATTTTCGATCGATATATTTTTTTGATTTGGAAATTATTTTGTCAGTTTTAGTTTTTTCTTGTGAATGATTTACTTTATAAAACTTTATGATTTTTCGAATTTTATTAAGCTTGTCCCCACTTTGAGTATTAATTGATCGGAGATCGATTTCAATAGTTTCAAATATTGTTGAGCTTTTCTTGTTATTCGAAAGTGTGTTTTAAAATGTTTCAATTACGAAGTAAATTTGATGTAATCCTTTTGTATTCTCCATAATAAAGACTTAAAAGTTAAAATAGTTTGAAGCTCAATAAAGCGTGCACCAAAATGTCTAGCAATAGTTTAATGAGTCATTTTACCCCGTTAATTAATGAACCGATTCATGTTAAAATCAAATTAGAAAACTGTTAATTATAGTTTCAAATGAAATTTGGTTTCGAACACAAAAATCTGCAACATTCTGTTTTGATTTTTGGGAATTTTTGTGTAGATCTGGCTTGACGACCTTGTAATGTAACTAATTTTGTTTGCTCACAAATTTTACAAATTTTTACAATTATGGTTATTGCTTGCCATTTTAAATTTGATTTATATTCACATAGATTAATTTGCCATTATAGACTTCAAATAAATTTAAAAAGCTTACGATGTGTTGTTAAAGTGACATTTCTCGTTATAATTAATATTATTAGGACTTGATTGTTTCATGAGTAAAGGAAGTGACATTTACTCATGAAGTAGCTGTGGAGATTAATGGAGCAATAAATTATAAGATATCACCAAAAGAATATCACATATTAATTGGTTATTTGATATTAAATAATTGAAAAAGGTTAAAGAGGTTTCATTCTTGATTGTCGTACGTGGAAGTAGTTTATTGGATAATATTAAGGAATTAATTAGACTGATTTTTAATTAAAGAAGAGCCTACAATCATTTAGACATTATGGCTCCTAATTAGTAGATTAGCTGCTATCATTATTAAATTGATTTAACAATTCAAATCAAAAGAAGGTCTGTTATGGGGGTAATCCTTGATTAATAGATTTAGCAAGATTAATGGATTTAAAATAAGCTTTGAATCCAATCAAAATCAATTCAACTTCAATTTTTTGTTTTGAAAGTTGCTACAACAAATATTATCATCCTGTTTGTCAGATATGTATCCGACAAATACAGAATTGTTGACACAGACGCCTATATTCCGTAATATTGACAAACTGTTGCATGTTGATTCCATAACAATTGTTATCTCAACTTTTTTGCAAAACATTTGCAAAACATTTTTATTGTGATCAATCTGAATAAATAAATTACTGGAGCATCTGTAAAAATATTTGAGCGGAAAACTGACTGGTTTATAAAGTTGATAAAGTGGAGAACATTTTTATATCAAATAAAAACAGATTAATAATCACAATGGTCGGATGAGGTCAAAATTTATTTCTGCATTAATTTCTAAAAATTTAAGTCGTTCATTAGTATACTAAAATTTTAAAATAATTGCACTTCAAATGAAATGTGTATAATATATCGCCATAAAAACTAAATACCGTTTAAATAGAATTTAATGTGAGAATCCATCAATAATAATTAATTTATAATTTTCTAACTGTTCAGTCACACCAAATTAAAATCAAATAAAAAGCTCTAAATGAGCTGAACAAATAAATTGGTAAATAACAACTCGCTGTACGTGAAACCAGAAGCATTAAATTCACAATATTCAATTAAAAATTGGGTCAAAATTCAAGTGTTCAAGTTATTTGCGGCATTTTATACAAAAATTGTAGCATTTCTCAAGCATTTCACAGCTTTTCTTGCTATTTGCGCATAAATAATCGCAATACAAATTCAATAAATTTCAAAAAGCTAACAAAATAAAACACTAAAATTTGCTGAGACTACAGTACAAAATTCAAAATCGGTTGAGCTCACTAACCTGCATTAATGAAAGATTTATTGAAATATTTCTACCGTTTTCTGCCTTACTGTTGAATTTCTGTTTGATTTCTGGCGGGTTTTTGAATTTTCTGAATTATTTCTATTTTCTACAGATTTCTGTGAAAATTTATTCGATATGATTGCAAATTAAAAACATAAAATTATAATTAAAATTCACGTAACACCGTAAAATGGCTTTTTAGAGACAATTTGTCGATGCAATTTAAAAACATTTTTCAAAAAAAAGTATTTGAGAAATGTTGTGCATCAGAGGGTGCAGTTTTGACACATTTAGATGAAATATTTATGTTTATTTATCGATTTTAAAATTTTCAGGTGTTTCAATTGTTGAAAGACCAAACTGTTTTAAATTTTTAAGAGTAAGAAAGTGGAATATTTTGTGTTGCTGATCTTATTAAAATGTTGCAAAAACGTCAAGATTAAACAAACTGAAATTAAAATGTAACATAAAAATGTAATAAAGACAATATAACAATCCAATATACGACAAAAATCAATCAAATTCATCAAAAATCTTTTGAAAATTGAGTAACAAGCCTGCAGTATAAGATTGTGCTAAATTTCATCGAAATTTAATATGATGTTGCATTGTTATTGCATGTACATTGTACAAATCAAATATTTTACCAAACCTTATGTTCGAGTCGTGATGTTATGGATTTATTGGAAGAAAAATCATTTCGCACTTATTGCACAGCCGAAAGCAATAAATCTCCAATTCATTCGAAATTATCGAAGAATTTTTAAATATTCACATTTTTAGTTTCAAGACTTGCTATAATGTCTTAAGTGCCATTTCTTCCATAATATATTGAATAATATCGATTGTCATGAAATTTGTTGATTAAATTTTTAAAAGGAATTTCTGTTGAAATTAAATTATGGCTTATTTAACATCTTGATAATATTTTATTTGTTTGCACAACGAAGTCATGAAAATCATATAAAAATTATTATTTCTTTAGTGTCTTCAAGGAGTATCTGCAGTATTTCAGTAAAATATATAAAATATTTTGATAAGTTCATAAATTGTACAAATTGCATCTTTACAGATTTTAAAGATTTATCATTTATGAAGAGGGTGTGGAATCTGCCTGACTAGATTAAATTTAAGTTTTTGGTATTTTTTTAAGCAAAATTTAATTTGTCCATAGTTTCAACCTTAACCCAGAAGATTTAGTATGGACCGTTGAAAAATCGTCTGGTAATCCAAATCTAATGACAATTTATTTTAAATTAGTTTGATCGAAATTTTAAGCTTCAAAGTCATTTTTGAAGCGCCAAAAACAAATTTTATTCATTTGGCAGTTCTCAACAAATTACTATTAACTAAAATAATCCCTCCTCGCCCTCACAAAATCTTCAGAATCTCAAGCTAATCCAGAAATAAAATTGCATCCGGTTTTTTTTAGCGAAATACTAAAATAACTTTAGTTTCAGCCGAAACGTGAATTATAAAATTTCGCGCAAAAGGCATCTGTGCAACTCCAAAAATAACGAAAATTATAAAATACATGTTAAAATAATGAAAAAAGCAAAATACTCATGAACTAAAATTGAAAGTGAAATTTCTCTCAAAAAGACACTAGTCTCAACCAAAATTCACAGCATCACAATATACAGACAAAAATCATAAAATTTTATGAAATTTGAATGAAATGCATTCATTTTTTATAATTTGTTCATCATTGTCGATTTTTGGCTTTTTACTGAGTAAAGTTTGAATTGTGATTTTTTTTAATTTTCAACTGATGCTAGTGAATTTAAATTTTGTAACATTTTGTCTAGCTAATATAAGTCGACATAATTGGTTTGAAATTAATTCATGCAGCATTACTGCGTTATTGTAATAGGAAGTATGATGATTTGAGCGTGGTTGACTGCTGAGCTTTGTGATTTATACTAAATTGTTAAATACTTAATTTATGGTAATTTAGTTTGGTTTTTGGACACTGTGTTCAAATTCAATTTTGAATTGTCCAAATTATTCTAAATCAAATATGGATACTTTATTTTTTAATGAGGTGCTGAAATAGTTCTCTTCATAGTTCTACTTTTTTCAAACTATAAATAAGTAATCTAAATTTTTAGCACCAAATAATTATCATTAAACTGACAACGCTCTACAAATATATTCATGAAATTAAAAATTCATATTTTATGTTTAGTAAATTAAAAAAAAAACACCCACTATACATTTATTTACTGAGTGAATCCAAGAAAAAGACCAAAACCATGTTTTTATAATTACCTACCTTGTTATAATAAAACTTGTTAACCAAAAAATTGCATAACTTGCACAGTAAATGGTTAATCACAGCTCATGAATCACCATAGAGCACGTTTCTTTTGCTTTATTCTTAAGCAAACAATGTATAGTTTTCTTAAAGTTTATTTGGCTTGTGCAAGCATTCTATAGTCTATACTGGAAACTGAATATGCATATAACATGCTCCTATTCAATATTGGCAATCAATTTAGAAAAGCATGAGTGGTAAGAACAATGGAGTTTACTGGACCTTGAATTTCTTCCGTGGTTTTGGCTTATATTCAGCTTTTAATATACTTTCTGGAGTTTGAAGGCGTTCTGTGACATTTAAAATCAATTTTAAAGTTTTATCTTTTTAGAACTTTTGTCATATTCCATCATAATACTTTTTCTGTGTTATTTTGTTGGTTTTTAAAATTTGAATCATATAATATTAGTTCAGTTATTGGCTTAGGTAAATATGACATTTTGGCAAAATTAAAACATATCTGATATATTTTTCCAGTGTGTTTGGTTGAAATCTATATTCCCGGAAGACATTTTTTACTTCTAAGATATATTAAGATATGTGTTATTGTGTTCAGTGAAATGTCAAAAATTATTTGAAAATTCATTAAAGTTCATCAATAATGGTTTTTATTGAAAAAGCTTCTTTAGTCAATTAGAGACCAAATTCTAAATTTCACTAGTTTTTTTTTTATAAAAACCATACAACAAACTGTCAATTGAGAATTGATGGCATTTTAGCTAAATTCCATTAATTTGATAACTTCCTCATTATATAATTTTTCCACAAATATGCACTCAAATGGAGTGTTAATTTACAGTATATAAATTGCTTTACTGCCATTCAAATGCTCATTAAATCGCCAAATTATAGGAAATTCTGTTTTTGTTGTCATCATGTGAATTTTGTGTAAACTTTTTATTATAGTTTGGTATTCTTCTTACTAAATTGTCACCAAACATCTCATTATTTTCTTGCCATTCTTCAACTCTTTTTTTATTTAAAGCAATTTATGGTTCGTTGAAAGGCATCGTGAAAAATTTTATAAGACTACAATAGGCAAAAAAATCAAAAAGATTGGAAAAGAAAGTAAAATCGAAATGCCAAATTCACTTCCATTTTTAACATTTTTAATAGCATTTAAGCAGTTAATAAGAAGATGCACATTTTTTCATGTTTTTAACGTTATTTATGTTATTTTGCCCAACATTCCAATTTTTTCAATTTTTTAAATGTTAGAAATGTTTAGGAAAAATTTTACAAAATAAGAAAAGTACAAAACATGGAAAAATTTTGAGGAATGTATATTAAGCAAAAAAACATGATTTGGCATGTAAAATCTGTTTCCTCAATTTTCTTTGAAAGTTGGAGGCTAAAGGAAAGGTTACGATTTTCTATTTTCATGAACAAACCAAGTTTCCTTCATAATTGAATCGCAAGTAATAAAAGTTTTGTTGAACTGAAAAAATCAATAACTTATTAATTTATGGAATTTTATTCACACTTTTTGCATTCCCCAGCAATTGAAGACATTTTATTGGCAAAACGCTTTTATCCACAGCAAAATTTTAATAAATTAATGAACTTCATGTATAGTTAATGTTTATAAATGTTTAATAAAATGTTTTGATACTTCGTTCATTGTGCCTTTATTTCACTTCAGATACTTGAAGTTTCTACCTAAGGCGAAGCAAATTATAGAAAAAATTTAAATTTTTAGAAATGCAAAAAATATGTAAATTTAAAATATATAAATTGCAATCAGTAGGAATGTGTCTGAACATCCTATGGCAATTAATGTTTTAAAGCTATTTTTATTACTTTTTCTGAAATAAAATGTAGTTCTATTTTTGGATACTCTGGAATATATGTAGTTAAGCTATATAATATTATTTCTAACGAAGACTTACAATATCTTACAGCTTTACACATTTCAAATTAACACTTCTTTCTCAGAATATTCTCGTAAAGATTTCAAAAGAAATGCAATCTTGCATTAAAAGAAATTACACTTGGCTGAAATGAGCACTTGACTTGCTTTGACTGTCATTTCTCATATTAAAAATAGTTGCATGCACTTTTCATGCATATATCCGCAAGTTTTAATTAGTTATGCTTTAATTTACATAGATTTCGCATTAAAGACTATAAATTTTATAAATTGATGCGAGACGAATGACTTCAAAGACACTTGAAGTCTTGAACTGTATAATAAATTAAGATTATAATTAATTATAATGGATTTATGGAAATATTCTTGGAGCTTCCCATTATGTTAATTATTTTAATTGTTTCAATGGTTTTTCATTATTTTAATCACTTTAATTGAAAAATTCAAAATAGTTCATTGAGAATCCATTTATTTGATTGTTTGTCATGAGTTTCCATTTAAATCCAATTTCGATTCATTCTATAATTAATATGAGCTCAAATATGGATTTCTGGAAAAATTTTATGGATTAAAGCTTTATGCGGTTTCTGTAAACTTTTGAAGTTTTTTTGCGAGATATATGGAATCTTTGAACAATGCCTGACATTTTTCCATTTATTCTTAGAATGTCGCAACTATTCAATCCAAATATTTGTTATATCTTAGATGTCACAATATGATGAAAATTAAACAATCTTTTAAATTATAGATTTTCGTGGTATTCTGACAGAATCCTACGTTTACGGTTCCATTTATGAAAAGTAACTGAAACTTTGTGATGACAGAGTTGACATTGATATTATTTGTTTGCAATAACTTATTTGTGAATTTGTAAACAGATTTTAACTTTTTTCGAAACATTTATCTAACTCGCGGAGTTTTGAGTTAGTATTTTACTTCTATGATTAACAAAACGATGATTTTATCGCAATTCAAAATCAAACAATTTCCTCGTTACTTTATAATCTATGAACTTTGACCGATCATTCATTCTCTGCAACACAATAAATTCACTGAATTTACCTAAATCTCATCAACTTTAGCCTCCTGATCTCTAATCTATTATCTACTTGAAGCATAATTTCCCCATTAAACCAAAACTGCAGCAGATTCCAGCAAATTCACTTTCTTAATTCTAATTTTATTGCTTTGGACTTGTAGAGAGTCTAATTCAATTATTTTCATATTGCAGTCAATTACCAAAACCACCAAATTAGCCGCAACAAATCGACCGAAAATTGTGTCAGCCAATTTCTTTACAAAAGCGGCTGCTGAACATATTTTTTAACCATCTAAAAACAATTCTTTGGCAAGGAAGAGAGGGAATGGATCTTTGATATTTCATTGTTTTATTTATTGTTTATATAGATGTAATTCATTTGATAAGTTGAAACGAAGTTATTTCAAGAAAATGTCAATATTCCTTGCTTTGACAAAGCTAAACATTTTTGGCAGTGAATGCGTTGCAATTATTTACATGATTCATTACCGTTAATTCCTCACTATAACCATCACAAACTTCATAAAACCACAGAAATATCATTTTCTCTTTCAATATGCAAATATTAAAACAAGAATATATAGATGAAAATAAAATCATGAAACAAAAAACATAGAAATGTATACTTGGAAATTTGCAAGGAAAATTACCATTGTGCAACAAACCAACAATCAAAAGTTTGATGCACCAAAGTGCATCAAAGTGCATAATTACTGCAATTTCTAAGTGATGCATTAAATCGTTTGAATCTGCCTATTGTTTGTAGATTTGTGGTTGTCATTGCCATTAATTTGGATTAAGTGGAATAAATGCAATAATCGGTTTAAAAATGCAATAATTGCAATAAGTCAAATAAGTGGAATAAATGGATGGCTGAAGTGGACTGAAGCAAATTAATCCAATTAAGCGCAAGTGGATTAAACTATCGGAACTAAACTTCTTTTCATGATGAAATGGAAATTACAGCATTTGGAGCATTAAGCAGGTTAAGACTTGAAACTGCTTTGCGCTGTTTTAATACTTAAGGTTACTTTAGAAGAGCTTTCTTAAGTACTTTAAAGATTGTTTTAAAAACTTTAAGTCATGCTGCTATTCAATTAATCTGAAATTGGATATAAGAAAGTTTTCAGGAGTAACTATTATCCAATATCTTAATTTTTCAGTTTTCTCACAATTTTCAAAACATCGTCGCTTAACTTTATTGGTGGGTTAAGTTTTGTCAAAGAATTTTTATAAGGGTTTGTCTTAATTTTTATTTTTATCAGAACCGAAAACCTTCTTTCAAGGGCATTTGCAGTGGCTCGATAATTGTTGCAGGTAAATGAAATTTATTTCAAGAAATCAACCAACGATAAACAAATTTTTGCTCTGTTAATTATTCCAAAAGAGAGCATAATAAATGCAAAAATATCACAATTTAATGTTTTAAAGTTTTTACACATTTTAACGAAATTTTACACATTTTCGTCATTTACAAACGTTTTATAGCAATTTAACAAAATTCCGACATAATTCAGTGTCTTGTATTAAAAAGATTTTATTAGTTTACCGCACTTTTATGTTACATAACCTATTTGCATTAATTACATTAATTACGCATTACAAGTAGCAATTGTGCTTTTGAATGTTTGGAATGTTTTAATCGCCAAACAAATGACACCACTTCAGGATTAGCTCTCAGGGACCCCAAGTTTGAATAAATTTTATGCTAATTGAATGGATTAATGTGTAGATCTTTGTTTTGATTTAGATTTTGCGCATTAATCATAATTTTTTGGTTATTTATTTTTAACACCAAAGTTTTAAGATTTTTGGAAGTTTTCATTTTATTGTTGTAGTCTAATGAACTATTTCTGAAAAAAATTCCAGCCATTTAAAAAAAAAATATCAATTAAAATTTGCAGTAATGGTGAAAGTGACGGAAAATGCTAGTTAAGATGAACCAGTTTCATTTTTCAACCAGTTTTCATGATATCTGAAGACATATAACCCCATAATCCCAAATACCAAATCAAAAATTTCAAACAATGCTATAAAAACTTAAATCAACATCAAACTACAGTCCAAAAGTCTCATTCCCTAGATCTTTCTTCCGACCATAAATCTCTCAATCCAAAATTGTTTTAAAAAGTATTCAAGTTATTCAAGAAAATCGAGCAATTCAGCATAATTTTCGAGAAAACAATTAAATTATATAATTTCTTGCTGTTCTTCTTTCAAACTTTTCGGTAAGTGAATATTTTTTCATTTTAGTGAATATTTAAAATTGAGTGAATAAAGATCTTAACAAAAACCATAAAACAATGAAAGTTTTTTTTGGGAAGTTCCGTTGAAAGGAAATTAACTGGTTGAAAAGTTAAGAAGAATGTCTATCGGAATCTTCTCCGGTGAAAAATATGAAGATGGATTGAGATGTTTGATATTTGGAGTTTTGAGAATGTTTATGCTACGAGGTGAGACAATATCTCCATCTCTTTTTTGTTTTGATAATTTCTTTAAAAATAAGTATCTCAATTGATCTGGTAAATAAGAAATATTTCTACTAACAGATTTGTTAAAAATGAATGACTCATTGTCCTTCCCTTCGAAAAAAATCAAACAATTCCTCAACTTCTCAAAATTATTTCAATAATGTAATTTTGTGTGTTAATGAATCGTTCAAATTCTCGAAACAAATGTGAGCTGTTGTTTAATTGTTCGTCTTAAGCATCAATTTGGCTGGAATTTTTAAGATTAATGGCATATAATGCCAGCTAATGGATTTTCGCTCAAAAAATCATATAATAAAGTAAACTACAAAGAAAGTACACAAAGCACTTTGAATTGAATTAAACCGTAAATTCAATTAAAATTGAAGCTATTAATTAGGCATCTTTAGCTTTTTTGAAACAGTTAAATTACTAAGAAATTTATGAGATCTTGAAGAAAAATTTTTGGAAACGAAATGAAATTTCATCTTAAAGCATATCACGAAGGAGGATTAAAAACATTTTAATTATTGATAAATCTCTAGGGATGACTTTTAGATTGAATGTATCATCAATCCTAATCCATCATTATTTCCCAATAAAATACAATTTGTCTTATTAAATCACGCATTACCGAAATATCTCATAAGCCAGATGCGTTAATATCTTAGTTAAACGACATAACTACCACTCAATTATGCACAAACAAGCCTCTACATGTAACGTCTACAGCATAATTTGACTGTTCATTGCAGAGAAAGCTGCTTCACGAATAATGTGTTAACTTTTCGATAATTGCCAATAATTAATTTATTAGTTTATTTAATTTGTTTAATTACATCTCATCTGTAAAGTTAGTTGTGAAGCTTCAATTATTAAGAGTTGCGTGCAGCGCAATGTGATGTGATTGCTGGATTACTGCTGGATTGTTCGATTGCTGCTGCATTTCCTCATACATCTCATACATATTCACTGCGAGATTATTTTAGTTATTCAATCAGCATTGGTTACTGTTTAGTGGAATTAATCAATTTGAAATGTGCTCAATGCTGCAGATTAATCATTACTATTCCATAATTCCATCCATAATTGAGTCTTTTAACATTTTTTTTTTAAAGCTTTTTGTTATATTTGATCAATTTGATAAATTGCATCGGTTCAGCTTATCAAGCGTGATTAATCCCCGTCCTATGGTTATTGTATGTAATTGTGAAATGTTTCCAATTGCAATATTTAAACATTTATGGGATTGTTAAATGCTTCAATGTTTTCCGCAGTTTTTACATTTTTTATTGTTAGATCTTAACGTTTCTTCTGTTTTTTATGCTTCCAATATGTTTTTGGCTGACACCTGGCATTAATTTGGATGTGCGTTTTGAAGGTTTTATTGCTTTAAAATAATTTTTATGATTTAAGTACTCTGGTGATTTTATGGCAGGTTCATTGTTTGAAAATTGATTGAAAGAAATTCCAATGAAAATTGAAGTGTGAATCATGAGTTTCATGACCATCTTTTTACAAAGATATTCGTTTCGTGTCTGAGTGTCTTCTGAACGATCTTCATTTAAGATTATTCTAATAAAAGTCAGCGACCTTATGAATTGAAATTTTTTAACAAACACTGATTTGATCAGAGCTAAATAGTTAGTTCTTCAATAGATCATCAAATTCCTGGAACGGTGAGGTAATTTAAGGTCTTTTTCATTAAAAATAATTATATAATAAAAATTCAGAAATGTAAACAGGTGCTAAAACTTGACATGATACAAAAACTCTAAAACTCAATTGTCCCAAATTTTTCTAAAAAAAAATTAATCAAAATTTAAAGCTACACGATCCGATAAATATAGTCAAACAACAAGGAAATGATAAAGAAACCAAACAAAAAAATTAATTGAAAATTAAATTAAAGGCTTCAGCAATACAGCAATGACTTTTCATACCAAAAATTGCTCCACAATTGAAATTCAACTATGTAATCTAATAAACCCCAATTGTCTCCAAAAAATAATCTCAGCACAATATTCTGAGAACTTAGGCGATCTGGAAGAATTCAAGAATGAAGTCATTCTTGCTAAATTAGGAATCACGCGATATTTTTCCTGTAAACAAATGTTTCTACATTGTGTTCTTAAAAACACATAAAATCTCTAAGAACACATAAGAGCACGCGAAATAAACATAAAAAACAAGAATTTATAGTAATACTTCAAAAAATACAAATATCTTCAGACAATTCAAAGAACCGACTTATCGCGCATTATAAAATAATTATAAGGCATTATATTTGAGAAAAAATCCTTTGTATTTTTCAGATTTCTTGTATCTTTTTTAATATTTTCTTGTAAGTTTGAAAAAATTCTTTCCCATTTTTGCAGCACAACAAACTCAATAAAGCTTTAAATTAAATTCACAAATTAATAATGAGCCAAAGCTAAAGAAACATTTATGGCCTTCGTCTAACTGAACAATTGCTCGCACTTCTTCAAATCTTCTACTTCCCTCAAATTCTCTGCGACGCGCAAATAAAATATTAATCAATTACACAATTATAGCGCCGATTAGACAAGTGTATAACTTGAAATTACTTTGGAACATCTTGGTACAACAATCAATAATTATTTTTTTCTGACGGCGACTCCCAGAAATGATTAACAACCATCTTCGGCGGGATTTGACGGTGAAGGTTATTTACAATGGTCTGCAAACAATAAAAATGTTATAAAGTATCGGTCTTAGAAATTTGTTTCGCTGGAAAGGACAAAGAAGATAGGTAATGGTTATATTTATAGAAATATTAAGAAACTGTTATGGACTAAAACAGTCAAATTTTTTCTTGTTTATAATAATATTTAAGTAAAAAAACTGAACCTAGGCCACTTTTTAATATTCTCCGTTCATGTCCATTACATTTCTTCTTTCAGACTTTAGGCATTATTAAATATTTAACTAAAATTCATGAAATTTTTCAAGCAAACAAACAAGAAGAATTCTATTCAATGACTATAGTTAATTGCAAATTTTGTCCATTTCCGAAATATCCGACTATGAAAATGCTTTTAAAAGCTTTTTCTATTAATACTGTTTAGTTTTTTTAGTAATTCAGAAGTTTTTTCTACACGTTTGCTGATGGGACAATGAATTGTTGTATTATTTATGCGATTAATTGCAAACAATTCAAAATCACTCAAGTTTTGTTTGATTTTAGCATCCGCAATTACGCAAAATGAATATCTTTTCGCTTTTAAAATTTTTATTTAGGATTTATGAAGATTTGAGAATGAAATTATATTTTTCTTAATTAATTGTCAGCAGGTTCTAAAATAAAAATTATTTATTATAACTTACTTGTCAAATAGATATAAATATTTTATGACCATTTTATTTTTTAAGTTTTATGTGATGAGAAACCTCAAACCTCTAAAAACATTAAACTTTAATTATGTATTCAGTAAAAATTAATTTAATTGAATTTTAATGAAGCTTGAGCTTTGAACTTGAGTTTCAATATTGTGTCATCGTACTGAAAATACAATTCCAGTTTGTTCTTTGTTGGTTGAAATTATTCAATAGATTGTTTTTTTTTATTATTGATTGTTGATTGCTTTTTAATATTTGAAACTCCAATGAAATCATTTTAATTTACTCATTGAAGTTTTGAAACAAATTTCATTATTTCACAAAAAATTTAAAAACCAAAAGCAATGATTTCCCAAAAACTTATAATTTATTCGTTGAAATTTGATCAAATTGAAATATCAGAAAATGAACCAATTTGATTTAGAAATTGGTTAAAAATTGATAAAAGTTCACGTAAATGATTTATTAGAAAATTCACACGAACTCAAATGGTTATTGGCAGCTCAAAAGATTTTTTAGATTGCATAATTTATAATTTTAAGTTATGTTGAGATTTTTCAGGGATTGGCTCGGGTAAAATTGAAAACTTTCCCGCAGTATTTTTTATTTAGTTTCGTTCCAAAAATATTAACCAACTTCAAATCCCTGCACAAAAATCATAATCCAATAAATCGCTCATAAAGTTTTTAATTCAAAATTCGAGAGAAATAAAGTTATTGTCTACTCAGTCTAGTCGAAAACTCTTCGTCGTGTTTTACTCGCTTCCAATTTTCCCGCAGAAATCGTGATCGCTCACAGACTTTTTGGTTTTTGATT
Organism: Parochlus steinenii; assembly: GCA_038502155.1. Taxonomy (NCBI): domain Eukaryota; kingdom Metazoa; phylum Arthropoda; class Insecta; order Diptera; family Chironomidae; genus Parochlus; species Parochlus steinenii. Next base: position 2,754,438 of record JAXCIN010000039.1, read on the forward strand.
CGACTCCAGTCAATTTCAAGACAATTTCAAATATTTAAAATTTTAGATTCTTCAAGCAACATTTCAAGCATATTTATAAATTTAGAAATTTCAGGCATATATCGTAAGAAAAAGCTACATAATAAAAGACTTCTTTACAATTTGCATCTTTTCGCATTGTAAATTCAAATTTTAGTCAAATTGCTGAATTCTTACAATATATATTTAGTGAAAAATGCTAAAAATTTAAAGAATCTAAAGACATAACGGTGAGTCAATTCGTTTAGTCTATTTAAACTTAATGAACTATGCATACCTGATTTAAATTCAGAGTGCTGAGGCACGTTGCAGAAAATTACGCAAATCACTCAGAAAAAAAGTGCTTCAAAAAAAGTTGAAAAATGTGCGGATAATTAAATTCCACTTGAGTAAAAATGTTTATAAAAAAATTGGAAACGCTGGCAAAGAATTAAAGATGGTACGTGATTTCTGACAGGTTCGAGGTTGGCTTCAGGTTGACTGGCTTCAGGTTGAAATAAAAATTTATTTCCAGACTCAAAAGCGCCCATTTAAATGGAAGCAAAGCAAGATTGAAGACAATTTATTTTAAATCTAAAATTTTTATAACTCCATTTAAAGAAATTCAACCCACAATTTATTCAAAATTGAATTGCTGCACATTTTTGATGACAAATTACAAAGTCTCATAAAACGCGATTCTCATTAAAAATAATAGGTTTTGACTATAAATACTGATAAACTGCAAATAATGCAAGCTTTATGCAATTTGTTGGCGTTGCATGGAATCGTTGATTATAAATTGGGCTCATCACAGATAAATTTTATTTTATTTCAGTAATTTCAGTTGGATTTTGTAACTTTTGATGAATTTTTTTTATTTTATTTAATTGTAATGTATTTATTTTGAGATTTATTTAAAAGTTTATTGAGTTATCAAGCGAAATAAAACAATAAGCAAATATAAGCCATTGATGTCAAGGATGATCACGTTGGGTGTTGAAAGATTTTAGAACTTCTTTTTATTTAAAATAATATAAAATTTGATTAAAATCTTAAACATGCTTTAATACTTTTGATGGAACAAAGTGGAATTGCTGAGTGGCAGCAATTAAATGCACGAAAAGCTTCTTGTGCTTCTTGCATTTAAATCTTTTGATGTCTATTTGCTATTGAGAAGTTCAAACATGTTCCAATAAAAATTAAATCACAATTTGGTAATCAAAAGTATCGAATTGAAGGTTAAAAGCTTAATTTACCAAAATAATTGAAGAGGAAGGACAACTTTTTGTAGGTTTGAATATCGATTAATGACAATGTATGACTTTATGCAAATTTTTTCAATAATAATGACATAATATTTCGAGATATATAATAAAATAATTTATTTTATTAATGCTGAAAATTCTTCGTAAAATAGTTTAAGTGGCAATAAAATCTCAATAAAAAATTGAATAAATGTATCTCTAACCAAAACACTTCCCTCCTAGACCAACCTTTAGAATTTTAAAGTAACCAACTCTTAAAAAGTTACCGTTGTTGAAATTGCGTAATATTTCTGTAATATTGGAGACAAAAAAGGTGGAGCCGTGCATTTTTCTCATGAAGTTAAGAATTTCGTGCAATGCACTTGAATTTACAATATGTGATTTTCGTCATTTCAATTTTTACAAATGAAAAAAAAACAGAAAACTCTGAATGTTCACTATTTTGGATAATTCCAAGACAATTTAATTATTTCAATGAAAACATTGAAAAATCATTTCAATGAAGGGAGTGCATACAAATTTCAAAGAATTCTAATTTGAGTTATTGAAAATATTTTATTGGAATGGCACATGTGGGTAGAATTAAGGTCTTTCGACTTTTTTTACCTTTTTGAAGGTGTTGCTTTCTAGGTTGTTCTTGTGCTATATTTGTTCGTGTATTATTTTAATAGCAACGGTTATAAAAAATTGTATGAGTATCGAATGTATGAAATGCGTCTTTGCTAAAAATTATAATGATCACAGGTAATTTAATCTATATATGGAAAAAATGTTAGGATCCGTTCTATTTTTAAAAATTGCCTTTATTAAATAATTAAATTCACTTAAATTTAATTTCTATTCCATCCTGTCAATCAATCATCATTTATTATTATTTTCAGATATGACATGTTCATCCATCCTGGCCCAACAACCAAGAGGAAGCATTCATATTGCCTATATAGCATTACATAACACTTTTCATTATATTCTATAATACAAATGCAATTCCGCTAAACTCTAGCTAAGTTTCAATTATTCAAAAATTTCAAAACATTTTTTTATGAATTTGAAATGTTTTATGAATTTTCTGCCTTTTCATTCTCGTTGTCGTAGGTTTTATTTTTAGCTGAATGATGACAATTGGATTTATTACTTGATCGGGCTCTTATGAGTGAAGAAAAAATTATGGGTTTGCTTTTTGCAGCCCAAAATGAATGGTTATTTAATAAAATATCTGCAGTGCATGTTTGTTGATGCGGATCGGTTACATAAAAACTGAAGAGTCAAAATTAACGAAAACACTAGACTATGTCGTCATTTTTAAGAATTTTAAATTTCGTGCTTGTGACCAATGGCATAGAAGAATATTTTTATTCTTTTGATCAAATGATAATCCCTTGAAAATCCACGACTGTCAAAACAAAACAAAAAATCAAATTAAATTTTAATTTAACAACCACTTCCCAGAACACATACAAATAATATTAATCATTATACCAGCAACGCGCCAAAGGATATAATTATCAATTTTCGAGGCAATTTATCACTTCAATCCCTCTTAATATAATATTACCCAAAAATACAAACATAAAAAATATAAATGAAAATACTTGAGAAATCCATTAAAAAAACCAAGAAACTCCAAAAACTCCAAAGAACACGAAAAATGTTCAGCAAATTAGCCGTTAAATTTGATACTTATAATTACTTTTGTTTTATTGTGAGTTACCTGAGGTATCGAATGCATTTGTATGAAATTTAAATTCAAAGCAATATTTTCCATTTATTTGTTTCAATTTTCACTTTAAAAAAAAAACAATAAATTCATCGAAAAAAACACAAAAAAGGTAAGTGAATACTTTTCTCCCATATAATTTATAATTTTTCGAATGTTACGGCTAAATTGTTAATTAGTTGGTTCTGGATGAGCGAGAACCATTGTTTATATTTCAAATTTTATCAAAGTTTTCTCCAAATTTTTGTCAGTTGTTTGAGTTTTTATGTTTTAAAGAAGGAAAAAAGAATATTTCTGGTAGTTTTTGCTTATTTATGGTTTTTCAGTTTTTAGATAATGCAGGAGAAATGACACCAGCAATTTGTGTGGCAACTCGAGCTCATCAATGGAAAATTAAAATTAGAAGTACAATATAAGATCTAAAAATGTTCTTATGGAAGTCTGACATTTAAATATTGTAAAAAATCGTAAATGAATAAAATTTGAGGAAATTTTTCACATGGTCAAATAACATTTAAATTTCAATAAAACTGTTCTCTAGTTCAATTTCAAATTTATCTGAACTATAAACAGCAATAAACTTCATCATTTAGCTTAAATGTTCAGAACGGATACTGTGAATCCATTAGCTTCCATTAGTTTTTATTCATTTACATAAAATCTGAATTAAGGTAATTAAAAGTCTGAAAGCTGCATAAATTATCACATAAAGATGTAAATCTACTTATGAGAATTTTTTAAATACTTAGCTGGCTAATGTGAAGTATTCGGGAAGTATATGGTATTTTTAGTTAAAACAATAAACAGGAAGATGCGATTTATGATTGTTTGCATTTATTCTAAAGCCTTTTTCAACATATGTTTACACTAAAAATATCAGGAAAACAATTTGTGTACAATACGGTAAATACTAAATAGTAATCTCAACGAGATTCTACTCTATCTTATTTTTTATCAGAAAAATTAAACAAATGGAGCAAAATAACAGCAGTATCTCCATAATAATTTCATTGTCACTGTCATTACCTGTGTTGTTGTCTAGGTTATTCAGCTGCTTATCAGATTTGTCGTATTATTTTACTGTAAATGCAGTAATCACCTGCAATTATTAGGTAAACAAGACATTCCTTATCTTGTAAAGCTAATACTATCTAGAAAACAAACTATAATGAACTAATCGCCTCTAAAACGTTTTAAAGTGTCATTGTTTTGTCATAAATAATGGGAAAAAGTATTATTTTAGTTTCGTAGGCTTTTTGTAGTTTTAGTCGTCTTGATTTGTTTGTTTGCATATTATTCCAATATTATCTCAAATGTGATGTTATTTACCAGAACTAAATCAAATTATTTAGTTATTCCTGGGATTTGTGTAAAATGCCAATAGAATTAATATTTCTTTGTCTTTCATTTCTTTCTGTAATTTTTCATCTTTATTTTATTTCGGTACGAGAAAAATATTCTTCAGCAAATTGCGAGTAAATTGTTAAATTTGAAATGCTTTTTAATAATTCTTTAAAATTTGTTGATATTTACATTTATTTTGTGAACTGTCGAGAGGATGGGAGATTTTTTAATTTTCTTGGGTTTTGCTTGATTTTCATTACTAAACAGTGATTTCGTACAATGTTCTGTTAGTTTCTCTGTTTCTCAGGTTTAAGTATTTCCGGTTAAGGTGATGATTTGTTTTAACACTTCGCAGAGTTTGCTTTAGGATAATAAATTTTATTTTTTCAAGTTAGGTATTAAGTTTATGCTTTAAAGTTGATTTTCTATGATGCAAAAATATTAAATGCTAAATCAAGCATACATTTAAGCATAAAATATTTAATTGATTTAATTTTACAACTAATTCGAAATTCAATAGTTTTTCTGCTAATTACTCAAAAGCAGCAATTATTTCAATTAGTAAAGTGCAAATATATTTCAGTTTTCTTTACTCAAAAATCATAAATCTTAGTAGTTTATTGCTGATTTCCTAATTACCTGCAGTTTAATTGCTGAATTAATGAAGTGTCTCAAAAAAACCTACTATAAACATCGATAGTTAACGACTCAAAGCTTATTAACAAATCTTGTCTCGATAATATTCTAAAAATAAATCTCCCTTTCTAATGATCATATTGACTCATCTTTACAGTCTTTAGCAAATGATGCATAAGCAAATCTTCTCTAATTTTTTAATTCTTAACTGATGATTCGTTAAATGAAACTTTTCTGTTGAGCTTGACCTTCCTGCTGTCAAGAGTTACGACTTACTAAACGAGCAACCATATTACTACAGCATAAAACATTGAAAATATTGGGAATATATATAGTGAAGAAATATTGAATGATGTTCGATAATTGCCTTTTGATTAAAAAATACACAAAACATAATTATTATTTATTTGATGGATTTAAACGATGAAACAATCATCAGTTGGCGGTTGTCCATTGTTTTGTCGAAAGTTCAGAGGAGTAACAGGGAGTTAAGGTTCTGTATACTAAAACCATTTTGATAAAATTGTGAAACTATTTTAAGAGCTTTTTATATTTAATAAATTTGTAATCAAATTTTAATAAAAACATACAAGTAACCCGGAAGTTCAACAAGAATCCCTCTCTGTCCACGTGTTATTGATGGATAAATATTTATTTATTATAAAAAATTGATGGGTCCGGTGATACTGTTCATTATTTGAATTTTACTTTCAATATACTTTGGAGGTTCTCTTTACGACTTCCACAATTTACATATTATTCAAAAAAAACTCATGTAATAATATATAATTAAATGTGTAAGTCACGAGAGTTCTATCAATACGTAAAATTACGAAAATTTGGAGTTCAATGTTATACAGAAGATTTTTTATAAAAATACCTCATTACTGCGAGTACATACTGAGTTTGAAGTTAAAGTTTGGTGATTGGCTTTTTAAAACTTAACGATTTCTTGGATTGTAACTAAAATTGATCGATTTTTTATTTTTCGTTAGAATAATCTATGACCAGGAGTTCAACAAAAAAATAATAATATTATTGATTAATATCTCAAAGCATAATATATAGGCAAAAGTTGCCAATTTTTCAAAAATTTTCTGAACTTGGAACTTTATCTAGCTTATTTTATTCATTTGAGTGGTTTAAAAATACTAACATGCTTTTATTTTTTTTATTATAAATTTTCAAGTTTTCAATGCAATTACTAAATAAGTTTTAATCCAGGCACGCTCTTGTGTTTTGTGAAACTAATAAGATTAGAAAAAAGAACTTTTAATTTGTTGCATGCAATATTTTTTGATGTTTTTTTGATGTTTCAACAAACTGGAACCAAACCTTTAGAGTTTAAAAAAACAATAATTATAAATGCATCGTTGCAACTATTACTTGGTAATTACTCGACAATTACACGACAATTACACAACAACTTGTTTTTAAATCAATTTGTCAACAAAGCTTATTAATATTACACAAACTTTGATCTCTTGACAGTTCTCTTCAATAAAAAAGACAGTCGTCATAATTCTCAAGTTACAATCTCGTCTTAAGAAAGAAATTGAAGAGTTATCGAGAGAAATCTTCATTTAATGTTGCAAATAGTTGTTATTGCTAAAAAAATTTAATTAATATTCTTTTTATTTGTTTGTCACAAATTTACATATGTATGTTATGTAAAAAATGCTTTAAAAATGAGGAAATGCAACAAAAGCGCAATGAAAATGTCAACAGATTAATGATTTTATGAAAAGTTTAAAGATTCTTTGAACTTTTATAGTCGCGAGTTCAAAATGGTTCAAACTGCCAACAATTAACATATTTTAACATTTAAACACTCATTAAACCTCCCAAGCACCCGTTTTTCCTTCGCCACATAATTGAAACGTCGATAATTACATGGAATTTGTTCCAAATCCACTGAAATGTGCGCTCGCAGGCTCACAATCTTTTTGCGGTTATAATTGCTGTTGACCAAATAAAGAGCAAAAACAGATTGTAGCAGTTTTAAGTATTTAGCCGCAGAGATGATTATTGTTATTAGCCGACTCACGAGGAATTTAATGAACAGTTTTGAATCAAAGGTCAGTTTTCTCTAACTTGGTGCGACGAGAGACTTTGAAAAAGTTTTATGTATTCACATAAAGTTTAATCTCAATTCAATTCAACTGTTTTAGATTATAAAATATTTAATAGTCGAGAAACAGAGAATCTACCTAAATTTTTAAAAATAATTTGGAATTATTGAATTTTGACCACCTTTTCTAGCGAATAATGACGACAAACAGCAAAAAGATATGAAATAAAATAATTTTTTAAATGAAAATAAAAAGCAAGTGAATTCACCGTTACAGCAAGATCTCTGTCAGGGCCATTATTCATGGAGCAAAAATTACTTCTTCTACATATTCAAATTTTTAATTTAATTTTACGAAAAACCCGTATTAGACGTATTTGAACTGTTATTGATTTTTCCCATTAGTGAATCATTCCATTTCTTTTCCATTCTCTCAATTAGTCATTATTTTTGCCTTGGCTTTGAACATTTTCGAACAACTTTTACGTTGAACCTTGTTGAACGTTTTGATTCTGAATTTCTAGCGAATTTGCTTGTTATATTAATCCACTTTTTATTCTGTTTGTCTGGGGAATTTTGCGTATGATGCTAATTTACTTTAATAAACATGACTAGAGAGCAGACGAATAGTCAATATTTGTAAACCAACAACAGATCTTTGCTTGCTGAGGCTTGTTGTGATTTTAGCTGTTTGTGGTTAAGGAATTATTGATAAATTATGATTCAGATTCAAAAGTTTTCAATTTAAAAAAAGATGTCTTTAAATTATTACTATTTTGATAAGAAAAGTTTAAAGTAAAAGAAAACATATAAGCTTACGAAAAGTCAGTATGAAATTAAAGGAAAACCAGTGAGAAGAATTGTCATTCGGCAAGTTCAGAAAAGATTTTTTTTGATTTTTTTACCAAGAAGAACATTTAAGGAAAATTTCAATCTTTTTTTACAAAAAAATGCTGAAAAGCAAAAAGTAAGAAGTTGTAAGTCTTTATTTCACTTAAAAAATTAAAACTTGTAACAAAATACTTTAAACAGTTTCCTCGTGATCAGCTTTACTTTCAATAATTCATTTAATATTTGTTATTTTGGTCTATGGTACATTTTTGGTAAATGTACTACAAACAAATTCTAAACTTAATTCGAAAATTTATATCTTAAAAAACTATTCAAAATCGTACGAAATCATTTTTAGATACCATCGGACCAGCAGGAGGTGGTAATAAATTAGACATAATTGGTGCCACTAGCATTTTTGCACATATTTCACCAAACTTTAATACTTGGGAGACATCCATTCTCTCCAATGTCTGAGGATGCAATTGAAAGTACTCCATAAGAAATTTTATCAAATCACAGTTTCCATTGACCAAACAGTTCCTCAAAAGCTTCTCTAGCACGATTTTGGGCAATACGAAGTTTGTGTACATTCTTAGATGGTGAGTTAAGTAAATGACTTCAAAAGCCGGAGTGTCAGCAATCAATTCTAAGAGGACGTTCACTGTGACGTCGTTGAGAACCTGAAAAATTGATATCGTATCTCAAGTTTGAACAAAAAATAGAGCTTAATTATATCTTACATTATTTTTTGAGATAATAGTGTTAACAACATACACACTATTCATTCCACAAGCTTCCAGTGCCTTGGCAATGTGTTTATAATACTCTGTGGGTCGTCCATCAACCTCAAAATCACCAATCATATCTAAGAGCTGCTCTGTCATCTTCCTCGACCCAAAAATTTCACAGAAAAATCTAAAGTTGAGACGAAACAGTTTCAAGTATTGCAAGCTAAATTTGTAGCACTGGATTACAAGTTGATCGGGAGCATGATGCATGTTTTCTTTAAGAGATTTTTCGCTTAAAAGTATATGAGAATATTGGCAGGATGGTGTCTGGCAAGTGACAGTTAAGTTGACTAAGCAAAGGTTTCCCATTAATTTTCGAATATTTGATGGGATTTCTGGCTGTTTTGGTTTTAATTTCATCTGTTGTTCCGCCATCAGGTTATCAATTAATTTCCTTAAATCACAAATTTTTTCAATAAGTAACTAATGATAAAGTGAATGATTCCTCTTACCTTGTGTTATTGTCAAATTCTTCTTTATTGTGGTCATCTATAGGAGCTGTGCATTGCAAACTCATCAATGGAGTAGGAGTCTTAAACACAGGTGTAGCTTTCGACCTTTGAACACTTCTTGTCACTCGCTTAGGTGTAAGGTCTTCTTCATGATTCAAAATGCTTCGATTTTTCATGTAACTGTCAGTACGATAGTTGACCTGCGGAATCGGATCTGCCTTCTTAGTAAACACCATTTTTAGTTCATCCAATTGACTCGAGTAGTCTGGTGGTGGCGGCTCTTTGGTCGCAATTTGCTTATCTTTTTTGGAGCAGTAATAATCTTTGTCTTTGGGATCATCGTAATATTCTTCAGAAAATCTATAAAACGTTCATTTTATTTTATATTTGGCTGTAAATTTTAGTTTTCTTTCAAGAAAAGATCAAATCAAAACCGAAAATAACATAAAACGAACGAAATAAAATGAAGAAAAAAAATGCAATACGGAAGAATTTAAATCAAAAAGCTTACTCATCTGATGCGTTCAACTGAACAATATCGTCATCCTCGTTTTCGGTTTGCGACTCTTCAGCACTAGATTCTCCATCAGAGTCCTTCTTTGGTGGAATATCTTTCTGTTCCTCCTGATCATTTACAACCTTTTTCTGCACCTCATCCTCATTGTCGCTATCCGAGATATCTGAGTTGCTTTTAGATGAATCACTGCTGGATACTTTATCTAAAACATCTGAATCAATAGTTGGAATAGGAATGACATCATTATCCAAATTTCCACGCTTCTTCAATCTAGGATCACGATTTCCCAATATTGATGGAGTGTCCTGCTTTTCAGAGATTTTTGGGATCCGAGGTAGACAAGCGATAGGAACCTTAGGGATTTCAGGTTTTAGAGGAATAACTGAGATTTTTGGTAGTCGCTTTGAAATTATTGGCGATTCAACAGACACTTTTTCAACCAATTCAGGTGTTTGTGGCAAACTTGAAACAATTTTGGGCTCACAGATTTTTAGTGGCATCAGCTGTACTTTTGGTGAATGAATTATTGCAGGTGGTTCTTCAGTGACCTTGGGAATAACATTCTGTATTACTGGAACGTTCTCAGCTTCTTGGATTTCTGGAATATTATTAATTTCTTGGATTTTTGGACCTGCCTCAACTCCTTGTTTTGAGAGTTTTTTCACATTAACAGGGCATTGAATTGGAATAACATCTTTGCATTCTTCTTTTAGTCCTTCAGATGGTGGAGAATACAATAGCTTTTTAATTGATGGACTTTTTTGAGCAGCAAAGAAATCTTCATAAGGATGTGTAATATTTGAAGCTTTCTTCTTGCGTTTATTCGACTTTCGAGTTTTGCTGGGACCTTTGAAGGTATCCAGTTTCTTACTGTTTATCGTCTCCTTAATATTTGGTTCTACCACTTTAAGTTGAGAAGCAGAAATGTCGATAGTAAATTTTTCTGATTTCTTTGCCTTCGTACTGCTGTTCTTGACAACCAAAGCTATTGGTTCTGAAGACTCAACACTTTCTTGAATGACTGAAGACTGAGACTGTTCTAGAACTGGAATTGTCTTAATGGATAGATCCAGAGGCATAATATCATCATCGTCATCGAAAGAAGAGTTGCACATGAGTTTTGTTGGTGCTAATCTTGGTTGATCGAATTTCTATTTAATAATGAAGCATTGAAATTAAATATACTAATCAGATTTTATATTGTTACCAAAATTCTCGTGAAAGCTGGCGAGGATTGGAAGTCTGGAATAGGATGAAAATAGTCTGCAGAAGTAGCCACATGGTAAGATTGCATGCCTGGTACTTTGTTGAACTTTAATTTTAAGCCAGCAAAATTATTTACATTAGATTCAATTGGTGGTAATCCAACATATGGCAACGACGACTGTAAGTATCTCCCAACAACATCATAACTGAGGAAAAAAGTTAAACCACCTTAGATTATTTGTCTAAATTGTATGTTTCGATATTTACTTAGAACTAGCAGGAGATGATGCTTTGGAAGTTCCATCCGTTAAAGAGCTGTCCTTCAAGATTTTTGTTTTGCGTTCACGAAGCACTCTTTGCTTTTTATGTTTCTCCGAATGCTCAAAATACTTAGTATATAGTTTAGCTTTTCCTGATCTGTTTCGAAGACCGTTGTTATATTTATTGGGGTTTCCTTGAAACAATGCATTCTCTTCAGCCATAAGAGTCAGGCGAGCTTTTTCTCGGACGTTCCCAGTAATCCTAAAGATTGGAATGACTTGTTCATTTCTCTCAGGTCCTGAAATCACGGACGCTGCTCTTCGAGACAATGACTCTATAATTTTTTTAGCTGCAGCCTTCAAATCACCATCAGCAGTCTGGATTGTATTTCGTCGAAGTCTTTTGGAAATAGGTCTTGATCTATTTTCCATAAGGTTTTTCACTGATTCTGGACTTAGACTCGGGAGAACCACACGACATTCCATACATTTTGCAGCCTTTGCTGTTTCATCTACGTCCTCCATCAGTAGTAGAGACCTGGTGTATAAATTCAGAATTAAGATAAAACTTTAAATATTAGTTAAATTAAGGCTTACTTTTAACCAATCAATCGTCAAGCATGGAGTTCATTTGAAGCAAAACTTTGTAATAATAGAAAAATACAACACTTTAGTAGCTTAAATTGAACAATATTAGCTCAATAATAGAATTAGCATCAAGTGTTTCACTTTCCTCATTTAATCAAAATACTGTTATTGCAGGGGTAGGGAATGCATATTTATTGAGCAACTTTTTGAAAGTAAGCAACAATCATCGTAACGAAACGACAAAATTTATAAAATGGAGATTCCAGCTACACAAGAAGCTGATTCAAACCCTTCTCCAAAGCACCACAAGGTAGAAGGAAAAGAATTGAGAGAATTTTTGATCCAACAAAGTGAATTTATGGCTGAATTAGAAAAAAGTTTAAGTGCACTTTCAAAACATCTATTCAAATTTCTAAACAACTTGAATGTGGTGAAAGAACGAGAAAGTAAAAATATAGATCAGATCAGTCAGTACACTCATGATATCGAAAAGCTTGTGAGTACTCTACAAGAAAAAGTTCCAAAGATGAGTGAAGGATTAGTCCAGAAAAATGCAGAAATTGGTAACTTGAAAGAAACTGTGGAACGATTGGAGAAGAAACTAAAAGAAGAGACAGAATATCGCAAAAACGCAGAGCTAAAAGTCGCCGATCAATTTAAGTAATTAATTTAACCTATAATAAATTCTTACTACAAACTAATTCTTTAACTTAACTTCCTAGTCAAATGGAGAATCAGAGCTCATTCTGCTCTTCTTTAGGAGCTACTTTGGGTCATATGGTATGGAAAAGCTGCCAAATCATTGATGTTCAGATGTTCATTGAATCTGCTACTCTCCGAGATTTTCTCGCGCTTTCGAACAATACTTGGTCTTCATTTATTGCAACTTACGAGAATGATCTTCCTGATCTTGAATCCGATGAGTTCAAGTTTTTTATGTCAATTTGTGGAACGATAACAAATATTTCAGCTCAAAAGCCGGGAAGAGATTACCTGCTTAAAGAAAAAGTTGGAATACAGTTGCTGGATAACATTTTGAACTTCAATGTAATTCCCATGCCAAAAGGAAAAATTTTGAAGAGGTTTGCTACTTAATTTGATAAATTTATCAGAATGATGACTCTTTTGTTGCTTTAATTTCCAGGACGATTCTTATGACTCTTTTTAACATAAGTATTAGCAAAAAAGGTGCGTTGCACATTCAGATGAGCCAAAATGGAGTTCAAAACATTTTGAACTGCTTTGAAGACAAAAATACCGTGGATATCAAAACGCTTGCTGTTCAACTGCTGCTATTACTTTTGGATGAGAGGCCAACAAAAGAATATTGCTCACAACTGATTGCAAAGGTAATATTGAAATTAAACATCCATGTTTATTGATGAAGATTAGAATATTAAAATTGATTCAATATATTGCAGACTTCAAGAGAAGATTTAAAAAAACTTATGAAAAATGACGATCCAAATTTGACCAAGTTTTCCAGTGCTTATTCCAAAAAACTAGAAGAGCTGGAAAATGTTCAATAAGATCCTAAAGAATGTATTTAAAATGTAAACCATACAATGTATACAAACAAATATACGTTGAGTCCGTACCTAAATTTAAAATTGGTATTATTGTGAAGCAAGTTGCAAATTGGGGAGGATCATGAAGTTGTATCTAAAACGAGATTCTATATATATTATTTATATAATCTTTCTCGAAATATTTCTTCATGAAATTTCTTTATATTTAACTAATAACAACAACCTAAGAGTTCCAATTAGTGCACCGAGTGCTTCATTAAGAACTTTGTTTCAACACCAAGTGATGTGTTCAGCTGATTCAATCGATTAAGTACGAATTATGGGTGAAAATCAGGTTCGTCCGGATTATCGATATTATTTGCTTTATTTATCTTTTTTTGAACGTAATTAGTAGCCAAATTGATGAATTCATGATTTTAATTAGGCGAACTTATATTTTCTTATTTTTATTTTCAGTTCTGAGCCCGCACTTTTATTTGCCACACCACCAATTTTTTATGATTTAGCTTATTTAATCCACTTTTAAGAATTAGAACCATAAAGCAAGCTAATTTTAATTCAACAACTATTGAAGAAATCTTCGACCGATGTTTTCTGGCTTCTAGTTCTAGGAACCTAGGCCATCCCAAACTAAAACACAATTATTTTATTGCATTCAACACTCCAATTTGATGGCTGCTTATTTAAATCGGACTATATCGATGGTTACTGGTAATGGACAAAAAAATGGGTTTGATTCTAATCCACTCATCGATCGACAACTACACACTGATGTCACCTCACCTCTGCAGATCTTTGTGAAAGCCAAAAAGAAGATTAATGATATTTTCGGAGATATAAGTGCTTATGTTGTGGAGACAACAAATTTTATTGAAGGTGGGTAAATGGGAGGAAACTTCGTTTTGAGTTTTGTGGCTTAACTACCAAAAATTCAGTTCCTGAAACCTGTCGAGAGAAAAAAGTTTTGCTCTTTAAAAAATACTGATTTTCAAAAATATATCGATTTTAACTAAATGTCTCCTTAAAGTCACTAAATTAAATTTTTTAGGCTACTTGATCCCACTTAGTGATATAACAAAAAATAAGGACACAGTTAATAAAAGATTACGTCAGTTTCCATCAGAAATTACGAGTTATCCACCAAAATCTGAAAACCAACTTTCTTTAATAAAATTCAATTTCCAATATTTTTAGCCCTCCCTGGCCGCGAGGAGCTGGACATTGTGGATAAAGCTGAGGCCGAAGCATTTCGAGGTTATGTCTTGAAGATAAGCGGTATTCGAGAGGTGCTGGCTAGAGATCACATGAAAGTGGCTTTCTTCGGACGAACTTCTAACGGAAAGAGCTCTGTGATCAATGCTATGCTGAGAGAGAAGATTCTACCAAGCGGAATTGGACACACTACTAATTGCTTCTGTCAGGTGGAAGGCATTGATGGACAAGAGAAGTATTTAGTCAAAGAAGGAAGCGACGAAAAGTTTAATGTTACGGTAAGTTTTATCTTAATTATTGCGTCATCTTTTACATCATCTCAAAATGTTTTTAACCCATTCATCATTTATGTTGTAGACCGTAAAACAACTAGCAAGTGCCCTATGTCAAGAAAAGCTCTGCGAAAGTTCCCTGGTGCGAATCTTCTGGCCACGTGAACAGTGCAGCTTGCTGAGAGACGATGTCGTGTTTATGGATTCGCCAGGTGTTGATGTGTCACCTAACTTAGACGATTGGATTGATAATCACTGCTTGAATGCTGATGTATTTGTTCTTGTTCTAAATGCAGAATCAACTATGACGCTGGCGGTAAGAATTTTTTAAATTTATCCATTCCTTTAAATAAAAAACCAAATTTAAAATCAAGATTAATTATTACAAGTTTTGCATGAACATAAACTTTAGATATTTCTGGTCAATATTATGTCACTGTTTGGCACGTTTACAAAATTTCCATTGTATTTTTTTTTTAACTCAAAACCCAAAATGATCACTTAACGAAAAGATTTTCTTTACTGAAAATCTGCGAATATCTAAATTTAAACTCAATTTAAATTACGTTCTTACAAATATTACAGGAAAAACACTTTTTCCATGAAGTCTCTACCAAATTATCGAAGCCCAACATCTTTGTGCTAAATAATCGTTGGGATGCAGCAGCCAGTGAACCAGAGTTCCAGGATTCGGTGAGAATTTTTCTTAAAATCATCCTAAATGTTTAAAACTTAAAAGTATCGCCAAAAAATAAAAAATTCCAAATTATCTATTTTTGAATTTGAAACCACGTAAACTTTCAATTTTTTTTACAATTTGCGATCAATTTGTACAGAAGGACGCTATTGAGAAGGTAAAGCCGCTAAACCAGTTGATTAGGCTTTGCAAAATTTTGTAATAAGTTGGCTTTATGTGTTTTCTAACGAGCTCTGTAAAAATGCTTCGATTTGTTTTCAATAGCTCCGTGGATCATTTTTATTAATTTGCAGCACCATAAAATTTAAACTGACTGAGTGATAAGATTTATTAACAGTTGCAAATTTAATCAGTTCTTCATGTGGCTGCATATTTTCAAACAGGTTGATCTTCAAAGTTTTTCCCCATTGTTAGAAGGTTTAAAAGTGGGTGGTTAGGCTGAGCACCACAAATGTTTAAGAAACCTGTTAGTAATTTAAACCTTTTCACGAGGTGGTGGAATGGTATGAAGATTCAGGACTGCATCGCCCAAAAAAAAAATAAAAATTTTTTAAATGCGATCAATTTGTATACAGAAGGACGCTATTGAGAAGGTCAGTTGATTTTTGCAAAATTTGAATGTGTTTTCCGCTCGTAAAAATGCTTCGATAATTTTTTAATTTTATTCGTAATAATTCTTAAAATATATTTAAAAATGCTTTTTTCTTCCTAAAGAGCACATTTCCGTTTTGGTTGTATTTATCGAGTTTATAATGCAATCAACTATATATTCTTGAATTTCTTGCAATACTAATCGAATAAACTATGTTTTTAGGTCAAAGCTCAGCACCAGGAGCGCTGTATAGATTTCCTGACAAAGGAGCTAAAGGTTTGCACCGTTAAAGAAGCCGAAGAGCGCGTTTTCTTCGTGTCAGCTCGAGAAACTCTTCAAGTAATTTAGTTTTTACTATCAAATTCATTGAGTGCTTTATTAACGTTTTTGTTTTTAGGCCAGGTTAGCGGAGCAAAATGGATTGCCAGCACACACTGGAGCATTAGCTGATGGTTTCCAAAACAGATACTTTGAGTTCCAGGATTTTGAGCGCAAATTTGAAGAATGTATTTCAAAAACTGCTGTGAAAACCAAGTTTGAGCAGCATAGTATGCGTGGAAAGTCCATTTCAAAGTAAGTTTACATTTCAAACTCATATGATTAGGAATACATTATTTAAACATCAATTTATAATTCCAGTGACATGCGATCCATGTTAGACTCAATATTCGAGCGAATCAACGACCTGCGCAACCAAAAACTCGATCAAAAGAAAGCCCTCACCGACCGTATCAGCTTCACCGAAACGCAATTAATGGTGGTAACCCGCGAGATGAAAATTAAAATTCACAACATGGTCGAAGAAGTAGAACAAAAAGTCTCCAAAGCCCTCAACGAAGAGATCTGGCGTCTGAATGTGCTCGTCGATGAGTTCAATCTTCCTTTCCACACGGATGCTTTGGTTCTCAATGTTTACAAGAAAGAAATTAACTCGCACGTAGAAAATGGATTGGGATCTAATTTAAGAGCACGTTTGTCAACTGCTTTGGCAATGAACATTGAGACAGCCCAGAGAGAGATGACAGATAGAATGACGGCTTTGGTGCCTAAGGAAAAGCTATTGTTGCCCTCAAACCACGTGATTATCAGTAGAACGCAGCCTTTTGAGATGCTCTACACGCTTAATTGTCAGAATTTGTGCGCCGATTTCCAAGAAAGCTTGGACTTTAAGTTTTCTTGGGGAATAACTGCATTGATTCAGAGATTTAATGCTAGGAAAAGCACCAAGAACACTAAAGCTGTTAAGTATCAGAGCAATGGAATGAATGTGAGTTTTTTAATGAGAAATATTGTAATTCAGATAATTTTTATAATTCACAATTAGATGTCACAAGCAATAACTCCCTCCAATGAATTGGCCTCTCCCATGAGTTTGTTGCCCATGAACGACTTTACAACAGAAGAACAACTTTCAGTGATTTCTCGCATTGCTGCTGCCTCGATAGGGTCTCAGGGAACTGTTGGAGGATTGGTAGTTGCTGGAATTGTAAGCTTTTTGTGAATTTAATAAATAAAAAATCTACTAACAATAAAAACAAATTATAGCTCTTCAAAACCATCGGTTGGCGCGTTTTGCTGGCTGTCGGAGGTATCTACATCTCTGTGTACGCTTATGAGCGTTTATCATGGACTAATACAGCCAAGCAACGTCGTTTCAAAGAACAATATTCTAGACATGCTACTCGCAAATTAAAGTTGATTGTCGATCTTACCTCAGCCAATTGTAGTCATCAAGTTCAACAGTAAGTGGTTTTTTTCAATTGATTTTTAAATTAATTTAAATTTCAATAAATTTTTAGAGAACTATCTGGCACTTTTGCTCGCCTTTGCCGTGTCGTCGATACAAACACCACTGACATGAACACTGAGTTAAAAGACATAGAGCAAGCCTTGACAATGCTAGAGTCGAATCAGAAACAGATCAAGCTTCTGCGCAATAAGGCCAACTACATCATAAACGAGCTCGAAATCTTCGAGAATAACTATATAAAGTCTAACTAAATATTTCATAGAGAGGATACATGAAGGATCTAAGAAACTGGAGAAGATAAAAAACAATATTATACAGAAGAGATATGCTGATAGATGGCGCTGGTGTTAATTTTAAATGATACTATGTATTGAATTAGTTCGATTAATTGGATTGTGTTGAATATTTCCAAAATCTTATTGAAATCGATTAACAAAATTTCAAATTTTAAAAATCCAATTATTCCAAACTAATTCAGTGACTATTTAGAACGAGTAGATCAGAACATAATTCTAAACTTATTGTTGGTATTGCAAAGGCAGATGAACCAAAAAATTCAGTTCTAATCACATTTTTAGTTAGAAATTATCCAAACCATAAACTATTATCAATAATTTAGCCCCCGAAACATAATTAATTAACAAATTACCAATTAACAGTTAATACTTGTTGTTGTTACTTTTTTAGTTTTTTAGATTTTTAATTGAAAACTTGAACAATAATAGTTTTAGTTGTTGGATATTTTTCGTTCCAAAATTTGATAAATTGCTGGAAAATTCGAATTGTAAAAAAATGCTTTGGATTGATATCAAAATTTTAAGATTATACAAAATTTACATTTATGGTTTGATTATTATCGTTAGTTATACAAATCTTTTCTAAAAAGACACTTTTGGCCATTAAAATTCTTATTCCGATTGTTAGTTTAATTATTATTAGTTTGTAGGTACAATTTCCAGTTTGATCCAACAATCTTTTCTAACAAATATTTTTGTTGTAAATTCGTATAGGTTAAACATTTGTTAGTTTGAGACTTTGAGAAGAATAAATTCTGCATTATGATAATTTATTTATTTTATTTCGCCTTACTTATTTCGCCTTACTTATTCTTAAATTGTACATGCGGGCAACTTTACCATTCTATCAAAAATTTATTCATGCTTTGATCACATAAAGGCACTTAAATATTAGAATCCCTTCAAATGCTGAGTCTTTTTCTTCGGTTTTGGATCTTTTGGTTTGCTGGTGGTCGGCTCATCTCTTAACACTTCTGGAATGCAAGTCTGAATGCTTTGATCCATCATGATGTTCATAGTTTCAGCGTCCCCAACAAAAGCTGTAGAATTCATCTGATTGAACCAATTATTGACTTTACTTATAGCTCTGGGAACTAGATCAGGTGTGCTTTGGAATTGTATGGCGGTGGAGTTCAATGTTATGTTTTCATTTTCTGGTGGCTCAAACTCCCAAATCTATAATGAGACCAAGAATATATTTTACAAACGCTCAAACTAAATGAGAATTTCATACTAACCGATAATAAATCTGAAGCCAGAACATCCTTATAACTGTAATAATTTGGAACATCTAGTTTCCAAGCTGGAACATGATTCCCTAGATCCTCCCTTTCTATTTTGACACGAGTTATGTCTGATTTATCAGGTTCTACAGATTTCAGGCTCGTGCTGCCCAAAACTCTTTTTAAGCCTCGTAGCCTAACAATATTACTTATTTTTGGTGGCACTGGTTTGCTTTTAATCTCATTTTCCTCAAGCTGTGAGTTCCAGACTTCTACAATTTTCAGCATAGACGGAGTGAGAGTTTTAGGTCTAGGATTACAAGTTAACCTCCCTTCTATCTCATCTTCCTCAGTTATCAAAACACTCCGAAAAATGTCTCCAACACAATTTTGCGTCAAAAGATGCAGCTTATCTTCCAAGACCACCGGCAAAGCTCCAGAAATGATATGATTGACGTGCTTTTCAATGGTTTCTGCTAACAAAAATTTGCCGCGGATCTTGCACTCATTGAAAGTGTCAATCATACTTTTTGGTTTTAAACCTAAGCGACTAATATGATGAGCTTCACATAGTGAATTGGTGAAAATTTTTAGATCACCAGGAACGTTACTAGCTAAGCAAATAACTTCATTATCTTGGAATTTGACACTTTTGGCGATTGTTGGAGTTTGTTGTAGCTGATGAGTGAACTGTATAATTGGTATCTTGGTCATTCTGGGGTCTATGCCGTAGAGGCCGTGGAAAGATCCTATATAAATAAGATTGTCTTTGAAGCTTTTCAGCTGACAGGTCACTTGTTCACAGTCAAAGAGAAAGGAAGTAGTATTAATAATTTCGTTTGATTTTATTGGATCCATTCGTAGATCGAGGAACCCGAGACTAAAAGGTTTTGTGTGACTCAGAGTGTTTCTATCCCATGCACCTACAAAAAAATTATTTTAATAAAATTATTAATAAAATTTAAATTCCTGATTTCACCTAATGTAGTAGGAAAAGCTGTACTACGATCTTCTCCTAAGCTTTTACTCCATAGAGGAATCATTTTTGTGGTCTCGAGGTATGTTAGCATATTATCTGTATCTATAAAACAGAATCCATCTTCGCCAATGAAACTGCCAGAGAGTAGTTTTTTCTCCCAAGTAATTTTGTGTTTTGTGGACTTGATTCGAGATTTGCTGCCATATCTGGTGAATCTTAGAGAGTGTTGCTGACGCAAAGCCAATTTAAAGGTGGTGTGATGTAAGCGAGATTTGATGATCTCATATCCGTATTTTGGGATATAATTTGCAAGCTTTGGTGATCGAGTTGGTCCTAAAACAACATCTGAGGCAGTGGTAAGCTTGATTGAGTCTAAAATATGATCAATTTATACTTATAATAAGCTATGATTTTATTGGGTAATAATTTAATATGCTACTAACCAAATTCATAAGTTTCTCCGAAAGTTGGCTGGACCAGATATGTATCGCCGTCAATTTCAAGTGTTTCCAAATTGGAGCCATTAAAGTACCAATCATAGGTTGTTGCTGTCATAAGTGGTTCAGGCTCGTTTTGTAAATGTGATGCATAGTCGATTGTTTTTTGGCTAATTTCTCCTCTTTTCACAGGTTTCTCTTCAAATATATTCAAAAAATTCAAGTCAAAAAAGCGGCAATCATTATTCTAAAATACATACCTAATTGCCTGGTTCCTGGGATCCATTTCAGTTTAAAATCAGCTTTCATTTTCTTCCTCTTCTCTTGCCACCCTTTTTTCCTGTCCAACAAAGAAATCGCCGGATTTTGATGAAAGTTTACAGAACATGGTTTACTGTAAATTGGAAGAGGATATGTTGAGTATGGAAATAGATCTTCTCCTTCCACAAAATCAAGTGATTTGGGTAGGCAAAGTGCACTGCTGTGGGTCAGGATATGTGGATGTTCAGTATGAATTTTATCTCTTCTTTCAAGAGGATTTGATGAGGCTTTAAAAACTTTTTTTGGCTTGTCTTCTTCCTTTATATCCCTAAGAATGTAATTTTAGTGATGATTCTAAAATTCTGATTGCAAGTTTCAATACTTACATGGTTAGCTGATATTCTGTCTTTTAAAAAATTTCATTGAACGCAGATAATCAAAACAATAACAATGTTTTGACAGTTGTTTTGACAGTTCAACACAAATTTTTTTGGGAGTATCCACTGGTTTCCTGAACTTTTATCAAGATGTTCTCCCATTTATCTAGTGGCAAAGTGAATGTAGGATTGCTGCAAGAGCTGGCCTTAAACGAGCTAGTAAACATTCTAGAAAAATGTGATGGACCAATCGTAATTACCTAAATTTTGTGTTATCATTTTCTCTAATCTTTTCTAATATTTGTTAGGTCCTACTTTGGGATGAAACTTTAGTTGGTCCAACCAGTTTAATCGCAAAACCGGCATTTTTGAAAGAGAGGAATGTTGTGAAGATGTTTCCAATTAAAGCTGGAGAATTACCAAATGTTGATGTCAGGAATTTCATCTTTATCACACGGCCAAATCTTCAGCTGATGGATGCAATTGCATCTAATATTCACAGTGAAGAAAGGAAAAATCGAGTCTACAAGAAAAACTACTTTCTTTACTTTTTACCTAAGAAATCATTACTCTGTGAAAAGCAACTAAAACTGAAAGGAGTGTTTGGGAGTTTCCAGGCCATTGGCGATTTTAACTGCCAGTTATTCCCAATTGATAGTGACTTGGTTTCCATTGAGTACATTGATGCCTACAAAGAACTTTATATAGAAGGAGATCTAACATGTTTACATCAAGCTGCAACTGCTCTTTGTACACTCCAGAAATTATACGGAAGAATTCCCAAGATTGTCGGGAAAGGAAAATTTGCACAAAAAGTGTGGGAACTGGCCAAGACTATGGCTTTTAACAGCTCTATCAACAATTCCAATAACGATAAAGGGATTATCGACCAGCTCATTATTTTTGATCGTTCTATTGATGTCATGAGTGCCTTGGCTACTCAGCTCACCTACGAAGGATTGATTGGTCAGTTTTATTATATTTATCTAATAGTATGAGTTAATAAAGATTCAATGATTTCTAGATGAATTTTATGGAATCAACAACACTACAGTAAATTTTCCAGCTGAAAAATTCCAAGCTCAATCAGAAGATACTCCGGCTAGCTTCAGTCGACCCAGCATGTCTACTGAGAAAAAACAAGTGATGTTAAATTCCAAAGAAGATCTTTATTCTGAATTAAGAGACAAAAATTTCAATGCTGTAAGTTTCAACTTCCACTGCAGTCTTTTTATTTCTAATTTAAAACTAAAATTCCAGGTCGGTCCAGTTCTCTCTCGCTTAGCAAAAACAATAACTTCTGCAGCCAATGAGCGTCATGGTGAAAAATCAATCCAAGAACTTAAAAAATTTGTAGAAAGTTTACCAAGCATTAAAGCCAACGAGCTGTCCTTAGCAAACCACACAACGATCGCCAGTTTGATCAAAGAGCACATATCTGAAAATGAATTTCTAGACGAACTTTCATGTGAACAAGAATTCATGATGTGTGCAGAACTGGACAAATCAAATGATTTTATTGAGAGTTTGATTGCTAAAAAGCATCCTTTGGAGAAGGTTTTAAGGCTGATTTGCATGCAGTGCATCGCTGGTAATGGGTTGAAGCAAAAGATGTTAGATTTGTATAAAAGAGAGATAGTGCAAACTTATGGGATTGAAAGCTTGTTGAAAATCAGTCGGTTGGAAAAGGCTGGGATCTTAAAGGTTCAAACTGGAATTCGTTCTTATAATGTGCTGAGAAAAGTAAGCAACTGACACTTTTTATGCAAAACGATTATTCACAAAATTCTTTAATTTTAGACCCTTAATTTAACAGTAGAAGATTTCATTGAAGTATCTCCCAAAGACATCAGCTACGTTCACAGTTTCTACGCTCCTCTAACAATCCGTATCATCGAACAGACTCTCAAACCTTTAGGTTGGCAAGGTCTTCACGATATTCTAACTTGCATTCCTGAACCAACTTTTGAGGACTATCAGATGTCTAATCATGCAATTGGTCTTAGTGGCAGACGTGACTCTTTAACCAGCGAAATTAGTCAATCAGACATTCCTAGAGTTATCCTTGTTTTCTTTGTTGGAGGTTGCACTTATGCAGAGGTGTCTGCTTTGAGGTTTTTGCAGGCCAAAGATGAACATAATGTGGAATTTGTGGTGGCGACCACAAAATTGATCAACAAGAACTCATTTTTAAAAAGCATTATCAATTAAATACTGTAAAAATATCTTTTATATTGAAATATTATATTGTTATAAAGTATTTATTAATTAATCCCACTAATTGATGGTTTTTATGAAATTATAATTTAAAAGGTAATGACTTATTCAAATTTTAGGAATTTGCTCGGATCATATGTAATCTATTTAAGTTCCTATTTTGACCAAAATCGTTTTTCATCATGTTTTCATCCATGAATTAATTGATTAATTAATTTATGTACTGACTACATTCAAAATCATTCAAAAATCAAATTGGATTTATTTAATAGTCCGATCCGATCTGGGTCACTGAGAAAAAACGGCACTCATTTTTGGCCTGAGATTCTGCAGTAAAATTCACGCCTGCTGAAGTACTAAAAGTTCACTGGGATATGAGCTAACTTTTTTGTGTTAAAGATCTAAATTAAAGATCTCGATCAATTGGGAGACGAGCCACAATCAGCATGTGGACCACCGTCCAGCTCACCATCTAAATTTTGCGGGAGCTACGCCCAAATACACATAAAACACCGACTAGCGATTTTAATTGGTAATGAAAAAATTTAGTTGAAAAAATATCAAAATAATATCATTTGGAAGTAAGAGACGGTAATTAAGGCAAATCAGTGGTTGTTATATTGAAAATTAGGCTAGTGTGATTAATTGCAAAACATAGTTTTCTAAACGAAAGTGAAAATTCCGAAAAAAATTGTGTTCTTGGGAGCTAACTCCACCTTTTTTACAAACTGATCCTACTTCCTGGTAGCCAGATCACGTCTTACCAACAGTACAACCTTGATAATCATTTTTTTATCAATAAAACTCAGCAAAACAGCAGAATTACTAGAATTAGTCACTCTGGATAATTTTGCTCTTTTGGCTCTATGTGCGATTAAGCTTTGAATTTAGCTCAATAAGCCCGACCCAAAGTGAATTAACTAAAATTGAGATTTATACGAGCAACTTCCTGATTCTAGTGTTTTAGTGTAAAGTGATTTTTGGGCTAGACGAGCCCCTTTTTCAGCCACCTTCCCCAAAAAACACAAAGAAAGCAAGTTTAAAGGAAATTTAAGGAAATTCCTCATATTTGATGAGAACTTCGTGCTTTAAAGTGGAATGATTGTAATTAATTGTTTATTAAATGGTGATTTATTATAATCATTTGGAAAATGTGGATGGAGGAATCGATTAAGGTGGCGAAAAGTGTGAATAAACTAATGCAAAGGGAATTAATGCAGGGAAAAATCGATTCAATCATCAATTTTTTAGCTATTTAAGGAAAGAAGGGTGGTGGTTTGTTGTGACCGACTGACTGTTCTATTGGAAGTTTAAATTTTCAAGTAATTTTCATAGCCATAAATGCTTTATCTTAACATTTCTTCAAAAATCTCACTAATTTCATTTGAACTCGCCCTGCAACTTCATCAGATAGTTGCCCAACATAAAATATCATTTTAACTTTGCATAATGTTTTGGTGTTTCTCCACTTTCTGATGATTTCGTTGAATATTTTCCACTGATTTTCCATATTGTTTTGAATTTTATAATTTTGCTGCCAAAGCAATTAATGTCTGATGGATCTCCCAGTAGTAATCTAATCAAAAGTGATGTGCCTGTCGTTAATACAAAATTAATACAAATTACAAAGCGATTAGAAGTGAAGCGAGAAAGCACAAGGTGATGTTTTTTCGGATGATTATGTTTTCCAAGAATGTGCGATAAGGTTTTGCGGATTTAGTTGACTGAATTTAAAGTGAATTTTATCGGATTTCGAAGAAATCTTTCTAATTTTATTTTTTATCTTTTATCAATATTAGATATTTTTAAACAACATTTCCAAAATGTATTAAAGTTCAATTTAATTAATCATTTTTATCGTATTTCAGACCATCAAACTCAATTTTTACTCTTAAAAAATATATATGGCCCACCAGCTCCCCGTTGAGCTCATATACACCACCTGCATTAAAACAATGAAGGTATAGAAACCAAAGCGACAGAATTTCAACCGCCAACCATAATACATGACAATAAAAGCCAAATCAATTAGAGAAACAAGTTAATTAAGTGTGCAAAGATGCCGCCGCCACGACCGGGCAGCCTCAAAGACCCGGAAATTGCGGAGCTCTTCAACAAGCACGATCCGGAAAAAATATTTGACGACCTGCGCGAGATTGGCCATGGATCCTTTGGCGCCGTCTATTACGCTAGATGCAATCTCACCAGGGAGATTGTGGCTATCAAAAAAATGTCCTACATGGGCAAACAAAGCCTGGAAAAGTGGCAGGATATTCTGAAGGAGATTCGTTTTCTGCGACAGTTAAATAATCCAAATACGATCGAGTACAAGGGATGTTACCTGCACGAGAATACTGCTTGGTTGGTGATGGAGTATTGCGTTGGATCAGCCTCCGATATTATTGAAGTGCACAAAAGACCACTCAAGGAAGATGAAATTTCAGCCATTTGTGATGGATGTATTCATGGATTAGCGTACTTGCATAGTCTTGGAAGGATTCATAGGTAAATTTCTATCAATCACATTAAAGCCAAAAATTAACGCTATTTTAATGATTTTAGGGACATAAAGGCTGGCAACATTTTGCTGACGGAGCTCGGTATTGTTAAACTGGCTGATTTTGGTAGCGCTGCAATCAAGTGTCCTGCTAACAGTTTTGTTGGAACGGTGAGTGATGATTTTCAAAAAATTAGATGATCAAATTATATTTATTTTCTAATAATTCCAGCCCTACTGGATGGCTCCAGAAGTGATACTCGCGATGGACGAAGGCCAATACGATGGCAAAGTGGACGTGTGGTCTTTAGGAATCACCTGCATTGAGTTGGCCGAGCGCAAGCCACCATACTTTAACATGAACGCCATGTCGGCCCTTTATCATATTGCCCAAAATGACACACCCACGCTGCAGACGCAAAATCCCGATTGGACTAACACGTTCCGTAACTTTGTAGAAGTTTGTTTGAAAAAGTCACCATTTGATCGGCCAAATAGTGCGTCTCTGTTGTCTCATCAGTTTGTGTCAAGGAGTCGGTCGGCAAATGTACTGGTGGATTTGATTGCACGGTAAGTTTTTGTTTTCCACGTCAAAAACAACAAAGTATTTAATTTGCATAACATTTTATTTTTTATAGCACCAAAGCGGCTGTTCGCGAGCTAGACAATTTAAACTATAGGAAAATGAAAAAGATTTTAATGATTGACAATTGTGACATGGAAAGCAACCTAGGAGATGCAGATGATACGCCAGATGAGCAAGTAGGTGGCGATAGCAGCAAGAGCAATAGTATTACCTCGGAGCACTCGTTACATTCTATAGGGATTGCCGCTAGTAGTCAGGTTAGTTGGAAATAAAAATATATTCGTATGGTCTTTTATAACAAATTTTCAAAATTTTACAGAGTTCCTCTAGTAATTCAATTCCGCCAGTGGTGGACCAGCAGGGCAACGTGCAGCGCACCTCTTCTCGTCATCGTGTGCCACCTAGCATCCCACCACATCATCAGCAACCAATGCCTCAGCCTCAAAGTGCCCCAATGGGCGGTGCCAGTGCTCACGGCTTTAACTTTTATCACAACTCAGCGAGTCCTTTGGTGCCTAATCACCACCATCACCATCCATCACAACAGCAATTGCCGCATCAACATTCTTCACCAGGAATGCCCGGCTCTTCGCACCATCATATGCCAATGTACAGCAGTTTGGAGCATCACCATAATCATGTTTCTCAAGCGGCTGTAAACGCGGTTGCTGAGCATGGAGCGAATAATTTTGCGACTATTAGGACGACAAGCATTGTTACTAAACAGCAGAAGGAACATATGCAAGAGGAGATGCACGAGCAAATGAGTGGTTACAAGAGAATGAGAAGGGAACATCAAGCCGCACTTGTTAAGCTTGAAGAAAAGTGTAAAGTCGAGATGGAACAGCACAAAAATGCTTTGGATAAGGTATGTTTTTTCACATTAAAATTAAACTTTTGAATTTTTCACTTTGATTTCATTGAAATTTGTCCTGTTTTTTCGAAATACATAATTCTGTTTGATTTTACGTTGATGTTATATTTTTCCCAACAATTAAAGTCAAATTTCATAATTTTCTATAATTACAGCTTGAAAAGAGCTTTCTTTATGTTGTTGAATTAATATGCACGCTTTATTGCCTCAATGATTCTGAAGAATTGTCAAATTTCATATTTCATAAATCTTTAAAATAATTTTATTCCATTCTTCAAAATAAAATGAATCATCCTTTTTGTCAATTCTTCCTGTCATTTTACATAAAAACCCACAAAATATCACCTTTTGCTCAAATTCACTAACAATTGAATTTTGAATATTTCTTGCGAACTTTTCACAAAAAAACATCTTCTATGCTTGCTTAACTGATAATCTGCCTACAGAATATGAATGTAAGGACCAAATTTTCTATTTTTTGCAAAGCACATCCTTCCTTCTTTAATAACCTTTAATAAAACTTTGTAATTTTTTTAGGAATACGATATGTTACTTCACAATTTCACACGAGAATTGGAAAAACTCTCGACCAAGCACGGGCAAGAGTTAGAACGACGTATCAAGCAAAACACGGTGGCCGAGAAAAAACTATTCAAGGAGATTTCGATACGACAGGACGGCGACCGTAAAGCTTTCGATCTTCATAGGAAAAAGGAGTACAAGGCTAATAAGGAGCGATGGAAGAGGGAATTGTCTATGGATGAGACCACTCCAAAGAGGCAGAGAGACGCCACTTTGCAGTAAGTTTATTGGTTTTAATAAGGCTTGAACCACTGAATAATTGTTTGATTTTTTTGCAGAACGCAAAAGGACAACCTCAAAATGGCTGAAGCTGCTGAAGAGCAACGACTTCATCGTGTCCAGAAGAACTATATTGAACTAGAAATGCGCAAATTCCGACGAAAAAAGAAGATGTCCTACCACGATCTTGAAAATCAACTGCTCAGAGATGTTTGTTCTTCCTATACTGGAAATTGTTGAGATTCTGATTTTCATCTTACTTTTAGGAACTAAGCAAAAAACAACTGCAGCTGGAACAAGCGCATGGAATGCTTTTGAAGCATCACGAAAAGACGCAAGACTTGGAATACAAGCAGCAAAAAAACGTTCATAGTCTTCGAGAGGATCAGGTTAGACAATTTTCCAGTGACAAAGATCGGATCGGATCGATTCGGATTTTTTTGAAAAATCCGCAAATTTTTGCGGATCGGATCGGATTTTTTTTTAAGATCCGCAAATTTTGCGGATCGGATCGGATTTTTTTTTAAGATCCGCAAATTTTGCGGATCGGATCGGATTTTTTATAAAAATCCGCAGCTTTTGCGGATCGGATCGAATTTTTTTTTTTTATCCGCATTTTTTGCGGATCTCATTTTTCTTCGGATAGGGATTAATTTTTATTACGGATCGATTTGTGGATCAGATTTTATTTGCTCAAATTAATAAGAACAAGTTGTGCAGCTTGTGAGCTGAGCAGGACTTCTCCGCTAACGTGGAATGGTGTTTTTATGATGGTTTAAATCATGAAAACCCTTTTTTTTCTGAACGTATCATGAGATTCTAAAACCTTTTCAACAAAAAAGTTGTCTGGTACCACCAGATGACCCCAGATGACTCTAACAGGTAGTGAACCAATCATCGATACATTTTTTGACACAACTCATCATCTCAAAAATTATTTCTGAAAGAAAGTTGTATCTCTAGTTTTTCAAAAAAAAAAAGATTTTTATTGTATGAAAAACCCGACTTTTCGACACGGAACTGGTTCTGGTGACCTAACCAGTGGAGTCATCATCACCAAAAATATCAGGTGCACGATGGGAAGAGATAACAAGTCGACTGGCATCAAAAAATCCGAAATCGGATGGGTTGGAGGTCATATCGAGCGTTTACAGTAATCCACGGATCCACAGGACACACGGCCCTTAGTTTTTTCATGGCACGGGTCAGGGGTTCAAAAATTTCAGAATTTGCATTCACAGAAATTTTTTCAACTTATGCCGACAAAATAAATATGGGATATTTTTGAGATTTGTTTACGGGGAAGTCAGGAAAAATCAAATAAGGTAGAAAAACCCTCAAAATGCTGGGACGAAAACAACACTTCTCCGATTTTGCGAAGAAGTAAATATCAATTTATTTTGTAATAAATGTCATTAAAATTCGTTCAATGCGTCAAAGGTCTATATCCAACATCAAAATAAACCATTTTTGTATTTATTGAATCCGATTCAATGCATGTTATTATGAATTATACTAAATTCAGATTAATTATACTAATTAAAACTGATTAAAATAATAAAATACCTCCTTTCTTTAAGTATTGATATATATTTTAATTCAAAATATAGTTTGGATTTCAGGATGGCTTTTTTTTTTTCTATGTTTGGCGGATTTTTGACGACTTTTTTTGCGGAAATAATGGTTCGGATTTTTTTTTTCGAAGATTGCGGATCGATTTGCGGATCGAATTTTTTTTTGAAAATCAGCGGAACGAATTGCGGATCTTTTGAAAATTTTTTGAAAATCTGCGGATCGAATTGCGGATCGGATTTTTTTTTTTAAAATCTGCGGATCGATTCGCGGATCGGATTTTTTTTTTGAAAATCTGCGGATCGTTTCGCGGATCGGATTTTTTTTTTAAGAATCTGCGGATCGGATCGCGGATCGGATCGTTTTTTTAAAACTCAGCGGATCGGATTTTTTTTTTGACGTTTAAAAAATCCGATCCGATCTTCGTCACTGCAATTTTCACATTTTTTCTTTGAAAAATACTCAAATTATCTTTATTTTTAGATATCAAAGCAACACGAAAGCGAGCTCAAAAACCAGAAAGACTACATGGAGCGCGCTGAACGGGAATTGCTGAGGAAACATGCGCTCGAATTAAAACAACAACCAAAAAGTCTCAAGGTCAGTTTTAATCAAAACATAATTTTGTACAAAATTTTTATGAAAATCATCATTTCCGAAATTTTAATAGTTTTGATGGTTTTTATAAAATTTTTAATGATATTTTGTAAATGTTTTATTAATTTCTATAATTGATTTACAGCAAAAAGAGCTGCAGATCCGCAAGCAGTTCCGCGACACGTGCAAAACGCAAACGCGCCAATACAAAGCGTTGAAGGCACAAATCCTGCAAACAACACCAAAGGATGAACAAAAAGCTGTGATAAAGAAGCTGAAAGAAGAGCAACACCGCAAGCTCACGCTGTTGGGCGATCAAGTAAGAATGATAACATATCATACAACAATTGAGTGTCTAACTTGTGTCTTTTATTATTCAAGTACGAGCAAAGTATCGCCGACATGCTACAAAAGCAATCATTGCGCTTAGACGAAAGCCAGGAGGTTGAGTGCCACCAGCTCAAAGAGCGTCTGCAGTACGAGCTAGACATTTTGACTGCTTATCAGAGCAAGAATCGTATGCAAGCCCAGACACAGTGGGATCGAGAACGCAAGGAGCTTGAAGACAGAGTAAGCGTACGAAGGGCACTGTTGGAAAGCAAGGTTGGTTGGGAGAAGGAATCTATTATACAATGACCAGTTCTAATAAAATATTGTTTAAATTTTGATACAGATGGAAACTGAGCTGCAACAATTCAACCAAGAGCGGTCTGAAAAAATTCGTTTGCTGAGGGAGAAACAAGATCGTCTACTAGAGCAGTTTGATGATGAATCTGTTTGTATGGGATTTAGGTAATTAAATAATCTACAGTTTTTGGTAACATAAATTTATAATATTTCTAATATTTTAGCGCCATGGCTCTAGCTGAAGCCTCCAAGGAGACCTATCCAGACGAAGAGTCACTCTCTGGCTCAATGCTGAGTCTGGCACACTCTCGCAGTAATAGTTCAACGAGTTTTCCAGCCGGTTCGCTATAGCCCAACCAGCAGAATCACCAAATTAAGAGCGGATACCATTACCCATCCATGTAGCCCAACAGCGCTAGCTGAGTCGCAAGCGAGGAAAATCTATCCAATATTAAATGAAAAAACACACACACACAACATGAGAAAAACACAATTATTCAACTAATTAAAATAATTAATTATCTTTAATCGTAAGTGGAGAGAACATATTAACATAATCCTCTAGGTAATTTTTCGCTTATTACCTTTCTTTTGTTTGGTCAAGGTAATTTATTGGAGGTGTTGCGATTCGCTAATGCTTTAAACAAATGTTAGTGGATCATAAACTCACCTCACCTACCTTAACATTTGCTAAATCTTTCGGGAGTAATGTCAAAGATTAATTTTTTTTTCTTTATTTTATGAATGAATGTAAAAATATGAATAATTGGAATAATTGGAATTTCCTGCAAAAAAGGAGACGAAAACATTACAATAGTAAAATAAACCAGAATATTTATTGTAAGCATTTGAACGTTTTAAAGGAGGTTATTGACTGGTTTAGAACTTTATTTGCGCTTGAGCTTTCAGAGAAATTTTTGCAGTTTAGTTTTGAATCACTTTGAATCATTAAAATGTGGAGTTTTCCAAGAAGTATTGAATTGGCAACGATACATTTTTTTAAAATAATAAAATCTAGAAAGTTTTGATTTTTTGGAAGAATGATAGAATTTTTTCTGGATATTTAAATTATTAAAAATAAATTTTATAATTTTCAATCATTTCTTGCACTCAAAACTCCTTGGTAAACTCAAATCTATAAAAATTTAAAATCTTTAAATGAAAAGCTATAAAATATCAGTAACTTTTGAGATCAAGGTACTAAATGAGAGGTGACGACTAAACAAAACTTTTAAATCCACTCAAATTATCGGGTAAAATTTCCTCAACTGATTAAAATTAGATTCCATCTTGTACCAAATTATTTGATTGCCCATTAGCCACCGCCTCTCAATTTACCACTTCGATTCATTAAAAAATTTACATTAACTAAAAATTTGAAATCAAATTCTGGAATTATTGAACTATTTATTAAATCTTTCTAACCATTTCCAAAATTTATTGAATTGGACATTTTATTATTTTTAATTATCAAAACTATTCTTTTTAATTTTTTAAATTATTACTTTTTGTATGAAATTATTATATTTTTTCAATATGAATTTTTAAATTTATAAATTGTAAAAATTTGGGATTTATTTTGGACAAAATATTAAAATATTGTAAAAATTTTGGCAAACTTTGGTTTATTAGTAAAACTATTTTAATTTGTTAACACATGATTTATTCTAATTATTTTCGGTACATTATGTTAAAAAAAATATTTAATCATGATAAATTATGAAGAAAAAGGCGGTACAATCGCTCAAAATGTCCCTGAAACGCTGTTTAATCCAATAACTAGTAAACCCTTGATTCATTTTATTGAGTCAATAAAATTTTAAAATTAGTAAAACACAGTAGAACGTGACTAAAATAGTGTTCAATCATATTTTTGTGTCAAATTTAATTTAAATTTAAAGAATTTAAAACATTGTAAAAACAATTTAGTAAAACTAGGAAATTAAAAAAATTTTGGTTTGCGGAATTTATCTAGAAGCTCAACTGAGAGAACTAAAGAAATTCGCTCTGACTAAATGATTAAAAAATATTTGTAATTAATCCTGTAAACCTATAATTCGTAATTTAATCAACATGTACACACATTTTCCATGTTTTGTTGGGTTTTAGCAAAGAGAATCATTTTTCCAAAGCACTTTTTGTGGAATTTAATAATTAAAATAGGTAGAGAACAAGGTGGATGAATACAAGGTGATGACAAGTTTTTCAAAATGAATATTATTATTTTAGTGGCTATTTACTATATGATTTATTACTCGAATTATGTTGAAATATTTATGAATTCGTCAATGAAAATAACAGGAATGACGGCACCTTTTATGAATTGAAAGATTTGATTGATTGATTTTTGAAATTCATCTTTT
Organism: Parochlus steinenii; assembly: GCA_038502155.1. Taxonomy (NCBI): domain Eukaryota; kingdom Metazoa; phylum Arthropoda; class Insecta; order Diptera; family Chironomidae; genus Parochlus; species Parochlus steinenii. The sequence goes on from JAXCIN010000039.1 coordinate 2,787,875, forward strand.
CAATCAATTTGCGTAAATTTTATTGATATTTCATTGTTTTCCCAAAAAAATTATAAACTTGTTGCCACCTCAAATACTAAACCTTGATAAAATATAGAAATCTTCTCCTTCTATCGCATATTTTTCTATAAATTGATTTAATAATGAGGCTTTGCGCCAAAAAACTACTACATAACTGACATAACTGGCATGAAAAAACCAAACTTTCACACATAACCTAAAATAAATTATAGTTAAAGAAAAAAAAGAAATTAAATTTGTTTCCTCAGCAAGTGAATAAAAAATACTGTAAACTAATTTTAAATAAACTGCAAAAGTTAAAACCATTTAAAAATAAATAGTATCTATTTTAGAATTTATTTTAAAATAATTAAATTGCAAGTTCAGAGATTTTAGTGAAAAAAAAAATTAAATATTCAACTCAACAAAAAATTTCACTGTTGAAAAAATTTGAAGAATTTTGAATTTTCCATTGAAACGGAAAAATTCATAATTTCAAGAAATTTTTATTAAGAGTGAATCTTGAACGATTGTAATAAATTGATAAAAGGCGGAATAGTTCATGCAACTTCGCAAATTCGATAACATGAAAATTATTAAATTGAATACTTTAGCGATAAGGCATTTGTAAATATTTATGATTATGAACGAGAAAAATTAAAAAGGAGCCCAATATCCATTTTGTAGCTTGTGAACAAAATAATTAATAAAAAACAGATCATCATTAAAATTATGAAGACTTTTATTTTGAAAATTTAAAGCTTTCAAACAACGTGACAAGTTCTATAAGAAAACAATTAAATTTTTCAAAAATCGTGCATTCTCTCAATCAAACAACTCTCTTTGTCATTTATAAATGTTTCACTTTATTTTATTATTTTTAAATGCGCCATTTGGCTGATAATGTTACAATCTTTGTTTGAAAAATAGGGAAAATAACATGTAATCTTCAAGAAAAATATATCTACACAATCTTTTCTGTATCTTAAAATTAGAAATTTGCGTGTCGCCAAAAATTATTCAATTTTGTTGAATTTAATTCAATTCAATTGATTAACAATCAAATTTTAAGCTCACTGGACTATAATTGCCTAATATAAGGGGAATTTTTCGAAACAAAGTGGGTGGGGCTTCATTTTTGTTTAGCTCGAAATATCATTGATATATATTTTTGCTTGAAAAAAATTCATCCTTCAAACTCCACAATTCTTGAATGTAAGCTTTCAATTCAACCCAACAACCTAAAACTTCGACTAATTAAACTCCCCTCTCAAAAATTTTCATAAAACAACCAAAAAATGCAATAAAATGCTTTAACTTGGAAAAGCTCGCGAACAACTTTTCATCTTTTACTTGGAAGGTGAAAAATCAGTTGGCACCAGAATCCTAGTATGCATATCTTTTATCAAAGGAACGGTATAAGCTACACACTGATCCCAGCCCGGTGTCCTCCAGGCTTGCTCACGAGTTTCTTTGCGCTCTTGATAAGATTTGTAGCACCAGACGTGATGTACGTTGTAAAGACGACCAATTTGAGAGAAAAATCCGGCAAAAGCTTCGTTGTTGTTTTGACGGAAACTGATGGCACGAGCCCAATTGTTACCCCACTCGATCATGGTGCCGGGCTTGAGGCGGTAAGAACTAAAATGATTAAATATTAAAATTAAAGAAAATTTTTCATAATATGAAAAGCTTACCGCATCTCGTAAATGTTTTTTCCCCCACGAAGTGCAATTTGTGGCCAATAGCTGAAAGCCAACAGGTACTGCAAATGGCGGGCTCTCAGAAGGCTTCCTCGTTCCTTGGCTAATTTCACGTAGTCCTAAAAAAATTAGATTTTATAAAATTTAAAAAAAAAATACAAGGATTATGTTATTTTAGGTAGAAAAAATTCTTAATTGAAAAACAAAACTGTTAATTTTCTCAAAAAACAGTATCCACAATTCAAAAAATTTTATCCGGCTCCCCTGCAAAATCTTTTCTAAATGACATTGAAACGACCGGCAAAACTTTTTTTCCTACGAAAACATCACAAACTCGCAAATTTGCACTTACTTCATCTTTCCAGAGCTCTTCCTTAGCCAAATCTACTTTTTCAAAGCCACCAGTGTATCTCCACAAATGCAAACACTGATCTATATCGCCAACTTCCACTTTCCAGCTGCTGATCAGCTCGCAATTGAGCTCCTCTTTCTTTGATTGAATGATTTCCACAGTTTTCTTGTAGTTTCTCAAATATTCTGGCACGCAATCTGGTTTAACGTTGTGCGTGTGGAGAGCATAAAGAATCTCCTTGTCGGACAGCATCTGACTGTGAGACTCTTTCGTGGGCTCAATTTTCCTGCCCATAATCTTCTCGAGCCAACCTTCGCTTCCATTGCTTAGTTGGGTCGAGGTCGTTGATAAAGCACTAAAAATGTGAGTTGTTGGGTAAATATTTTGTTTATCAATTGGTAAGGGATTTCAATCATTAAATTTCTTATTTAATTGATGTTAATCAATTTGAAACATAGAATAAAGTTGCTTTAATGAACTTTAACCTTTATGTACTTCAATGACTGTATTTTCAATTTTAAATTTCCTTTAATTGATCAATTTTTAGCATCTCCGGCTTATTTATCAACTCACCGAACTGATCGTAACGAAGGAAGTTTAATTAACAGCGACATTTTGCTTGAAGAGCTTATTCAAGCGAAGAAAAATAAGCGAAATGAAGAATTAGCACTTAATATGGTCTTAATTGATTGAAAAGTAGATTGTGATTTTTCGCTCTTGACAACTTTTTTGATAATAAATATAATAATATCACTTCACTTAAAAGTCACTTCACTTTATTTGTTTGTAACAAAAATTCAGGATTCAAGGAGTTTTTGGTAGTAATGAGCTGTTTTAACTTAATTCATTGATTCCTCGCTTAATTCAAAATAATTACAAAATTAATTGAATAAATGAAGTGATTTTTACGAGGCCAATGGACTGTCACTATTTAAGTTGACATTTGTTTTGAAGTTTTGAAATTTAATTTTCGATAGAAAATAAATTAAAGACTGAAGGATGGTCCTTCTACCTAATCCAGATGCCAAGGCACCTGTGGTTGAACCAAAGACAACTGGAATCTTCTTCGAGAACCATGATCTTGACGAGATGGCAAGACACTTTATTGGGAATAATTTTAGGTTATTAATTGGCTTCTATCAGTTTAGTGTTTGTACTAATTGATTCACTGATTCAAAATTGCAGGTACAGAGAAAATATTGTTATCCCAAAGACCATAGGGGTACAAGCTATCAAAACTAATGAGGTAAGATTTATTTTCAACTTTTCTTCAATGTTATCATTTTGCAATATTTTTAGGAAAAAATGATGGACACAATTACCGAATCCTGTTTCTTTAAATCCTTCATGGCTTGCGTAATGGGATATGGTCTTGGAGCTGCCATTGGTCTCTTCTCTTCCTCAGTAAACCCTTCAATCCAAGCCGAACCAGGAATGGCTGGTGTTGAACGTCGACAAACTGCCAAAGAAATCTTCCGTGAGATGCGAGGAGCTACTCACTCCTACGGCAAGAATTTTGCAGTTATTGGTTGCATGTTTTCCGCAGTTGAGTGTGTTATCGAGTCTTCTAGAGGTGTAAGTGATTGGAAGAATGGAACTTATGCTGGTGGAGTGACGGGAGGACTAATTGGACTTAGAGCGGGTGTAAAAGCTGGGGTTTTTGGAGCCGCTGGCTTTGCCGCATTTTCAACTGTAATTGATTATTACATGAGGCATCGATAAAATTAAACATTTGGAATCTAACTCATGGAGCGTATATTTAAGGGTGAATTAATAATTTTAAAACGGTCATGAATTTGTTCACTAAAATTATTGAGCTCATCCTTGAAGACCATAAACCTTGGTTATTATAGATTGCTTGTAGATATTGTTTTTAGGATTAAAATTAAATACATTATTTAAGTTTTAAATTAAACAGAGACTTTTATTCAATACTTTCTGAATTGCCTTGGCAGTTTTTAAGACTCCTTTGTTACAATTCCGCTTTATTCACACTTTCTATCAGCTGATCCACTTGAAAACTTCTTACCAAATCAACTTCTGGTACCTTCTGAATTTTTGTTACGGGATTTTCATTAGACTTCAGGAAGTCCAAATCACTAAGGATCTAAAATTATTGAAAAAAATTAGCAAGTACAACAAGTGTCTATAAATCTGCTCGTTACTTTATTCAAATCCGCGATTTTTCTATTGAAGTTTTCATCAATCGTCTTCATTTCTCCGGTAGGAATTTCTTTAGCTGTTGACACCATTAGTTGCATTTCCCCAAGTTGTTTCCTTAAATAATCTGATAGATCTATTAGCTTACATAGTTCTTGATTTCGAGTTTTAAGGAGTTTAGTCAAATCGATTGTTTGAATTGCTGTCGTATTCTCTATTCCATCTAACTTTTCCTGGATCTTGCTTAACTGATCACAAATTTCCTTGACAGTCATCTCAGTGATTGTATTAATGGAGGGTGAGCTCCCAGAATGATCAGCAGTTAGGCTGGAAGATGAACCTCCAAACTTACCACCAGCTTTTTTAATATGTTTTTTGGGCTTTCCATCCAACTGAGTCTTTTTGAAGTCATTAATCATTCCAAACAGCTCATCGATTTCGTTGAGATCATAATAATCTGTTTTCGCTTCATTCTTGATTAAAGATTCTGGATTAAAATCAGCAATTTCTTTTAATTTATCGAAGCTATCATTTTTCGATTCAATTTTCGAATTTTTAAGGAAGTCGTTGATTTCTGGCAGATTGGCAAGAATGTTTTGGGACACTTGGTCGTAGATCTGTTGTTTTTGCATGGTGGAGCACTTATAAGCTTAAACAAATCTCTTAAATACTTTAAATTGCGATTTACCGAGAAAAAACGTTTATTGTTGTTTATATTTTTGTTTAATTGTTTCAACACTTGGAGCGTTCGTGTCGATTTCCCGCTTTAATTTTATTATTTAAAATTTAGGACAAATTTATGAAGAATTTTAATAGAATTTATGGAAAGTTTAATTTATATCTTTAAAAAATAATTAATAATTAAATGCTCATTAATCCTTAAATTTATAAGTTTTTACATTTTGCCTTTCAAAAAGAAGAGAGCGATTTATTTCACCAAAAGAGCGCAAAAAAGCTTAGGGGAAATTATTAGACAAAATAAATTTCCAGTCTATCGATTTTTCCGATATTTTCATTATCAAACTTTTCATTTCGACGTCATATCAGTGTGAAAAGGGCGTCTGAATTATTTTGTCACTTCATATTTGCCATATTTAACATATTTTGAAGTTAATAGTTGAAAAAAGGTCATTGTCTGAGCTCCAAATTAAGGTGGAAAAGGTTTGAAGGCAAAATGGAAACCTGAGGATTGTTTGAAAACAGTGAAACGGTTAATCAATTTGATTTCTTTGAGTTTCTTTGAGCCAATAAGGTAACATATTTAGCCAATTCCTCAATTTACTGGCGGAATGATGGGACAATCAGGTAAGTCGACCATCCAATCTGTCTTTCCAAATTTCATCAATTTTGCGACATATTTTTCTGGGCAATAATCTCTTGCACGAGCAACATGTTGAATGCATTTTTATCGCCTATCTCAATTTTTACGTTCTTTTTACAGCAGCAGACATCGAGTTCAAGGAGAAGCTGATAGGAAATGTGAAGAAGGAAGTAAAAGTGGTGATGGAAGAAGCTGTCACTCGTAAATTTATTCACGAAGAATCAAGCTCAGTGACTTCATTATGCGCTGCAGTTGAAGTTTGTTTAAGTCAAGGGTTGAGACGAAGAGTATTAGGACTTTTTAAGACTAGCTCAACTTCCACTACAGCATTGCTGCACAAAATTGCTAAGGTATGCTCATATTTATTATTTAAAAAAATTTAAGTTATAAAAACTTAAAACATATAAAATATTTTTAAATAGCACTGCCCTGAAGCTGCAGTCATCAGCAAAAAGGTGACGGATATAGAAGCCACTGATCCTAACAAAAGATCGTCTTCCTCTAGTGACAGTATCATAAAACCTCCGATCTTGAAGAAAAACTCAAGTACTGCTATGATCACAAACGGGTCAAGCGGCTCAATTTCATCTTCTGCACCAACGTCACCAGTTGTTAAGTAAGTATTAAAAATGAGGATCATTCGTTTTAATTGATTGTTGTAATTGATTTAAAACTTTCAGCTTACGTTACTTGTGGATCCGCCTGGCTCTGTTTGATAAGAAATTAGCAAGAATCATCGATCATCTAGTAACTAATGCCAATCGCTATTACGATCGCGACTCTCTAGTTTGCGATCCTGATTACGGCTCAATTCTGAGCTCACTGCTGGTGGGACCTTGCGCTTTAGAGTTTACTCGCGCAAAGACTCCAGATCACTTCTGGACTGATCCTCCAGCAGATGAGTTGGTACAAAGACATAGAATCTCTTCAGTGAGTCATCAATCACCAACTTGTCGAAGACCAATGTTAAACTTCAAAAGAAGTTTGCATACAAGTTCAGAAGATAGTGGAATCAATTCTTACAAGTGCAACTCTACTGCCAAGGACTATGTTGAGTCTTTGCATCAAAATTCAAGAGCCATTTTGCTTTATGGAAAGAATAATGTGATGGTTTTGCCGGTTGGTTTTGAATAAATAATAAATTAATAAAAAATAACCCTTAAATAATTTTACGAAATACAGAAAGACGTTGGAGAACAGATGGCTGGATATTTGAGCCTACACCAAACAATTCAATCCCTAACAATTAAGTGGACTCCTAACCAGCTCATGAATGGTTACAACGAGCAACTTGGACAATCTCCACCAGCTAGTGCTAACGGAAACTCTGAATCCGACAAAGTAGATTTTTGGGCTTTTGCATTAAACATTAACGTTGAAGAAATTGTCTATGTTCACTGCCATCAAGCTAGAGGTACTGATACAGGTGGAACCATTGTTTTAGTGGGTCAAGATGGAATCCAGAGACCTCCAATACATTTCCCAGAAGGTGGACACTTGGCGGCTTTCTTGAGCTGCTTGGAGACTGGATTATTGCCACATGGTCAATTGGATCCACCTCTATGGTCACAACGTGGTATTGGAAGGATTTTCCCTTGGCCAGCCAGCAAATTAGCCAAAAGGAGACCATTGCCATCCGTTCTTGAAAACAACGATGAATTGCCAATAGATTATGTCTTCAGAATAGTGAACAAAAGTAACACTGAAGAGTTTTTAGCGACTCATCCTATTTTAGAAGTTGGGAGAACAAGTCCTAGATATAGGCCTCAACTGAGCAGCTGCTCTACAAATGAGAGCAGCGAGTGTTCCAGCAAAAGCTTGAGTATCGATAATCCCACAGAAGGATCTAGTGTGAGTATAAAAATTAACTTTTATAATAAATCTACAAAAATAATTGTTAATCCTTCCATCTTTAGATCCAAGTGGTTCAAGCAACAAGCATTGCTCTTGTATGCACCACAATGAAGCGCCAAATAATTTCTCGTGCTTTTTACGGTTGGTTGGCTTACTGCCGACACTTATCAACAGTGAGAACTCATCTCTCTGGCTTGGTTCACGGACGTATAACTCCTGAGCTTGGTGCTGAAAATGGGCTCACTAAAGAGCGTTGGAATAACTTGCACGATGAAAATGGTGTGATAACTGATGACAACGAGTTTTATAGATTGGTTTACTTTGGTGGAGTTGAACATGATATCAGAAAAGAAGTGTGGCCATATCTGTTGGGTCATCATAGTTTTGGAACTACTCCGGAAGAGAGGGTTGAATTGGATGAAAACACAAGACGTTATTATGAGACCACGATGAGTGAATGGTTGGCGGTGAGTTTTCCATTTTTCCCATAATTTTTATTAAGAGGTCTTAAGTAATTGGGTAAATGGTAATTCAATCCGTTCGAATGCTATAATCAATTCGATGTAATAGAATAAGGTATTTGCTCATGATTTAACAAATTCTGAATTTAATCCTAATTGAACAAAATAAATGATAAGAAAAGATATCAGTTTCCATGCAAAGTTCATAAAGATCACGTACATACAATATTTATGATTTTTTATTAATACAATTTCTACTTTTCTTTCTAGTGCGAAGCAATCGTACGACAACGTGACAAGGAAAAAACAGCAATTGCAGTAGCTAAATTGAGTTCAGGTGGTAGCCAAGGTAGTGAAACCAAGGAAAACAAACCCAACAAAAACAATGAAGTGGATCAAGACAATGACCAAGAAATGGACAATGATGTATTTGAAGACCAAAATGGATTCTCTGATCTTTCTGACCCAGAAGTTGAAGATGATGAGAAGACTGAGAAAATTTCTAGAGAAAAAATTGCGGGTGTCAAACAGAAATCTTTGGAGGGCCCTGAAATTAAAGAAAAGCAAGATGATGCAGAAAACGCTCAAGAAACACAAGAAAGCAAAGTCAGTTCGCCATCAACATCTTCTTATGAAACTGTTGGCACTGAGTTTGTTGAGTTTGAGAATCCAATATCACCAATAAGTAAAACTATTATCATAACGGATGCTTCGGTTGACATTGCAAATTTGACGATGGATGAGAAGGAGGCTGGTTCTTCAGCTCAGAGTGATTTGCCAGTTGTAATGGAAGACATTGGACACAACACTTTGGATGCAATTCAGGATCCAAAATCAACCTGTGCAAGTCCAGCCAGTTCAAATGGAGGAATTTATAGTGTAAGATTTCAGATTGATTTTGAGAATTTTTTATGACTTGAGATTATATTTATAGAGCGAGCTCTTGGAGCAGTTTGGATTGAATTTGCATCGTATAGAGAAAGATGTTCAAAGGTAATTTATATTTTAGTGAATATTATATTTATTATTATCACAAATATTACAGGTGCGATCGTAACTACTGGTACTTTGCAAACGAAAATTTGGACAAGCTCAGAAATGTCATTTGCACGTAAGTTTCACATAGTAAAAATGTTTTCATATCAAATTTCCAAAGTCTGACACTCATGTAGCCAGATCAGGCTCATACTTTGGGATATTGTTAGTACTCATAGTAGTAACATTTCTGCATACTTCGATTTTTGATTCGACGCATCAAAGGAGTGGTGCATTTGATTGAAAATTTTTAAAAATATTTTTAAAAATTTTCAATCAAATGCACCACTCCTTTGATGCGTCGAATCAAAAATCGAAATATGCAGAAATGTTACTACTATGAGTACTAACAATATCCCAAAGTATGAGCCTGATCTGGCTACATGAGTGTCAGACTTTGGAAATTTGATATGAAAACTATCTAAAATCACTTTAACCATCAATTGATGATTCAAAACCTACCTTAGATATGTTTGGGAACATCTAGAGATAGGATATATGCAAGGCATGTGCGATTTGTGTGCTCCTCTACTTGTGATCTTCGACGACGAGTCTTTGAGCTATGGTTGCTTTTGTAGACTGATGGAAAGAATGATTGAAAATTTTCCTAATGGAATCGCTATGGATATGCATTTTGCTAATATGAGGTGATTTTAGAAAGATTAACTACTTATTAGCTTTATTAAAACGTTTCATTTGTAGGTCCTTAATCCAGATCTTAGACTCCGAGATGTATGATCTGATGCATGCTCATGGAGACTACACTCACTTCTATTTCTGTTACCGTTGGTTTTTGTTGGACTTCAAAAGAGAATTGCTGTATGCTGACGTTTTTGCTGTTTGGGAATCAATTTGGGCAGCCAAGTTTGTGGCCTCAACCCACTTTGTGCTATTTTTGGCACTAGCTTTGCTTGAAATGTACCGTGACATCATATTGTCAAACAGTATGGATTTCACTGATATAATCAAATTCTTTAATGGTAAGTAAACACATAATATCTTGAAGATTTTAATTTAATATTCGAAATAATTTCAGAAATGGCAGAAAGACACAACGCTAGCGCTGTTTTGAAGATGGCCAGGAGCCTAGTACTACAGCTGCAAACAATTATCGAAAATAAGTAAATCCTCATTATTCTTCATGCAGGTATTTTTACATGTTTCAACAATTTGAATACGAGCGCAAGTTTTCCAAAAGAAAAGTCTGATAAAAAATTCAGTATAGAAAATTTATTCAAGGATTGTTGAATAATGGAGGATCTTGAATATTGAAAATAATCAATCCTTCAAACCTTTACAATCCTTGGCCAAAAAAAGTTAGAACAGAGAATTTGTTACATGCAAAATTTTTATCGAATAGAAATTTGATGTGGTAATTGAATAGAATTTAGTGTCACAGAAAATAATGAAATTAGTTAAAACTATTTCTATTGAAAATTTTACAATCTATGCACAAAATCACTGATAATTTCTCCAAAGTTTTGAAAACTCTGAGGCGATTTGCTTTGATTTGTGTTAAAAATGTCTTTCTTGTCGGTTTCCCTAGAAAAGTATAATTAAAGCTGAGAAATCTGAACTGTCTTGTATATTTGAGATTAACAGAGATGAGGCCAACTATAGAATACTTGATATAGAATACGTGTGATTATTGATTCTTCGTATCTGCTCAAAACAGGAACTAACTTTCTCATTCATATCCCACGCACAAATGCGATTAAATTACAAATTCAATCATATTATCGTGGAAATTCATTACTGAGTGTGGCATGGCATTGATACTGTAAGCTTTGAAAAGATCTTGTGAGCATTATATTGACTGACTGTTAGCTATTGAATTATTAATGATTAAATTGAGGAACAGTCTTAAAAAAGAACTTTATTAATGAGGTCGTGAATCAAATGAAATTCATATTTTATATAGTTCACCAAAGCTTGCATTCTCATTTCTACCTTCCAACATCTTCACATACTACTAAACTAAAAGATCAAGTTTTATAAAACGCAACTCAGCTCAGAATCTCCACATCAGAAAAACAGGAAAACTTTTAAAGTCATTTTCAATTGTTGTAGAGAAAATGGATGAAAAATAGAAATATAAATAAATTATATATTTTACGAAGATTATACATTTTACTGATTACACAAACTCGGCATAAAGTTCTACTTTCTATAAATAAGTGAAGCAAGGAAAATTGCAGAAAATGTCAAGCGAAGATGAGAAAACTCTAACTAATAGGAAGATTATTTAATGAGTTTAATTGACAAATGATATCATCACTATTATATATTTATGGGAAATAATGATGTAAAACTATTATATAATATTGCAAATTGTATTATAGAAAATCTTCTTAAAATTTCAAATGTGTCGCTTGGTCTTCTTTTAAGTAATTGGTTTAGTGAAGATTAGCAGGAATTTAGAGCTTTTGAGCTGGTTTTAATTTAATTGGTCGAGGGAATAAACTGGAGGATAAGCTTTCGTTTAGTTTTGAGTTTTTCAAAATTTATCGAAATCTGAGTGATTTTTTCTCGTCTAATTTTAACAGGTATCTAATATTAGAAATAATATTTATTTCAAGTTCTAAATTTAATTTCAAGAAGATTTTTGTTTCAAAAGCTCCAACTGACCTCGCTCCATAAATCATTGAGCTGAAATCTTCTTTCAATTAAACATCTTGTTCTAACCAAACACTTGACCAAACAACACATTAATCTTACCTTCAAAAGGTCAAAACATAGTATCATATTGCTTTAAATGGCGTTCAAAACATTCTTCGTCACCTTAAATGAAAATGCTTCTTGAACAATTTATAAGATTTACAAGAAAATCACGTGAAGGGAAGAAAATACCAGAAATACAAGGTAAATTGCAAGGAGATTGCAATAAAATCGAATTACTTTCGACTTCTCGAGAGAATGAGATCATTTGGATCACTTGACCTGACCAATGAACAAATATCTAAGCACTTATCTGAAGGTGAGCTGAACACTATATCTATATAGTAAATAGTAAAGTGAAGACAATGATTTTCAAAAATTTCGATAAATTTTCTGCAGCTAAACTGCTAAAGTAATAATAGAAAACGGTGAAGTCATGAAAAGCCACCAGAAATTATTTTTATATTCAATTAAGTTCAGGAGTTTTGTGATATGAATTTTTTCATGTTTCAATCCCAAGAAGATCTCATTATCTAGTTTTGATAATAAATATATTTTATTTCAATTAATTAAACATTAAGCATCGTCTTATGTATTCAAATGAAATTAAATATTTTTTCCATGCAAATTTCGAATAAATGAAAATGATGGCAGCAAGTAGATAGACAGTTTAATAAAAAATGTACGCTAAAAGAGCAAAAATTTATTAGGATATTTTCAAGTATTTCGTGATGATTTTTATTTTTAGAAGATGGTCAAAATTGGGTGGGATGAATTTTCGCATTCAAAGAAATTTCAGAATTGTCTCTCATCCTTAATTCGACTCAATACAAAATAAAATTATTGAATTCAGAAGACAATGAACGAATAAATAATTAAAAATTAATTTCAATTCTGAATTTATTTTTCGATCTTGAAAGACATTAATTTTGACTCAAAATTTTTGAGAACGTCAAATCCTAAAAATATCTAAATTTAGGTTCAAATTGACTTTTTAGAGCATGTTAACCTTATTTTCAATGTATACAAACATTTTTACCTGTAAATAACAAAATCAACAGGTAAAATTAATAATAATTGAATCTCTTGACAATTCCTCCCGGAAATAAATTGAACATACAAAAACCATTTTAAAAATTCTTCCTACTGAACATTAGAGGATTTTAATGGAAAATCAGGTTCACGATTTCACAATTTACAATTTATTGTGATTAAAATTCAAATTGCTTTGTTCCTGATTTTGTTTGTATTATCTTCTATGTTAGGATAGAAATACTGAGGGTTTTATGATTATTGTAAGAGACAGTTTCAAGATTATTAAAGTTTTAAAGAGATGTGAGCGGAAAACGATGTCTAGCCAAGTTAAACATTATTTTAAGGAGTACTGCAGTGAAGCTTTTTCAGAAAAAGAAATAAATTATAAATTGAGGCTTCAAATTGTAAGATTAACATTTATTTTTCTAAGTGTTATTTTGAGTGTAATTTTCGTTATTTGCTGTTAAAAGTTAAATTACTAAATTTCTATGTTGTTTAATTAATTTTAAATTTTTAAAAAAGTTTTAAGAAGATGTTCTAAAAATTCCAAAAAATGAAATATATATCTAATTAAATAATATATCTATACCGGTTATACCGAATCATCATTTGTATATTAAAATTAGTGGAAAACTTTTAAGATCTTTGAAAGTATAAAAAAATGTAAAATATAAAAATTATAGTTTATTCATATCTTGGGGAATCTTGAAAAAAAGATGAAGAACTTTTAAGTCATCAATGAAGAACATAGGAGAAGCATGAGATAATTATTTATTGAATTGGAACTTGGTAGTAATGAACAAATCCTGATTAACCTGTTGTTCTAAAGTTTATAGACAAACAATAAACAAAGAAAGTTGCAAAAAAAGCTTACTTTAGACTTTGTAATACGGTATTTTATAAAAGTTCAGTTGGTTGCACCTTGCAATTAGTTCTTATATGGTAAAAAAGAAGAAAAATGCATAAAAACATAAATTACATGAACAACAGTTTAAATGAAATAGCAGCCACTTTTTTAAAGCATTAGTTATCACTCCGATATCTATTAGTTTAGATAAAAAAATTGGAAGTGCATTAGCCATCCAACTTGCACACAACAACAACATATATAGTAGAACACACAATTTCAGAAATAAAAATAGTGAAGGTTTAAATAATGGAATAAAAGTGGCTGATAAATCATTCTAACTGTTAGATAAGAAAAACAGATAAGATCCCCAAGAAAATATTATTTTAAAAGATAAAGAGGATAAAATTGCATCATAATAAAAAATTTATTATTAAATGGAATATTATAAAACTACTCTGAAGAAATAAAGAAAATATATTTGAATTATAAAAAATGGTGAACATTACTTCTAGGGATTTTTTCAGACGCTTTTTGTTTGCTTTAATCGAGTTTAATTAGATTTTTATCGTTTACCAGTTTTGCCAGTTGGCGAATTTAATTCATGAGTTTGCAAGTTTACAAGCTTTTTAAGTGCTTCAAAGATATTCGCCTTTGTCAGTTCTGTGGATTGTTCCTTCTTTTATTCTTTGTTTGTAGATCTTTTGGTGCTGAACAAAATATGCGAAACCTTAAATTTTCACAAGACGCTACAGATTTTTTTTCGGAAGAAGGAAAAAGAACATTGTGGAATTGTAAACAATTATTCACGTCAAACATATTTTCAACCTTGAAAAATTACGAAATTTTATGAATAATATTTACAAAAAGATTTCGTGTCACTTTTTTTTGATTTGGTGAATAGGCTTTATAAAGAAAACAGGAAAGCTTTTTGAAGCTTCTTAACAGAACATTTGAATTAATAAGCTGTCTTCCATCTTTCATAAAAAGTTTTATTTTTCAAACAAACAAAATCTTAATTGCTTAAATTTAAGCACTATTTAGTGGAGCAGAAATTCAACTGGTTGGAGATTTTGCTATACAAAATTAAGATCTCCTCTCAGCTTAAAAAAAATTTAGTAAGATTTTTTCAATTAAAAGCTGAGAAGCTTTTATAATTCAAGCTTTGACACAATTTTTGAAACTCATTGAACCCAGTAAATCCATTGACCAAAAACCTTCTATACTCGAAATACTCAAATACTAGGTGAACACTATAAAAGACCGGAAATGTATTGAAATTCATAAAAACTGCATTCAATTAAGCAAAATAATTTTAAATTAAATACACAACTTCGTACGTCCACAAAGAAATTCCCTACAAAAATATTTCTGAGGTGTTTTGATAGGTGTGTTTCAAGGTGTCTTATAAAATCATTTATAAATGAACCAACCAGCAAATGTGTTTCATTTTGATCTTTTTTCCACCCAATAGACTCTTCTCAAACAATTTACATATCAGCTTTGGTGCTAGTTAGCAAGCAAAACTGCTGACAGTATCACTTTTGTTTTTGAGCACTTAATTATATTTTGCCTCGCTGTTGGATTTCGTTGGTTATTTCGGTTTATTTACAGCGATTAAGTTGAAAAAGAGTTTGAATCAGTTTGGCAAAATCGCTGCTACCAGAAGGCAAAACCAACACAACAGTTTTCTTATTTGGTTGGAGGACTTAGCAGGAAATTTGATTCTACGGCTGTTTGGTGAAAGGATAACAAACAGAAATAGCTTGAAAAGGAGGCTAAGATGGCGTTGGTATTGCGTAAGGTGTACGAAGGATACGACTTATATTTCAATGAGAGTAAAGGTGAGATTTTAAAAGGAATTTTGTGCTAAAGTGAATGAGTCGACGAATTGTGCTTGTGTGTTAAAGTGGCAAAGTCAACGACCAATTAATTTGATGGACTTTGTTGAATTTCATGAATTTAATTGGAAACTAAGGCTGGGCAGTAGGCAAAGTCAAGGGAAATCTAATTAATTGTGTTTGGTTTTAATTAAGCTTTTGTTTTATGAAGTTTATGAAATTGTATTCAAATTTCATCACTAAAAACTCAAATTATAGACATTTTGACAAGCGAAGTTAGTTTAATCTTCATGTTTCGTTGAGAAATTTGAACTTTTAATTGATTTCAATGACAGCCATGAATAAGAGGAATAGCGCTTAATTTCTATTAAAAAAACAAAACTTATTATTATTTTAGACCCCAGAGCAGCGAATTTATGGTTCTGCAACTCACCTATTCCGGTGATATTGATTATCACTGGATACTTCTTCTTTGTGTACAAGTTAGGACCAAAATTGATGATGAACCGTCCAGCTTTTGAGCTTAAAAACCTGATGATGGTGTATAATTTCATACAAGTTATCTGCAATCTGATGCTCGGAGTTTATGTGAGTTAAAACTTGGCCAAAATATATCTTTTTTCATAATTTAAGAAAAAGCTTTTTTATTAGAAAACAATATTATCATTTCAGGGTTTCTACTCCTCCTACTACCAACCTTACTGGAGCTTCAGTTGCCAAAACGTCAATTATTCAGACACACCCCTGGGCAATCTCGAACTAAAGTTGAGCTACCTGTACTTCTTACTCAAAATTTCGGATTTATTGGATACGGCAAGCTACTTTAATAAGTTTCCGAAAGGAAATTGAGGAAATTGTAGTAACATTGGTTTTTTTGTGCTTCCAGATATTCTTTGTGCTTCGGAAAAGGTACACACATCTGTCATTTTTACATTTGTATCATCACGCAGGTATGGTTTTAGGAGGCTACATTTGTGTCAGATTCGTGCCGGGTGAGTTTTCTTATGAATTCATATATTTCCAGTTTGACATATCATCAATAGATTATTGACCTTTCATATTTATTATTCACTGTTCTTTTTTGCTGCTCTTTCAGGTGGACATGCCCTGCTATTAGGAATTATCAATTGCTTCGTGCACGCGGTCATGTACTTTTACTACTTTTTGACGTCATTCCAACCTGAGCTTAAGCAATCAATATGGTGGAAAAAGTACATCACACAAATTCAAATGGTAATTTAATTATTTAACCTTAGAATTGAAGTTCAAAAATTTATTGCACAAATACTTATATTTGAGTTAGTTTATATGCAGTTTGTTTGGAATTTAGAATATCTTGTAGTTGATCGACTAAGAGCTTTGAGTTTTTGACCTACGTACTGTTTCTCTGTTTCATAGTTTTTAGTTTTTCATAATCGAGTTTTTGGAATATTAGACGATTCAAAGATAAAGAATTCATCTTAAATTTTTTTTTACATAATTGCAGTTTCAATTCGCCATCCTTATATTCCATTTTGGGCGGCCGGCATTCTTCAACCAAAGCTGTGAGTACCCCAAGTTCTGGATGTGGATGGGACTTATACAAAATCTCTTCATGCTCCTGTTGTTCAGCAACTTCTACAAAAAAGCCTACTTAAAACCAAAGTCGAAGGTAAATTGACGGTGCCAACAGAATGTTATGTGGAATTACATAATTTTATTGTTAATTTATTTTAATGTAATGCATTACAAGCAATTTTGTTCGTTTAAATATAAAATATACAGAATATACTAAAAGTAATTATGATAAAACTGAGTTTTAATTTTGGTTATTCGAAGCATTGCTCACGATGTAAATATTTGCGAAATTACGGCGTATAGCAACTGGATAAAAGTTCTAAAGGATTGTAACATTTTGCTAATGAACTTGTTTTCTCGGTTCAAGTGCTGTCTCATCATTTTCATAAGTTGTCTGGATTTTTCTGACATCAACTATCTTAACATTATCTTGTTGCAAGGTGGCCTTAATTAACCTTTCATAACGGAAATCGACTTGAAATTTCTTCAACTTGAGTAAATTTTCGATTTTCGATTTTGCACTTTTAATGAATTTACAAAAAAATTCTGTGTATTGCAATATAATGCGGGTATAGTTTCTCTAAGTTGGACGTTTCTAATTTGAATGACAATCCAAAAAATATTATGACCTTTAACAAGGGTCCTCAAATCAAACCATTTTGAATTTTGACTAAAAATTTTGTAATATCTCAATTTCAGTTATTTGTGGAAACGTTTCAAAGATTTAAAATATCACTTCTGAATAAGTGATTAAATTAGTATTAACAAGAAGATTATCGTTAATAAATACTTCCCCCAACAAAAGTCTGCTATATATTAATCGAAGTCTATTTACAAGTATCATATAATACAGAAAAAATGCTGAACAATCAAAAAATTTGTAGTTTTGTAACATTATATCGAAAGTTTTTTCAAAATACTGCATTTTTTGTTCCATATATGTGTATACGACAAATGAAAAGAATAATACTAAATGTTATTGAAATAAATGTCTAATAAGTACACCAATATGTTTGGTCAGTTTTATTTATTAGCTTTAATTGAAATCAGTCTGTGGCTCGTTGTTGTGCCATACAGTTTGTGAATGGATGTTTGGAATCCAAAACTGCGGAAAAAAATTTGACAGTACAGTGATAAAGTTTATATATTTGCAAAATTTGTAATCAGTACTTAAAACATTAATCTGTGAATATATGAGTAGATTTTAAGATAACTGAGACATTAAAGTGATAGTGATATTAAATAAAAAAAGCTCAAGATGGCGCTTGTGCTTAAAAATGTGTACTATTATTATAATTTCGCTATGAATGATTATGCCGGTGAGATGCGATTTAATTTTGATCTGTTTTTTTTTTTTTTTATGAATGGTGTATATTTCATAATATGTGGAAAAATACACTGAAATGTGGTTGAGACTTAATATTTTGTGGTTTCAAGTAATACTTACAATAGCTAGTGTTCCTCCAGTTTATGAAATGAGTGGAATGCACGTTCATTTAATGATGAAAAATATTGGAAATGAATTGAGGAAAAAAAAAAAATAATAATTTACATAAATTAAAGAAAATTCTCTCAAAATCGTTTAATTCTAAATAATGAAGAAAAACCACAATGAAGTCCAATTTCCCCAAAAGAAAATGAATATCACATATTTCTTCTAAAAAACCCTTCATCTTTAGATCCCCGAGTTGCAGGGTATCCCCTGCTGGGCTCTCCAATTCCTGTAATTGGGATCATGACTTTCTACCTGTGGTTCGTCAACGGAAGTAATGGCGGAAGAAAATTCATGGAAAACAGGAAGCCATATAACTGCTCCACAGCCATCAATTTGTACAATGTAGCACAAGTGTTTCTCAATCTCTACATTGGAGTGACGGTAAAAATTACATTTAATTCTTTTTATGACAAACAATTCTGATTCATGAAAATTAATGTGGATTAATGGAAATCATTTCTTGTTTTTAAGGCGTTTATGAATTCATATGGCCAAGGAGATTTTAGTTACAAATGCCAGGAAGTCAAATATGAGGATACGCCAGCAATGAGAAAATTAGTGCTTATGACCTATTTTTATTTTTTGACGAAGATTATCGATCTAATGGACACGGTAAGCATATTCCATTTATTCATGCATAGATGATTTACGGTGATTGAAGTTTTTGATTCTGATGATGAAAGTAAAACCGTTTAAACCAAAAATATGACCTTCCAAGGTTCAAAACAAATAATATCACATAGAACAATCATAATTTAACTACTTTTTCAAGACTGCCATCAGCAATTGAAACTTAAATGAACCAAACTGATTAGCATTTGAGCAAGTTTGAAAAATAACTTTGTTTCTAATTTTAGGTATTCTTCATTCTGAAAAAGAAATACAGCCAAATTTCCTTTCTACACACGTATCACCATGCAGGTAATCTTTTTCCGAAAATGCATTCATAATTAATTAATTCCAATATATTATAAAAACAAATTGAACTTAAACTTGAAATTACAAAAATAACGTCAACATCAATCTAGCAGTTTTATATAGAGTAACCCAAATAGCACAATTTTGAAACCTTGAATAACTATAATTATATTTCAAATAGTAGTTGATATATATGACATTCATTATTGTTGAATTATTAATTTAAATGTATTGTGTTTTTGAGTAGCCCAACATGCAACAACTATTAAGTTCTTATTAATTATTACCTGATTCAATCACAAAACGAAATCACAATTTCTAGGAATGGTTGGTGCCACCTACCTCTTTAATAAGTTTTGGTCAGGCAGCCACCCCACCCTCCTAGGTATCATCAACAGCTTCGTGCACGTGATCATGTACTCGTACTATTTCCTGACGGCATTCAAGCCTGAGCTCAAGCAATCCATTTGGTGGAAAAAGCACATTACGCAGATTCAGCTGGTACGTGTCAGCACGCTAGTTCACGATTCGCTTGCTGAGCGAATTGATTTTGATGACTATGATAATATGGCTTTTATTCTCATTTTATTTTCTCATCTTTTTCTTGTAGCTCCAGTTCCTGGTGCTGATCTTCCACTTTGGGTTGCCAATTTTCAATTCTTCATGCAATTTTCCAAAGATTGTTCTTGGAGTAATTACCGTGCAGAACTTGTTTATGTTCATACTGTTCTCAGATTTTTATATTAAGGCTTATGTGAAAAAGAGACCCATAAGACAGGACTCGACACGAAGTGTACAATAAATAATAAATGTTTTTTATTACAATATCGTTAAGTTCAGTAGCAATGTAAAGTTTAAGCAGGTTTGATGTTATATTTAACTGGACTCGTCATGTTTGATGCTTTTCATTTATATCATTATTATCAATGTTTTATTGCAGGATCAAGGTTCTATAATCCAATTCTATTAATCCCAAGAAAATCTCAATACAATTTCAGAAAGAAAATTCAAAATTGACAATTCTGCAATTTCATCAAATAAATTATTAACCCAAAAGTTATACTTACAACATATCTTCTGAATTCAGAAAACTATATGGAAATAAATTATTTTTGTGGAATCCAACCTAAATTTACCACAAAACCTTTCAATTTAAATCAAATTTAATCAAATTAAGGAGGAAACCAACGAAATTACGAAAAGCGAGTAAAAGTTTATTTTTCAACTTATTTTTATTATTTATTTTATAAACTTTTTCTTTAACAATACATCATTCATTGGTTTAAATATATATCAGGTCAGTAGTGGAGTAATATCTATATTTGGAATTTTTCAGATACAGTTTAGGTTGCTCTCAACTTTTAATATACCACAGAAAACTTTTATCAGAGCTTTATGGTGTAGTTCTCTACATTTTTAGGTTTTTGCAGATTTTTGGTCAGTATAAATGAATGGTATGAAACGATAAAAACTGAAGTTTGACAGTGCTTTACAACAAATTTATCATTTATTCGATAGTCTAAAGTTTCACCAGAATTTATTTCTTTCAAGTCTATTTTTGAAAAATCATCCTTCAATATTTCCACAGTTTGATCTTTCTGGCATTCAGATAAATAAGTCTTCAAAGGGTTGAAAAAGAGCTGCCTCATAAAGTTATTTGATCTTTCAACCATTGATAACTTCCCTTTTAGCCCTAATTCTCTTCATATAGATATAGCTCCTCCACCGAAACCTTCACGTGATAACATACTTTCATGACTTAAACCCTAAAAAATGTTTTCTATCCTTATCAAATAATACATCGAATCAAAAAAACTGTTGGAAGCCTATTGGATTGAAAGTCGAGGAATGAGTGCAAAAGTGCAAAGTGGGTTTTTGGGCTCTTTGTGGAGGATCAGGAATTCTTCTCGCCCTTTTCTTCTGTCCATCATCTGAAGATTTCTATAATATTCTTTACATTTCTAAACAATTCTACAAAAAAGCTCACATTGCTGAAAACTATACCCTTTAGGCTAATCCCTGTTTTTGGTACTTTTAGCTTTTATGGATCTCTTTTGGAGCGAGGCCGACACGTTTTTGATAGGTGTTTGTGATAGCGGGTTTATTATCGTTATGACGACGCTTATACTGTTTCAATATTTATCTGATTAATTTAAGAAAAATACTAATATTAGATTTTTATGACGATGATGTTTATTTTGCACTTTCGTGAATTTTTAGTGATTTCTATATAAATTTTCTCAGTGTTCTGAATTTCAGCCCCGCCCGATCCATCTTCATTCAACATCTTAAATAGAATCAAATTGTAAGCATCTACCTGTGTAAAAAGCTCTTCTGTAATCTGTGAATCTGTGTAAAAAGATATCAGTTTGTCTTCTAAAGACACTACTTGTTCAGTAATTCATGTTTCTACAGTAATTTGGTCTTTTATGGTTTGTTTTGTCAGTTTTTTCTTACAAATCATGTTATAAATATTAATTAAAAGTTTTACGTAGTTCTATACTTCAGCTGATTCTTTTAATTGTGTTAATTAAGGAGAGCTTGCAAAGGCTGAATTTTATGAAGTTTGTGACGTTGATGATGAATGGCAAATTATAACTTTTTGTTCATCTTGTTCTCTGTAATTCTGCATTGAGGAACTCTTAGTAATTTCAGTTTAGAATTTCAAACAGCAGAACACATAAAATATTGAAACACTGGCATGAAGTTTCTGAGTTTTCCGTTTGCAGAGAAGCCCAAACTTTAATTAATTTTTTATGGGTAAAAAGTTGGAAAGATTTAACTTAAAGGTTAGGAGCAGCTCCTGTATGGTTCAGTCAAAAATTTGCGTTTAAAAAAACTTTTGCAATCTCTCTGAGAAAATGGGAAATTTGGCAATTCCTGCTAAAATTCTAGTTTCAAAGCTCTTTCAAGGAAAATTATTGAACTGGTGAATTTTGTAAATTTACTCGTTATTTACAGTTAGTTTGCTGTTTGTAAAGCGATGTATAAAGTGTAAACTGAGCTTTCTATAAAATGTTATAATACGGATACAGTGTAAAATATTAAATATGTTTTAGTTTCATAGTTTCATAGTTTCATAGTCAAACAGTTTTTGCAGCCATGTTCCTCACATACATTTCCGACATTTAGGTTGGCTTGGGATTGTTCAGCCAAGCAAAGTAACATGCTGTATAATAGTTCGTATAATTCTGTTTTTGAAATGATGATAATTCAGTCATTTTCAGTTAATCAAAATCTGGTCGGATCGATAGCGGTTGGTAATGACAAGCTTGAGCCGGTCTTCGGTCTATAAGTTTTAGCTGGAACATTTATTCCAAATTCCATTTTAGATAAATAATTCTAGCTTATTCTTGTTTGTTAGGTTTCATTTATGATATTATGAAGAATCTAACCTGAATTCTAGCTAGAATTAGAAAGTATGATCTGAACTTGAATAATGGAAAGTAAATTGACTATAAAATGAATGTAAATAATGAAAATATATTTTCTTGGAAAAATGTTCGCTTTCAATCAATATTAAAACTTTTAAAAATATCAAAAGTTCAGAACATCAAAAAACTTCAGAAACATCCTTCAAGCTTATCACTCCTGGTGCCATCGTCCTATTTATAATTTATACAAACATCAACACACTTTTGTTCAATGTTTTGTATTCAACAAACTTCTCTACGAGCTAACAATGTAGCAAACACTGGTTTCATCCTCCGTGATTGATGAGAGCCCATCATGTTTCAGATTAGATTATAACATTTTATATACGTAGTGTGATCAAATTTTTCAGGCTACACATTTAGCTGCTCGCTGCCATACAGAATATACAAATGCGTAGATATTTGTTGAACTAGAATTTTCTGATGTTGTATGGAGTAGAACTGAGATAAGGTAAGAAAGATTTTTGGTCATAAGATCTAGTCGTTAGTGTAGACGGCTCTACAAGTTACTAGACTCCTGGATTATTGTGTCAAGGACTGGGAAATTGGAAGGATGCTACATTTGTCAACTATAAAGATAGATACATAATACAAAGGATCAAAAATAAAATTTTAGAATTTTCGATTGTGATGACGTACCTAAATGTCTACCATTTAAACTACCTTAAAGCATTAATATCCATCTAAAAATCTACAGGCTTATATTTACTTTGTTTCTTCAAATTTCGAAAAATTATAGCTATATCAAATTATTAAATATTAAAGTAAATATAAGCAAGGATTTATTGATTACACGTAAACTGGCTACTTTTTATAACAATGTACTATCCTTCCAATACTTCACACTTGGTAACCAACTTCAAAAAAAAGCAATTTTTTTACATGGAGCAAAGAAAGTTACATAAATAACAGTGGATTTTTATCCCTTTGAGGGCTTACAATAGATTTCCACTTTCCAGGCTACATTTAAACAGTATTTTCAGTATTTTCTGTATCACTAATATATATAAGTTATATATTAAATTAAATATAAAAGATATTATCATTAATTTAAGTGTTCATGCATTCAAGTGTATACACCTATTTTTGTATTCACCCATAAAAAGCTTTATCCTCTGCTTCACTTCTTTGCCTCGGCTCAGAAAGGGCTAACATCTGTGGTGAGTTACGGGATGGTGATTAAGGTTTTTAGAATGATGCTTCAATTAATTTACTGAACTATATTAAATATACAAGTATTTTTACAAAAAGCTTCATTTTTGCTTTATCGAGTGTCTTCCTCACCTTCTGATGAGCTACGAATGGTGTTGTATTGCGACCGTGTCTTGAACATACGGATAAAGCTGCCAAAAGCGAATATAGTCCTTCGATGGCGGTGAAATATTCCTTGGTAGAGTGCCTCGCGAAGAGCTTTCCGGTCATCTACAGCTACTTCAACTATTTTGCGGGCTTCAACAGAGGTTTGGTGGGAAACAGTTGCACGACGGTCTGTTGAGAAAATTACATCAAATAAAAATCTATTTTGGATCAAGAAACCTACTCTCAACCGTGCTCGGCGACTTTGGTGACTTGAAAGGCATTTCATCTTCATCCTGTCCACTTGTGCTATCACTATCTCTTTGTCCCGGTACTTCATACTTAGGCGACACCAGTTCCAACTTCATTGATTTCTTGATGATATCATTAGCGATCTGTAAATCTGTCTGTTGTGGACTCAAGGCGGATGATGAAGAAATTGAAGTGGCCGCTGTGATAGATCGATTATCACAAACCAGCTCTCTACTCGTTGGTGGCTCTTTGGGTGTTGATTCTTCCATTATTAAGACCATTTTTTAGTTTTTTAGGTTTTTATATTTAAAGTTCAGAAAAAGCTCTGTATTTAGAAGCTTTCAAAAAAAGCTTGATAATTATTCAGAACTTATGGAGGTCTTGCCTCACTGCAGTAGCTTTTGGTTCTGGGTATTGTCAAACTATTCTTTAAAGAATTGTCTGAGGATATATCCTGTAGAAGAAGTTGAACTTTGAATTAAACCTTTTTGTATAAATTTAATAAAGGATGTACCTGAAATTCCTTATCTTGATCACTTTCGTCACTAGAATGATCACTCAATATAATTTGTGGGTTTTCTGGAGATTTTGCTTGAATTCCTTTCAAGTCACTCTCATTCATAGTTTGTGTAAAAGCAGTGGTTGATTGTCCGGGTATATCGGGTATTTTAGAGTTTGTAGGTAATATTGTAGAATCAGTATTATCACCAGAGCTTATGTAAAGTTTATTGAGTTGCACAGTTATTGAATCGATGAAGGACTTCACGACTAAAGATTGACGAGCTCCAGGTTTGGAGACTAAATTTCGCTCCTCACGTAATTTTTTCACTGAAAAAAATATATTTGTTGGATTTTTTGAAATTTATTTCTAGCTATTAAAATTTTCCACTTGGGAATAATATATTTACCAGTTTGATTGCAGTGATCTAAGTAATTAAAATGGTACTGTATATAGTACTTGTAGTAGTGAGAAGCCACCTGTATATATTTTAACAAAGACTGATTGGTCTCAATTGATTTCTGAAAATTTGGCGATTTGAGGTTTAGCTCCTTATTCGGAGTCTTCGAAGTTCTTTTGAATAATTTCGGCTTTTGTGGGAAACAAGGACAGGGTTTGTTGACTTTTGCGAGATTTTCTGGAAAATCTATGACGCTCCTGTAGTCAAAATTAAGGTCTAAGTGAAGAGATTCTCGCTGAGGAGTAACTGGTGTGTTTCTTGCTTGATCTCGAAGCTGGATAGCAATAAGACGATGCAAGTCTTCAGTTGATTCAGCTAGTTTTATTTGTTTTAGTTGCTCGTTCAAGACTTCGTTATCCAGGAACTTGCACAATGTTTGGCGACCTCTAGTGGTAAGGTTTTCGTTTACTCTGAAAAGAGAAAAATTTTTGATTAATGTTTTGATTATCAGTAAAAATTCAGTCATAAATCATCCAAAAAGCTTAAAGCTAGATTATAGCTAAAATTATTACTTATAACATCTCGGCAAGCTATAACTAGCCAATGGCAATACTTTTCTCCCAGAGTAATAAGTATCAAACACTTTTGGTCGTTTCAAGATTCTCCTTTTCTTAGGAGGTTTCTCAGGATCTTTTCCGTCCTCCCTAATCTCAATAACTCTCAAACTGCGACAGCTTGAACTTTTTCTCATTTTCGCACCAAAAAAAATTGGACAATTATTTTGATTAGTTGGGGTGTAAAGCTTTCGATCCAAATTAAATTTATCCAGCAAATTATCACAATTTCCACGTTTTTTAACAGACTTTCGGTCAGTCAACTTGACGGAACAGCCGTCCACAACAATTTTTTCCATTCTTTAATTCTCGCAAATATCCTTAAAAAGCTGAATGAAACTTTCTATAAGCTTCTCAATAATATGCAATAAGTCGATGGAGCTCCGATACCGCACAAAACGTTTGGTTTGTTCAGCGAAACGCGCCAAAGTGAAATGACTTTCCCCATTCATGCTGAAGAAAAGCTTCTTTAGTTGCTTTCTTTATGACATGATTCGATGTTTCGATGTTTTCATGATTTTCCCATAAAAACCATAAAAAACCATGAACTTTATGATCAAGAGGAGTTTAATATGTGACGTCACATATTTTTAAATTTTATGATTCAAAGACAAATAAAGAAGATTTTCATCCTTTTTGAGATAATCTTTAAGATAATCTTTAACATTTTAACTTAGAATAGGATAAAGTGACCTCACATTTGACATTCCCCTAAAACAGAAAAAATAATTTTGTTTATGGTCTCGCGATCCTTTTGTTATCGTTTGTTGTGGGGTTTTTTCTACTTATTGTCATCAATTTGTATTTTTAGATTGAGGTGGGTTGATAAAAATATTCTAAATGCATGCAACAAATTGTAGTTGAGGTATGTAAAAACAGTGGATTGAAAGGATTGTTAATGAGGGAAAGGGTTCCAATTAACTGTTGAGAACTTTATGGCAAGTATTTATAAACATTTGTTGTTGGAGCATGCCAATATTATGAATTTTAATATCTGTTGTGATATTCGGTTTCTTGGCTGAATTGACTTTAAATGTTTTAAAATAATTAAGAAATATTTGTGTTTTCAGTCGATAAAAATTAAAATCTGATACTCACAACAAAAACGTGGAAAAAACAATATATTCCATGTATCCATCTATTCGCACATTTATTATTAAAAGCTCTACTATCTATTTTTGATGCTGTCCGAATCTTTTTCTATAAATAATCTAAATTGTCCAATCAATCCGTAAACTGTTTGTGAACCGTTGTATGTATATATATTCCTAGTGGTTTAATAACTAATCATCCATACAATCTATTTTCACTCTGATCTACATGGAAGTAGTCAAAGCTCGTACAAAGCAATTCAATCTATCAAAGAGCGACCGTGATTCTTCAAATCTAACGTATTTTCCTGTGCTAACCTGACATTATGGATTCTTTCTGATGTTTTATTATTTTTTATCAGATTGTATATTAGTTTTTCGGATTTAATGTACTTTCATTGAAATATACATCAAAATAAACCGAAATACATGTTTTTTGTTGTGTTTTACATAAATCTATACGATATTAATAAAATCATAAATATTCATAATATAACAACAAACAACAAACTACAAAGAATATGGAACACAGGCCATAAATCTACCGGATAACGATGTCGTATAGTTTTGTGCGATATTTTTTATATAAGGTAGGTTCAAGAAATGGATGGCACAAAAAAGTTTTATTATTATTTTTAATGCATAGGATTGTTTTATAGCATAGAATTATAGTTTGAGTAGAAAAAAGTCGCTTCAGAGATTAAAAAGCCTATTTCAATGCAAAATTATATAAAAACTTAAATTCATGGATAGTGGTGGTCAACCAAGAGTAATTTTTAACCTGCAAATATCTAAACTCTACTTTCCACTCTAAAAATCCAAATAATTTTTGAAGTTAGCGTAAGTTTAAATTACTTTATAAACCATACAGTTAAAAAATAAAAGCAATGAATCGACGACATTCTGCATTGAAATTTATTAAATTTGAATCCAAAGGGAATTTATTTTCAAGGCTGCGATGTATCTTGATCTAAAGATAAAGATCAGATCATTTGATCTTGATCTAAAAAATAAAAAAAAAGATCCAGATCAATTGATCTTGATCTTTCAAAAAAAAAAAAAGATAAAGATCAATTGATCTTTATCTAAAAAAAAAAAAAAAGATAAAGATCAATTGATCTTTATCTAAAAAAAAAAAAGATAAAGATCAATTGATCTTTATCTAAAAAAAAAAAAAAAGATCAAGATCAATTGATCTTGATCTTTAAAAAAAAAAAAAAGATCAAGATAATTTGATCTTGATCTAATTTTATTCAGATAAAAGATCAATGAATTTTTTTCAGATTATGTCTTAAGTTGTCTATTTTTCTCTTGTAACTAAATTACCATATGTTTCGCTATTGTTAAATTTTATGTGCTACCAAATTCCATGATATGTGGGGCAAAGAGCTCTATTTTTGTCCCATATATCATAGAATTTGTTATAACAAAAATTTAACAGTAGCGAAACATATGGTAATTTAGTTACAAGCGAAAAATAGACAACTTACGACATAATCTGAAAAAATTTCATTGATCTTTTATCTGAATAAAATTAGATCAAGATCAAATTATCTTGATCTTTTTTTTTTTTTTAAAGATCAAGATCAATTGATCTTTATCTTTTTTTTTTTTTTTATTTAAAGATCAATTGATCTTTATCTTTTTTTTTTTTTTTAGTTAAAGATCAATTGATTTTTATCTTTTTTTTTTTTTTAGATAAAGATCAATTGATCTTTATCTTTTTTTTTTTTTTTTAGATCAAGATCAATTGATCTTGATCTTTTTTATTTTTTTTAGATACAGATCAAATGATCTGATCTTTATCTGATCTTTATCTAAAGATCAAGATCCATCGCACCCTTGTTTATTTTATACAAGAGTGCTTGAGAAATTTACAATTTATGAGATATTACATGATATCTTGAGTTTATGACATAAATTGCAATTTATATTTTGTATCCAATTTGCACAAAAGATTATTTCCAGAGAGGATTTCATGGCATATATGGGAATATATGCAAGTGCATTTCAACGAACTTTAATAATACAGGTGACATTTGAGCCATTAAAACATCACGGAAGCCAAACGAGAACTCATAAATAATGCAAACTCTTAAAAGCTCTGCCAAAATCAGTCTCCTCAACAATTAAGTCAATTTAGGCATCATTTTATCCTCAAATATTGTATTAAATAACAAATTACGGAGTATAATCCGAGTATTAAGCTTTTTCCCATACATTTTCATAATGTTTCTACAAAATATTCATAACAATATTTTCCCACATTCCATAGCTCAACTTTTGGAAGCTTTTCCATATCTTTCCATTTTATTCGTTTTATTCGAATAACATTCCGTGTAAAATGATATAACAGTTTGTTCTGTTAGTCGTCGAGTTAGATCGATTTCCGTATTACATTCAATCATGTTTGCTTACAAAACGTCGTTAATTCATAACAATAATCATTTGTGCTTTAATCGATATCCTTGTGGGAAGTTGATGTAATGCAATTATTTTAATACTGGCCTGTACAACACTGTCAAAAATAATTAATTATGATTCTACATTAATTAATACCAAAATTTTGTAAGAATTATGAGGAACATTTAAGGTCAAAAAATGTTAGACACATATAATTGTGGAAATAATCTACAAAAACTGGGATGAATTGAATACGCTCTCTAGAGGTTTGCATACTGCTTATATGTCCTCTAAGTCCAAAAAGATTAATGGACTTTAAAGAAATATCATTAATCAATTTTTAAAACGAAAAAAGCATCTATCAAATGATCAAACATCAATCAAATGTAAATATAAAACCCGTTCATCCAATTAATTCGGAACAGTGCATATAACCGGTGGCAACTTTTTTTCCACACAAAAGCTCGACGTGAAAACAATCAATTATCCTTTTTTGCTGTACGCTTTATAAATCAGAGCAATGAAATTATATATTGAAATGTTCTACCTATACCCACATATTACAGCCAAACAGTCATTTGCAGGGTTTTTTCGTATCATGTTTTTGCATTAAAAATTGAGAATGAACCGCAAAATAGCTTCTAATGTTCAAGGAACTTTATTTTGCTCGGTTCTGCTTCATCCATTTAAAGTTGCCTAATTTTTCCAAAATCAATTTGCCAACAAATTGCTGAAAACGCTAAACGATCTTAATAAATCTAATCAAAGTGGAACAAAAGGCTGAAATTTCGATGGAATGAAGAGTTCTTGATAAAAAAAAGTTGAATTTGTAGTTTTTTTAAAACCTTATTAGTTGAAAATTTAAACATCGACGCTTTTTTTTCTTAATTCCTCAATAGAACAATTAACTAGTTGTGCAGCTTGTGAGCTGAGCAGGACTTCTCCGCTAGCATAGAATGGTGTTTTCAATAAAAATTGTTTCAAAAATATATTGAGTTTTGGAGCTGAGAGAAAGCGGTATCAGGGTGAGATTCTAAGACTTTTCTAAAAAAAATAGTCTGGTACCACCAGATGACTCCCAGCAGGTAGTGGACCATCCCAAGCATTTTTTCTGAATAGACCAAAATGCTATATCTAGTCGTTCTCGAGTTCTGAAGCTGAGAGTAAGCGCTACCAGACTGATACTCCATAAACTTGATTTTTCTTATTTTCTGGACGAATCATGAGATTCTAAGACTTTTACAAAAAAAAGTTGTCTGGTACCACCAGATGACCCCCAGATGACTCCCAACAGGTAGTGGACCAAACATCGATGCAATTCTTGACTCAACTCATCATCTCAAACATTTTTTATGAAGAGACCAAATTGCTATCTCTAGTCGTTCTCGAGTTCTGGAGCTGAGAGTAAGCGCTACCAGACTGATACTCCAAAAATTAGATTTTTCTTATTTTCTGGACGAATCATAAAATTCTAAGACTTTTTCAAAAAAAAGTTGTCTGGTACCACCAGATGACCCCCAGATGACTCCCAACAGGTAGTGGACCAAACATCGATGCAATTCTTGACTCAACTCATCATCTCAAACATTTTTTATGAAGAGACCAAATTGCTATCTCTAGTCGTTCTCGAGTTCTGGAGCTGAGAGTAAGCGCTACCAGACTGATACTCCAAAAATTAGATTTTTCTTATTTTCTGGACGAATCATAAAATTCTAAGACTTTTTCAAAAAAAAGTTGTCTGGTACCACCAGATGACCCCCAGATGACTCCCAACAGGTAGTGGACCAAACATCGATGCAATTCTTGACTCAACTCATCATCTCAAACATTTTTTATGAAGAGACCAAATTGCTATCTCTAGTCGTTCTCGAGTTCTGGAGCTGAGAGTAAGCGCTACCAGACTGATACTCCAAAAATTAGATTTTTCTTATTTTCTGGACGAATCATAAAATTCTAAGACTTTTTCAAAAAAAAGTTGTCTGGTACCACCAGATGACCCCCAGATGACTCCCAACAGGTAGTGGACCAAACATCGATGCAATTTTTAACTGAACTTGTCATCCCAAACATTTTTTCTGAAGAGATTATAGCTGTATCTCTAGTTTTTCAAAATAAAAGTTTTTTTTTGTATGAAAACCCCGACTTTGCGTCACGGAAGTGGTCCTGGTGACCTATCCGGTGGAGTCATCATCACCAAAAATATCAGGTGCACGATGGGAATAGATTCCAAGTCGATTGGCATCAAAAGATCCGGAATCGGTTCGGTGGGAGGTCAGATCGATCGTTTACAGTAACCCCACCGAACCACCAGGCACACGGCCCTTAGTTTTTCGCATTTCACGGGTCGGAGGCTCAATATTTTCCGGATTTTTTTTTACAGGAATTTTCTTCAACTCAATACGGACAAAAAAAATATGAGATATTTTTGAGATTTGTGTACAGGGAAGTCAGGAAAAATCATATAAGGTTGAAAAACCCTGAAAATGCTGTCACGAAAACAATACTTCTCCATTGCGGAGAAGTAAATATAAAATTTTTGCAGCATAACAAAGATTTTATTTGTCAGAGTTAATGGATATCTTTACGATATAATTTTATGTTTTATCGCTACAGATATTAATGGTATGCTTGTATCTTATTTTGAAAACACTCAGAAATTTAAACCCTTTTCTGTTGAAGAAATGTATACTTAAACACATATTGACTTTTCCTATTAAGTCTTTTTTAAAAAGTTCCTCCCTCTCCTGATATTGATTCGACAAGCTGGAAAATGGCAGTGAAATGAATAAATCAGCGCAGTTAAATTGCCAGGGAAATTAAATAAAATATTAAGGCTGATATATTCAATAATATAAAATGGCAAAATGGAAAATCTAATGAAAATTTTAGCTCAATACCTCACTGCAAAGCCTTATAGCTGGTTATGGCTTTGATGTAAAATGTAAACATGCATATTTTATTGCAGTCATTAAAGTAATGTTCCATTCTTCTTTTTTCTTCCATTTAGTTTCATTCATTCGGAACATAAATGTTGAAAAACCAATTTTGCATCTGAAATGATGCTGGAGATACATTAAATAATGCAGATTATTTCGTGATGGTCGTGATGCTCTAGCAATGTGTATATAATTACGTGGAGAAGCTTCACACAACTTGACTTCATGGAATACGTTTCGAGATTTATGTTCGAGTGAGCTTTCTCAACAATGCGACAACAAAGAATTTTCTCTTCAACATGTGTCGGAATTTACCATGAATTTCCAAAGTTTAGTCGAGTGACAGGCAAAGAGTTAAAACTAGGGTAAGGAAGGATGTTTTCATGCATGATTAAGATATTTTATGATGACATACTATAATAAAACTCGAATTTCGAGCTATAAATATTTTTTTTTCTATTTGCTGAAAAGTTAAGAAACTCATTAAAAATCTACTTTGGCATGGCAGAAGTTACAAAGAAAAATTAATAATGGTAGATCCTCCATTATGCAAAATTCTTAGTAAATCGCTGCAAAGCAAATACTACTCAGTTCGTCCCAAACAAAATACTCTACATTTCTATTGAATTTGTCATTTTATATTTTTTAGAATATTTATAGAAAGTTTTTCATCATAATCAGATTAAGAAGTCCACTGTAAAACGTATCCGTTATCTTTTAAAATTTTAATACTGGGAAAAAACTTTACAAATTGTCAACAAAATCCGAAAAAATTGTGATCTTGTGATATTATTAATAAACCTAGGCAAAAAAAATGAGAAAAAAACATTATCATCAGATAAAAAAAAGGAAAATCTACAAAAAAAGGAATATTCTCAACTCTGTGACAATTTATTGAGATTTAAGGCAATTCTCTACAAACTTCAGCAAATGATGGTGATTTTTGCTTCTAGCTAAAATAATGGTCGGTTCATAATATATTGTTTTGACAACATGAAAACAAAAGCTTCACTTTATTCGGAGAACACAATGGCAGATAACATATTATAACTTAAGGATTTAGGACTTCTTGTACGCAATAATCTATATTCCTAAGAAGTGAAACTCAAATCATTTAGATTAATGATGTAAAAAATTAAACAATTCAATTAAAATATGTTAAACACTTAATTAATTGCTATAGCGAAATTTCTGAGAAAACTTCGAAACAATATATTTATTGAGACGATTCAGAGTTTATTGTGTAAAAAAATTTTCGACAACATTTGAACATCAAATTGTTTTGGGAGTTTTCGCAAGCTGATATTCGATCTGATGAAAATTGCGCAAGTAATTAGAAAAAATTATAAGCGAAAAGACCACTCCCTTATGGTATTTTCGGTGGTTGAAATTACAAAACAATATTATGTTAGACGATAGAATTTGAAGGATTCAGCAAGAATTGTTGAAGGATTAGGAAAACATTTGAACTGTTTGAATAGAAAATGCATCACATAGCAAAAGTTCTCTTCAATTCCCTAGAAATCTTAATCTCAACTCGCATTCTTCTAGTGAATGTTCAATATTTGACCTTTTGAACCCTCCAGCTCCGATGTGCAACATGTGACTGATACAAACAATATTAACATTTTTGAAATGGCTAAAATTTTCCTCTGTTTCTTACCGTTCAACAAAAACTCTTTCATCGCATTGGTTTCACTTCAAATATCGTGAATAATTGAATAAAATTAAAATCGAACATCGAAAACAAAACAATTTTGTTTAGTCTATTTCTGCAGTGTTTTCAGTTATTCAGCTTCTATCCGGTGGTTTATTCAGGTATATATAGGTATAAAGTGAAAATAAATGAAATTTAGACCCTGTGAATGAGAGGATTTTATCGGGGTCACAGCTTCAACGTTTACAGTGTACATTGTACTTTTCTACAATAGCAGATTCCTTTATCAATTGAAAATCAATAAAATGCTTTAATAAATAAAACACGATTAAAAAATCGAAAACTCATAAACTAGTGCAACCATCCTGTTATAATCCAGGAGCAAATTTATTAGTGGATTTGATTTATTAGTAGTTTCTGGTGTAAAAAATTTAGTTTTTATTGAAAGTTCAAAAAATAATATTATCCATGAACCTAAATTATTCATGAATAGCAATACTTCAAAAATTTAATTTCTGAATGTTGGGACCCAAAAACCAAAAATGCGACCCGCGAAACCTAATTTTTTGAGAATTTTTAGTCAAAAATGGAAAGTTCAAAAATATTATTATCCATGAACCTAGGTTCATGAATAGAAATACTTCGAAAATTTAATTTCTGAATGTTGGGACCCAAAAACCAAAAATGCGACCCACGAAACCTAATTTTTTGAGAATTTTTAGTCAAAAAACGAAAGTTCAAAAAATATTATTATCCATGAACCTAGGTTCATGAATAGCAATACTTCGAAAATTTAATTTATGAATGTTGGGACCCAAAAACCAAAAATGCGACCCGCGAAACCTAATTTTTTGAGAATTTTTAGTCAAAAAACGAAAGTTCAAAAAATAATATTATCCATGAACCTAGGTTCATGAATAGCAATACTTCGAAAATTTAATTTATGAATGTTGGGACCCAAAAACCAAAAATGCGACCCACGAAACCTAATTTTTTGAGAATGTTTGGTCAAAAAACGAAAGTTCAAAAAATAATATTATCCATGAACCTAGGTTCATGAATAGCAATACTTCGAAAATTTAATTTCTGAATGTTGGGACCCAAAAACCAAAAATGCGACCCGCGAAACCTAATTTTTTGAGAATTTTTAGTCAAAAATGGAAAGTTCAAAAATATTATTATCCATGAACCTAGGTTCATGAATAGAAATACTTCGAAAATTTAATTTCTGAATGTTGGGACCCAAAAACACATAAAAGTATAAGGGTTCTCGAGATGTTTTAGAGCAAAATTAAAAATTGTCAAAATCCCCTGTTTTTGGGGACTCTTAGTACTTTGTGGATCAGCGGGATGGGAAACTTGAAGATTTTATATTTTATCGACACTCCCAGATAAATTTTTGAATTAATTTGATTAAGTTGTCCAGATGAAAGTATCATGGATTTTAAGTTCTGATTTATAAATGAAAGTTACCAATCTGCGTTACAGAATCGCCATTTGAAATGCCAGTCCTATTAAAAGTTTATAAAAACGAACAAAACACATCACCCAGTCAATCAGGCAACACGCTTTCCTCACTTGCAGCACTTAATCAAGTTGTAATTTCAGCAGCCAAACCATAAAGTGGCGGTTTCAGCTATCAAATTATTTATTGGCGCGTATATTATGAAACGTTAATGCTTTGATACTTTGATAGTTCATAAATAATGTAAATATTGCGCTCGTAACAGTTCTTCGTTTGTAATGGCTAGCTAGGCTCTGATATACTCAACTGTTCGAGTGTGTGGTTGAAATATGTTGTTAAAGCACTGTATATGCTTCAAGTGTTTCAAATGCTTCCAAATGATTCGAATATGCGATTTCCATAAATGAATGTGTGTGAAGTTTTGATAGAAATAGCCTTGACCCTTGAAGTTGCTTCTAAGTGTGTTCTACGTACACTGCGTACTGCTGTGATCTTCAAATTATGATTCTATTCTTAGATTTCTTTTGTTGATCAATTTACTGGAGTTTAATTTTGTTTAGATTTTTTTATGGGCGAGAGAGGATAAAGTTCAAGAGAATTTATTTTCATTTTAATTTTTGATTTGTTTTTGCGTCATTCATATCTTTTTGAGCTATACAATGTTGTTTTAAAATATATTTGAGGGCTCGAATATTGCAACAAGCTTAAGTATTTGGATTTATGAATGCTCACTGAGCCTCAAATTCTTTTGTTTGACAAACATAACCCTCAAAAATCTTCAACTTATCTGCACAATTAAAAGTATTCAATCTCTCTCTTCACCCAGCTTAAAATACGAAAGGTTCTGAAATAGTCACAAATGTTTCTAAGTTGTCAAAACATTTGAAGAATCTCAAGAAAGACTTACAAACTTTCCCAAAAAGGTCAAAAGCATCATGAATTTCAACAAAAGCTTAATAGTTCATCATTGTCTATCAAATTACGATGTATATTCAAAAATGGATGAAAATCATCCCAACTTTCATTCTCCTCCACATTTTCAATTTATCATGCAAAGATTTGTAATCTTGGCTAACGACTTTTCCGGCAAATTGTTGATCTTTTCAGAATAACGTACCGGATATCCAGATTTCAAGCACCACAGTTTTTTGCCAGTCAGTTTATGGCGCTTCCACTTATAGCTAAATGATTATGCTTGATTTTATAAAATCAACAAATATAATAATTCTCAATACAAATTTTTTAATCACTGAATTGCTTGAATTACTTGAATTAATCGCAGTTCACCAGAATTCAGGCATAAATAAAGAACTGCAAAAAATTCATAACGTGAAAACGAGCAGATTTTCGGTTTAAAAGTAACAACCCAAAAAAACACAGAAAAAACGCGCAAAATGCTGAAAAAGCGAGAAATCCACAAAAACATTTCCATCATCGTAAATTCTACAATTTTTAACGATAAAT
Source organism: Parochlus steinenii (assembly GCA_038502155.1). NCBI lineage: Eukaryota > Metazoa > Arthropoda > Insecta > Diptera > Chironomidae > Parochlus > Parochlus steinenii. Next base: position 2,824,623 of record JAXCIN010000039.1, read on the forward strand.
AAAACTTTTGCGCGAGCTGCATAAATGAAATAATTAACAACTTCCGAGTTTTTATGCTTTTTTTCCAGTTTTTTAAGTTTTTCAAGTGTCTCCACAAAAAAATATCAAAAAAAGATTTCTACTGGTTTCGATGGTTACTTTTTGCGTTTATGTTGATAAAGTACGTAGGAAAGTTTTGAAAGTTTACAAAGTTTATCAGTCTATACGTGGCTAAGTTTCACTTTGAGACCAATTATAAATCACTTAACAATTTCAAGATCTTTAAGTTATCTGGTTACTAAGAAAAAGGAAAAGTTGCTTGTGTTCACTGTTCGTTCGCCTCTGTTTTTTGAATCTGCTACCTAGCCTTAAGTTACATAATAAAATTCACGGAATTTGAAATTCAAATTTTTCATCATCAAAACGGGGCTCTTTTTCTTAGTACCGCAAAACCCCAAAACAATTTCCATAAAACAACTTTTCATAATTAGACGATCAAATTTGTTGCGATAACGTTTTAAACTTTGTTTTGTAGTTTAGAGTGGCTACAGATTTATAGTAATGACGGGCCACAAATTTGTAGCTCATTATTTATAGCTTTGTGCCTTCAATTGAAATGTAATTTTTAATTGCTCTTGACTGACACACTTGTTATACCGTCGAGAGCCGTATAGAGTATCAGATAATACGGCAATTAGTGTGAGATACTGAGATGAGCTTGGGGAATTGAATGATTTAGTTAAGTACTTAGAAGCAGAAAGTTGAATTTAGTTTGTTGGAAGCTTTTGATTGGATTTGAACGCATTTGTTGGGAAAATTTGGATGTTAAATGGATATTTCATGCAGTTGAGGGATTAAGCTTATTGAATTTTTAGGATTGAACTGATTGCAAATGATGGTTTATAAAAGTTTGCAGAAGCAAATTCCAATTCATTGAAAAATTGAAGAGAGGTAGCAAATACATTTTTAGTTTCAGTTTTATAATATTTAAAATACTTAAACTTTTTAACTTTTGATCTGAATTCTCAATTTAATTAATTGAATTATGAGAAGTTTCTTGAAACAGCTTTGCATGACGTCACCAAGCACCTACATCCTATTTTATTATATTGCCAAGATACTGGAAATATTCGGGAAAAACTGAATCTATAAATAAATTATCCTTCAAGTGTAAGCTTTCATCGCTTTCGCGGAATTTTTTGATTTTCTGTGAACTTTTGCTTTACAAAGATTTCAAAGTTCAAAGTCAGGAAAATGGGAGAAAAATCTCCAAAATGTTCAAAATTCAAAACAATAAATGATTTCGATTCAAATCTTCGTGAAACTCTAAAAAGGTATTCTGAGTAAACAGATAGAAAATTGACGTCATTTGATGGAATTTAAAAAAAATCAGCATTATTTGTAATTTCTTTGTAACTGCGACAGTTGAGCAGATTCCGAGTATTTTACGAGTATTTTTAATGAAAAGAAAAGTTTTAATGAAATAAAATCCAAATCAGCTTAATTATGTAAAGTCTAGAAAAAAAGCGTCCAGTCATAATCTGATTTTAATTTTATTTGTACGTCCAGTGGTATAATGAAAATTTTTGTGAGCAAAATGTATTCATCAAATTTTCAAGCTCAAAATTGAAATTTTCAATTGGGTATTTTGCTGGATTCACTTCGTCAAGTTGATGCATTTTAACAAAAAACAGACAGTACGAAAATCTTTCAAAAAAGCTTGCGGTGAAAATAAACAATGCCTAAAATCTCAAATCTCGCCCAAAAACACCGTAAAAAATTTGAAATATATTAAAGAACTTATTTGAAAGCCCATTGCCTATCAAAAAATAATCTGCCAGCTGCCAGTCAGCAATGTGTTCAGTAAATTTGCAGATAATCTAATAAAGAGAATATAAAAACAATAATAAACCGCGTAATTAATGAGAATTATGTTGAATTTGGTTGAATTATATTGAATGGAATTCAATTATGTAGCATTTCTGGCAAACTGAGTGATTAATCATGAATTTCAATGAAATTCTTCAAATATTTTTTTTGGGGAATTCAACCTTTAAAGTTGGTGAATCTTTAAACAGAGCGACTGATAAAAAATTCCAAACAAAAAAGACCTTAAAATATTCCACTTGTAATTGTTATTGAAATAAATTTTCGACCATAACTCGAAATCGAATTTAATAATTTAAACAAAAAAACAAATCTGAAAACTTTGGAAAAGTCTGAAAAACTCGAAAACTCAAACATCAATCATTTTTCCATAAATTTGGAATAATTTTAATTTCTCATTTTGTTTGCTTTTCCATTTTCCGTTTTCCATACAAATTCAATTTCCCTTTTTTGCGGGTTTTCAGTGAAATTTTTTTCGAGCTGCGAGTAAATCAAATCAAAGTGGTGGAGACTTTACTAGGTGTCTGTCGCGTTTTTGTCTTTTAAAATTGCTTATGAATAGGGAACACAAATTTAATCTTAAACATTGTTTGAGTTTTTTGATTAATCTGATTAGAAATTTTATGTATCGGTGATTTAGGAGAAATCCCTAAGCTTTCAAACTTTTTTACATCGTACCGCACTTAAAAATCCTTCACCAATATCCAAAAATACAAACAAAAAACCTTCGTAAATATGTTTAAAACTATCGATTCTTCGTTAAACAAGTTTTAACTTTGTTTACATACCTAGTCGAGTTTATTGGAGTAAACTTAATCCAATTTTCATTTTGTTCGTATTTTTGATACAATTTTATTCTGGATCGAAAAGGTCGCAGAGTTCGCTTGATTATTTTTGTTGTAGAAATGTAGGATTTTGGTTGTAAAAGTTGTAAAACGGAAAAGGGTAGTTTGGAGACTTTTGGGATGTTTATATACATTTGTGTCAAATTCATACAATCGAGGAATTTTCGGGCGCTTTAGGCTTATTGTTAGTGTTTGTTTTTGGTAAAAAGGTGATTGGGTAATATTTAGAAAATGTCGATGATACTCATCGAGTTTGTATTTTTAAATTGGTTTTTCTGAGTTCTAATCAAAAATTACGTTGGACAGTTATCAAAAGATTAATTGCTGTCAAATATTTTCAAGAGTTTTGGCTGACTCATTAATAATCAAAATAAAAATACAATTGAGTCTGAGTTTGTTTTTTAAAAAGATTAAAAGAATAATTTCAAATAATAGAAAAAATTACCATGAAAAAATATGTCATTAAAAGTATGACAAAGGAAATTAAATCGAAACCTTATCCCAGAACAAAAACAAGTAAAAATTGGATCTCACATACCCCACAAAAAGCAAAACACTTACATAAAAAGATCTGATCTTCTAAGAAAGCTCCACGAGCCAAACAAAAAACATAAAAATATCCATGTCAATATTATTATAAAAACCCTCGAGGTTCTGCAAAACATTTTCCAATAATTCTGTGCACACACCAAATCACCAAAAATCTCACAGTAATCTCATGAAACCTCGCAAATCTCCCATAAATTTCGGTAATCTCATAATTCAATAGCAATACTAAAAATTCCGACACCCTGGATGGAACTTTGTAAATATAAAATTTTGGCTTAAGAAAATATTTCAAATAAATGTTTTTGAAGGATTTTATAATCAATTAATCTGTTGAATTACTTCAAAAACTAAATATTAAAAAAATTTTAATTATATTTTTGAAGCATTTTAAAAATGAGAAACTTGTAAGAAATTAAGAAAAAATATTTCTTAAGAATTTGCATTGGCAAGATAATATTTTCAATATAAATTCTCAATTTTCACTTCATCTTAATTTAATTTCAATGAAATTAAATTTTTTTCAATTCTTTTAATGTGTTTAAATATCTTTAATATGCCCTAAAGGTGTTTTTCAAGGAGGTGGAGGCTGCGTGTGGCTGAAATAATCACATTTATATTTATTTGCACATCAAATTATTGTTTGAAAAATAAATAATTCCGCTCGAACAAGCTCAGCGTAATATAAAATATTATAATATTGATTTTCTTCTTTACTGTGTCGTTGTGAGAGCTGCAGGCACACTTTGTGGAGTAAGCAGAGTTAGATGAGTGTCACTAAGAGTGAATAAACTGCCAAAGAAGTTGAAGTTCGTGAGGGTGGGAGGCTTAGTAGTTGGAAAAAATTGCTGAGAAAGTAATAATGCATTGCCTGAAATTGTTTGAGCATTCTACAGTCTGATACTAACTGAGTTTTTTTTTTGTGCCATGAACGATGCAAAGTGCTTCTTATTACCCCCTTCAATGGAGACATATTGTGATGTTTTCTTTTGTGGAACATACAAAGCCGGGAGACTTTAAAACAGCTTACTTTGTATATTTTAAATGAGCGGTATGGTATGCTGGCTGAGGCAAATGATTGCATAAGTGGGTGAGGGATTGCACTACTAATTAATTTTATGGACAATTTATTCCTTGAAAACTTTATAAAACGTGTCATAGATAGGAGCTATAGCAAAAATAATAGAAGTTTTGAGACTTGTTGTCCCTAGACCCAGAAGAAACTTTAAAAAAGCTATGTAAGGACACTCAGTCATCTATGTCAAAAAATGTAAAGAAACGTCAATCGCTTTCCGAACTTATTCCATTCATTCTTGTTCATTTTCCCGAAGAATGTCTGCATACTTGTCTTTATTTATTCAGGCTACATAAGTGCATGTTTGCCTTACTGTGTGTTTTTCACATTTCTCTGCTGCCTTTGCTGTGTTTGCTGTTTTTTGCTGAAAATTTCTGTAATTCCTCAAGCATTTGCAGCTTACTGGGAAGTTGGGATACTAAAAAGTATGAGAGAAGCATATATGACAAATCCCCATGGGCCAGCTCTCAGCGAGCTTTCTTGAAAAATCTTCTCAGAATTGGGGATCGTGGGCAGAATTTTTGCCTTGTTTTAAGGCCAGTATAAGGAAACTTTGAGTTGTTCGAACTTCCTTGAGTTTTTTTTGCAATTTTTATTCAAGTTATTCAAGTTTTCCAAGTAATTTGATGTTCGGAAATGCTTTTCAGTTTTTTGTGAAGAACCAGATGCGTGTGAGCTGATTGGTCAAAGAGTTTTGGTATTCAGGATGTATTTAGGAACATTGTTGAAGTTTTAAGATGGATTTTCTATGATAACGCGAATTTATATCGACGATGAATCTTTCAATAAAATGTTAATAAGAAGTTTTTAAATATTCCCATAATAACAAGACTTTACAATTTTAATAATCAAAAAAGATGCTAAATATTTAAAATTTATCTGGAGTTATTGTAGAAATTTGAATCAATAAAAAAGAATAAAAACATAATGAAGAGAATAAGAAAAATCGTAAAGTTGAAAAACAAATTAACCAAATTGATACTAAACTCATAAAATTGTTATTTTTCGAGATTTTTCGATATTTTTTGATATTTGTCGAAATTCAATTTAAATTGATTCAAACAGATTGAGAATTTGTTTAAATTGGGTTGAGATGTTGTTTTTCTGATTTTAAGGAGCCAGTTATGTATAACGTCATTACAAAATCAGGTGACTGAATGATTGAATACCAGTATCATAGCCAATCATAGTAGTATCTCAAATAAAGGTAATAGTTGATTTATAATCTTGACATCATATTTGATTGACACCTAAATATTTGTGTCCAGAATTGATTGATTTTCATCAAATTTTGTGTTAATTTGTACAAATTGACTGAATCGTTAGGATTTTTATTTTCATTTGTAGTATATATTGGGATCCATGTGAGTTCAAGTGCTTTTCAAGTACTTTCAAGTGAAAAAATTTGATTTTGGTTTGTTTGGCTTTTTTTGTTTGGGGTACTTGACAGCAATAGAACAGATTTTTTTCTTAAGTGAAAAATTATTTTTATTTGTTTTTGATTGATTTAATTTGTAATGTACTGTATAATTTTACGTACTTGGTGATTCTTTGAAAAAATTCTAACATGCTCATATTAAAATACTCTTATTATTCTACAGCAATAAAACAAAATTCAGTTTACAATAATTAAACATATCAAAAACGTTAAAAAAAATATTGACTTTGAACTTTCCCACAAATTTTGTCAAAAAAAAAAAATACCTCATTGCAAAAAAGCTCAACAAACAACAACACGCCACCATTAAACGCTTATTCCAGTTGACTAGCATCGCATCGAATCTATTTACCGATTAGCTTGTGTTGCTTATATTTACAGCTAGTATTTACTTCTAGATCTTGAGCCTTCTCCGAAATTGACAATTAATGTATTTGTTCTACGGGGTTATCGGCAAGCTTTACTCTGTTATCACATGAAATAATACACTAAAACACACCAAAAAACGTAAATAAATAGAAAATGATACATAAAATTGTTGCAAAAGTGAAATAAAAAACGGTATATAGATTACAGACAATGTTTTGGATTCAAAACAAAAACTCGAACATTTTAATTAGAATTTTGTGTTCAATTTGGTTTATGGCGCACTTGTATTCCTGAAGAATTTTTGGTTCGTAATCTAGGGCTTTCTTTCCACCACGTTATCAGAATGTTAGATTTTACTTTACAGGTTAAGTACCATTGATTTTCTCTCATCTTTATTTAGATCTCGTTACATTAATTAAAATCATGCCTCAAAAGTTTTTAAATCTTAAAAGCTCGCTGAAGCATTTTTCTACTTTTAAACATTCCTTCTCATTTCCCTTTCATAATTCGCATGTTTCCTAGAGATTTCACAATTAATTTTGAAATTCTCAAAATAAAACCAATCAAAGTAATTTCGCAAATGATTAACTCACCTTTTTCCTTTCCGCCGAGTCTTTATATTCCTTTATTCCTTAATTTGCGGCTAATGCGTTGATTTCAGATTCCATTAATTTTCATCAATTTCCATTTAATTTACAAGTGATTAAAACAATCTGAAGAACTTGAAGAATTTTAATATTATTTTGTGAGTTTTTTAGTAATTTCATAAATAAAACCAAGAAACAGTGAAACTTTGAAGTTACAGAGAAATTGTTGGTATTGCAATAATTAATAATGATTATTTAGGAAAACATATATGAGTAAAAGTTTTATTCATGAACTTTTTGCTTGATTTCTTCCCTTTAATTATTCAAACATCTTTTATGAATCATAATTAAAATTATTATTCGAGTTTATCCGACTTTTCAAATGTTTTCAATAATCATAAAAAATGGATTAGAAAAAGCTTTTTCCAATAAAAATCTAATGTGAAATGAATTCATTCCATAATTATCGAAACAACAAAAAGGTTTACAATTTAACATACTGAAGGGCGTCCCTGAGATTCCCAATTTCATCCAATTCTATGAACTAAGTGAAATTAACTTGATCTTTTAACCAGCAAAGTAACATAAAATATCATCGAAGCTTCCAAACATTCTCAAATTACCTTTGCAAATGTGAAAGTTCGACAGAATACACCTAAATGACAAAATTATCCCGGGAAACCAAAACATTCCGGTTAAAATTCATTCCGATATATTCATTCCAAATATACTGAAATTTTCATTCTGTATGCAGAAGGTTAAATGGAGAATGTTTAAAGAAGTCTAACTCGCATGCTAGAAAACATTACAATTTATAGTTTTTTAAAGATGATAACTAGAAAACCAAGTAGAATGATTTGTGGAATGCAAAATATGATGAGATGTATAGGTAGAAAAACTTTTTTTTAATTACTTTTCATCACTTTTATTGAAAAAAATCCTGCAAAATTCATGAAAATGAGATTTAATTATTTTACTCGTGATATTCTCTAAATGCATTCTTCAAAGAATGTTCAAAGAGTATGTTAGATAGTAGTAATTAACGTTCTGCAGAGCATCATATAGTTAGAATATAAAAATGATTGAAATTATTAATAAATTTTTGGCCTATTTAGTTGAAAATATGTATCACGCTTACTATTTTTACCATTTTTATCACTAAATATATAGCCTGTAGTTAAAATATAGGAAGTTCATGAGATTCAGAACGGAAAACTGAAAAAAACTTAACATATTGTGACATATCGAAAATTGATTCCAGTTAGTGTTCTATTAAGAATAAATTATTGGAATGTTTAGTATACCAAAACAAACGCGGAGCAAAGCAGAGCTCCTCGTAAAATAAATTCTTTCTGCGTGATTTGATGACTTTAAATTCATAAATTGTTTCTTAAAACACCAATAGTGACCTGTAAGAGTAAGAAAAGTGTAGATCTAACATTAAAAAGTGAGGAAAAACTATTTGGATCTAAAATTTGAAGTTATTTTGAAAATATCCTGTTTGAGTTTCTAATATTGTGCGAATCAACCAAAAAAGCAATCCAACCATAATACAAAACAATCAAACAAGATTTACTGGTGCTTGACGTTTTCTCAGCTGATTCTTGTAGTGAAAACTAGAGTTTAAGGTGAGTTTATAGTTAGATGTTATTTTGAGTATTATTACAAAGTTTTAATCTTTTTAGCTATTCGGACGATTTCTTAAGGTTCTGAGCTTCACAGTATCTACGCAGTACAGTGTGTTGGTTTTTTCGGTGTAAAAATTTCTTCAAGTACATTGGTAAATATTTTTTTATATGCTGCATATTTTATTCTAACATCTTTTCTCTCTACAGAAAATCCCCAAGAACGTGAAGTTATAAGAACCAGCACCTTAATCTTAGTTTTCTGAACAACATTTCATCTTTCTTTTGTCAGACTGTTTATATCATTATAGAAAATTATAAGCAGAAATAAAACTTTTAAATTGAATATGAATTTTATTTTGCCACCATCAATCATTCCAGCAATCATTCGAACAGTATCAAAAAATAAATACTTATTAGACTTTTAAAAAACATTCTGAATATGTTGCCTTTAATACCTATTTTCTAGAATATAATTTAGAATGAATTCCGGTATGTCCACAGAATGTTCATAGAATGTAATTTTATTTTTGGCGGTATGTCTCAGAATGAAAAATACATTCTAATTAGACGTTCTTTTCAGAATGTATTTTTGGGCACTTTACCCGTTAAGTGTTATAACTGGAGAATATTTACAGACGTTCTTCCGGCATGCAAACGTTCTGCTCGAAGATTCTGTGATCATTCTGCAGACATACCGGTTGGTTTCCCGGGTATTACGCAAACCGATACAAAATCGATAATCAATGGGAATAAATCGGAAAACAAAGTATTTTTGAATCGCTGGTTGACATAGTTTTGACTTCATTTCAATGCATTCTTAACAGGAATTTACGGATTTTTATTGTTTTGTTCGTATTATTGCACTTTTTTGCATTTATTTGTGAATGAACTTTGCATGTGTTTTGAATTTTGCACAAACAACAATGAACAAGTTATTTCTGTTTTTGTCGGGTATTGATGATTTTGTTTACTCTCATGTTTTGTTTAATTCAATTTACAAATACTTTTTCTAGACACCTAAATGGCTTAAGAAATCTTGAGTATCTTGACGTATTCATCGAATTTGAAAACAACACATTTATTGTTTCATTAAAATTTTCTAATTTTCATACAATATCTTAATAATTTTATTGCGAACAATTTCTTCATAACTCCCAAGGGATCACTTGACGTAATTTTATAAATTCAACATCATCATAAATACATCTTATGTTTTAACACAAATTCTCCATTGAACTCACAATAACTTCACTATCCTTCTTGTTCTCATCGACTTCCTGAGACAAAGTCCACTTTAAACACACATCCAATCAGTTTAAACGCAAATCCACGTAATTAAAGCTCATCGCTCTTTCACAATCCTCACAAAATTGAATTAAAAGTCTGTGTTGTTGAGCTTTGTTAAGCTTTTACTCAATATTTCAAACAAAAACACTTGAAATGTTCAACTAAAAAGATTTAAAGATGAGAACTCAATGAATGTAACGCTTCCTAGTCGCTGGTTTATTTCATACTGATCGCATTTGGCTGCCGAGAGACTGGAAATAGTCTCTGTTCGCGTTTCATGCGAGTTTCCTAGCTTTTTCGTATTTTTTCTTGTCTTCGTCAAAGTTTCGTGGCTTTCGTGGCTGATAAAGCAAATTGTTTGTTTAGCGGAATGTTTGGAATTGGAAGTGTTTGGAAATAAAAAATGCACAGTTGGAAAATTGAGAGCAGGACGATGGGAAAATTTAAAAGAGTAGAGGGGATTATCGGAGAATGAGTGTTGGAGCGCCACTTTTTAGATGAGGAGAGCCAAATTGATATGAAAAGCAACAGTTGAATTATATTTTTGGCTTTAAAGGAAATCGAGTAGATTGATGGAATTTTGTTAAGTGCTGGTTTTTTGTTTGGAACCAGAGGGGGAGACGATAACATTTTTCAAACACAATAAAATGCCATTCATAATGACAATCGCGTATTATATATTATTTTTTAAATCCATAGAATGATGAGGACTCAACTATAAATGTTGGTTTTTCATTACTGAGACTAACAATTTTTATTCTACATGGCCTTCCCTCACACAAATCAAATTTTTCCGATAAATTTGCTAAAAACATGTTATTTGATAAGATGAGTACTATATTCAAGGTCTATTCGTGGTTTCAGTTGCGTTTCAATTATTTTATAGTCTTAAAATAAACACAACAAGTGTGTTCCCAACATCGTTGTATGTTTAATAGGAGATTGAATGATTGACAATTAATTATGATGAGAATATTTATTGCAACTTTCACGAGTTCGGTTTGTTTGTAAATGATGTTTGTTTGAAGAAAGCTCACCGGAAGCTCGTTAAAAGCTCGTTTTGGGTAGAATGAAATCGAATTGTTGGATAAATGAGAATATAATGTAGTTTTTACGAGATTTTCCTTTTTTACCAGTGGAATGTAGTACTTTAAATGCAATTATTTAGAGTAATTTTTAATGTATCTGAAAACATTATAGTACACAAAAGTTAAAAAGGTACGAATACCTCTTGCTCACCTATACTAAATAGGTCAAAAAGAACCCAATATAAAATGTTTTAACAGATAAACTTTGTTCAACTAGAATAATTTATTTATAAAACTACTACTGGATCGTTGAAATTTCCATAAAACAAAATTCAAACAATAACAAGTTTTTTTTTTCATTTTCCACTTTTTATTTTCCTCACATCTTTTTTTTTTGTACATAAAACTTTTTTAAATTAAATATTACCGTGGAATTTTGAGAACTTCAATTTATTCTTTCACAGTGTAGTAAAAAATACAGAAATTGCTAAAAACTAGAAAAGGCTATTTTTAGTTTCAAAAATATTTTAACCTTTTTTATGGTTGTAAGGCTCAAAAACACCTTTCAAAAAAATTACAAAAATACGCAATAATTTTATTTGTATTCCAAAAGCTTCAGTTCTAGTTCATGATTAATTCAAATTTCGGCTCTCGAGACTGGATATCAGAAGCAGTACATAGATGACGCAGCGGAGACAGAGCTAGCTTATATTTCTTAATTTCGAATGATTCTGGTTAGGTTATAATGATAAGGGTTCAGGTTAGTGACACAGTAATTTAGGCAGATCTAAGCATATCTGGAATTAACCACAAAAAAGGAAAAAAAAAAACACAATGTTAGTATAATTTTGAGGTATGGCTAATATGGGTTAATAATGGCTTAGAAAGTTAACCTTCTGGAACGGAATGAATTGCACAAGCAGCAGCCGAAGATGACACCCAGCAGCTAAAATAAAAATAGTTTTGAGTAAATTGTAAACTTATTAAAGTTCACCCAAATTTACCTCAACAAGTCCAAGAGCCAGGGATAAGTAAGCAATTGTGTTGGCTGAGTTTTGCACCAAATCATGAATTTTTCCACTGCACCCTTGTTTGTAGCTAAAAATATTTCAAATAATTAGAAATTGAACAAAAAATCATTTGAACAAAAAAGACATGTTCAAGCATTCTTATTTTTGCAAACCTAGTAATAACATTGCAGATCTGAGTTTCTTTATCACAACAAGAGGAAGGCAAACTAAGTCCATAGTCGAGAGGGCTGCTCTTTCCACAGCATTCCAAAGCCTTTTGAATTCCATCAATAGCTTGAACGTTTACGCCAACTTGGCGAGACTCCCACAATCGGTCGAAACCTTTGTTAGTGACCTTCAAGATGTCATCGTTGTAGATGAAGACGAAGGCTGCAATAAGAATTTGACCAATCACGAGAACCAAGAGGAACAGGGTGTACTAAAATTAAATTGAAGTTAGGTTGTTCAAATTTTTAAAAAATTTTTAATGTGAACTTACGAAGGTCATCAAGCATTGAGACTCTCGAATAGCACCTAAAATATAAATGAATATGAAATTTAGTTTCATCATATCAGGATCAAAATGAAAATTTACCGCAGCATCCGAAGAAGGCGACAACAAACACAACAGCACCGAGCACAATAATGGCCGCTGGAATGAATCCTGGGTGATCACCATCCTCAAACACGTGTTTTAAATCTCCAAGTTTAGCTAATGTGATTCCTCCAATAACTACCAAAACAATACCGCCAATCTAAAAAATAAGAAAATTCGATGAATAACGAATATATCTTACATTAAATGAAATATGATTATATTGAATACATTTCAAAGTTTTTCCGATAAAAGTTTTTCAAGTTCGTTGGAGTTCTTGTAAGTTCGACCATATTGTATAGAAAAATTTGAGTTTGTAATTATTATTGCAATCGTTGAATGATTTATTGAAATTATTGAATTTATTGAAGCAATTTGTGTGATTTTAATTATTCATTGATAAATGATCTAATTGGAGGATTTTTGTCGGTCGAGAAAACAGTGCTAGAACGTGTGAATAGTGTCGTGTTGAAATACTTATGATCGCTGTAGATGATTTATCAAGTTTTATTTCGTTTGACCCAGGTGAACGTGCTATTAATATATTATTTTTATTTTTTGGCTGGATTTAAAAAAAAAACGAATTTTATTGAGTCTATTTTTGAAAGGAATATATTGCCTTCCAGTTTTTCAATTAAGACAAAGAATTGGAAATTTGTTTTATTATACTCAATGGTCGATGATCTTCGAAAATCACTGTTGTGCTATAAGATTGTAGAAACATTCTTGTAATCTTTAAATAGCAATCAATTTGCAATTGAAATTTTTCCAACGGATCAAGTGCAACCAAAAATGCTGTTTACACGATCTACTTCCAAGATTACACAGCAAACAGCCAAAAACACCATTCAAACTGAATAATCATTGCAAGCAATCGCACAATTATTTCCGAAAAAAATTTCATACTTCAATCCCCTCAATAACAACAGAGAATTACTAATGATGACGTAACAACCTTATCAAAAATCACAAATCGTAGAAAAGTATAAAAAATTAGTATTGCATTGTGTTTAATCATGTAATCACTTTGTTTGTAAATATTATTCAAAATGATGTAAATTGGAGTAGATTTGAGAAAATTACTCATTTAAAAACCATAAAAATAATTCATGCGATGAATCATTCGTTTTTCTCATTTTTAGTCAGTTTTGTACATTTTTTTGCGGTTTTGCACTGAACAATTCATATTTTTATAGGTTTTATTTCCATTTTCAGTGGTTTTTTATTGTGATTTTGGAGTGTTTTTGGTATCTTTTTGATGATGATTTTTAGTTGGTTTTGACTGTGAAGCTTTTTTGTTAGTGTTTCATGTAAAATAACAACACATATTAAATATGGAACATAAAAATTTAATTTGTTGTATTTGAATAAAAACCTTGGCTCATTTTCAAGTATACAAAAGCATTCAAAATATTTATTAAATATGCAGCTATTGGACGAATACTTGAAGACATTTTTACATTGAAGAATAATTTGAGGAGAATATTGTTAAAGCAGCATCGAAAACTGTTTTATAGATTAACAGCAATTTTTTATCAAACCGAATTTTAAAAGATGAATTTTCAACCAAAATAGTTATAGAGTGTAAAGACCCAACTAAAACCTTATCAAGAATCAAAGTGATTGTTGCATACAAATTTTGGCAACTACCAAAATAAAAACCTTATGACAACTCGAAAAACTCAAAGAAACTTTACGTATTCTGCAACTTTGAAGGCAAACCGAAGAAAACAATGAAGACTTTGAAGACTTATTAACTATATTTGAAAGAATGAATGAAGATTGTTCGCTGAAACTTCGAACAAACCTTAAGCTAGCTTGAAACATGTTTATAAATACGAAACATTCAACTGGGTTTTAAATGGTTTAATAGCATTTTAACAACAAATAACAACATTAGCGTGTTCAAAGCCAAACATGACACAATTAATTAATATTGTTATACAAATTGTTTGAATACACAATTGAATTTCTTTTCTAGTGTTATAATGACGTTATTTTGATACTAAATTTGAGCTAGCTTTTTGGTTTTGGGGTTGTAGAGAGGTGACAAGATTCATGGTGAAGAATGATTAGATTCTACAGGTTATTGGTAGTTTGGTTTGGAAAGTTTCAGATCAGTCGTTTTAATTTTAAAATTAAATAATAGAATGATGGTTTTCTAAAGTAACTATTGAACAATTTTACTAAATAATCGTTCCACTTCCCTGCACCGAACATTTAATTCCTAAATTGCGCGCCAATTTAAACGTTTTCATGCAAATTTGTTTATTACATTGAATAACACTTTAAAATAATAAATTTCCTCAATGAAACACAAATAACAGAGAATAAACTAACTTTGGTATATAACGCTAGAAAATCGCTGTTAACTATATGCAATGAATCAATTATTGAGTTATAACAATAACAAATCTTTAAATATCTTCAAGAAAATGGAAAACTATTGATAAATAGATGATGAATATTCAAAACAAATTAAAACCACGAGCCTTTTGAAGAATTAAGATAGTGACGCTGTTTGGAGTCTAATCTCATCATTCTCAATTCTGAGTCAGTAAAACATTGAAATTTTTAAAGCAAAAATTCAGGTTTATTTATTCGATCTATCGTGTGAAAACAGAAAAAATGGCAAATCCGCTTCAACTGCATTTAATTGCAATTAATTCAAGTTTTAATTACAAACTCAGAATTTCACAATTTATACTTCACTAAATGATCGTTCTGGTTTTTCTGCATTTTTCAAACCTTTTTCGTAATTTTTACTTCGGCAACAAAAAGTTGTGAAGTCTTGGTTTCACCCAAACTTTTTTTTTTTTTTTTTTTTTTTTTTTTTCCTAAAACAAAAAAATTTTTTTTTTAAAACCCGGAATTTTTGGTCCTTGCGAATTTCCAGTTTGTGGTTTTGACTTCTGAAAACGTAATCTCAGAACCCATCCGACCGATTGTCTTTTTATAACCATAAGCAGCGACGTACGAAGTCTGTGGTTTTGACTTCTGAACTTCTGTAGACGTAATCTCAGAACCCATCCGACCGATTGATCTAAAATTTTCAAAATAAGCTTTTTATAACCATAAGCAGCGACGTACGAAGAGTTTTTGGTAATAATACAGCGCCATCTAGTACCTGTAGTGCAAACTACCATTTTGCCATACAAAATTTTTTTTTTCCTGAGAATATTTTAAAACATCTGAATATGCAAAAACGTTGTATTTGTCCCAAAATGATCGATTCCAGAAGATTTTATGGAAATATTGTACCATGACCAAGTTGTCATGCTTACAAAAATTTTGGAAAAAAAACTTCTGTTTTCGTAATCTCAGAACCCATCCGACCGATTGGTCTCAAATTTTCAAAATAAGCTTTTTTTAACCATAAGCAGCGACGTACGAAGAGTTCTTCAAAAACTATATTTTATATATCTTGTGTTTTTTCAAAGAATCTAAAAAACTGTTGGAAAAAATATTTTTTTTTTGAATTTTATATGAAAACAAGTTTTACGTGTTTTTCGTTAAGAAACTCCCAACTCAAGTCGATCAGAAAGTGGTAAAATTTAATTCAACAGAATTATCAGCAATAATACACAATATTCCCGCTCGGCGCTCTAATCGAATATTTATATTTTGGTTACATATTTTTGAATTTCCTGAAGTTTTAATGCTTAATTCAAATGAATTATTCTAATGAAAGATAGGTATTATGTTGCCGAAGTGCCTGCTAAAGCTTCAGCTTTTCCGATTTTTTTAATTAAGTGTTACCATATGGCACCGACGTTGAGAAATAAAATTGATTCAAAGAATTTTCCAGTAAATATTGAAAATATCAAAAAGTCAACATGAAAGGTTTCATGAGCAAACGACTCGTATTAATTTTGAGATCATTGTTTGTTTGTTTTGAGTTTTATGAGTTTAGTGCAATTGAGACAAATATTAAAGATCTAAAAGATAATTGCCTTTTATTCAGAATAGTGACATCATGTGACATGATTCATATTTTCAAATGACGTATAAACTTTGAGTGAATTTTAAGAGATAACATTACTATTTACCTTATTTGTTTAAATAAATGTTTTTCAAACATTTCAAGTCATAAGTTCTGCGTATTTAAATTATGAATAATGATTTACGATTTGTACTCAGCAAATCCATTGGTTTGATTTAATTTTTCAATGATTTACGACACTCTGAACATTAAACATCCAAATAGTTGAATCGCATCTAAATTGTGAATTTTCTGAGATTTTATGAAATTCATGGATTTTTCACTCAAATAGCGCACAAATAAATGATTCAGGTTTTTTTGTGGTAACAATCACGCAAAATAATAAAACAAAAACTCATACTTGATGGATTTTTTTTCAAGGCAGTAGCAATTAGCAAGTAAAGTCAGGAAAAATAGAATAAATTTAATAAACTAATACATGTTTATTCCAAAACTATACAGAACGTAGAATGACGTCATTAAAAATTATTAAGTTTTATAAATAATTGTTGTGTTTTGGAGAATTGAATAAATTTTAGATTCTGTAACTTGTAACTATTACTTATTAATAATTAATATTGACATTTTGAAATAAAATATATTTCAGTATCACCTGTCGATATTATCATCCATTTACCTTTGCCACAATTTATTTCCTAAAACATATAAAATACGATAATACCGGAGATTCAGCAATTGTTTTCAACTTTAATGCATTTCACATAAATTTTATCGATTTATCAAGTAAATTGCGACAATATAATTGTGGGAAATAAGTATAAATACTACTAGCAATTAAATCAAAGCTGGCAGTATGAAATTCATTCTAAAGAAACTAAATTTCCTGCAACACAAATTTCTTTACTTTAGATTCGTATTTTGAAATTGTGTTGAGCTTTTTGAGTGAAACAATGTATTAATCACAATTTGGTGTGCACGTGGTACAATACAATATTAATTAAAGTATTTGTTTATTTGCACTTGGGTCTTTTATCAAATTAATTAACTAACGTTTCGATAAATTTGCATAAATTCATTCCTACTTTTTTAATGAAAGTGTAAATTGCCTTATAGCTTATATCAATTGGTAATTAGCAAAAACCGCACATTAACCAACATAAGCTTAAATATTCAGCCTTCCATTTTGCACCTGGGACTAGTAAACATTCTTACACGGTTAATTAGCTTGAGTGTGTTTGCAAAAATAAATTAACATGTCGCATGTTGTTCATTAATTCTCTCTGCGATTGTATCAAATTGTATCTATATAGTTGTACCACTTCTACATGGTGTTATATTTATTTGCTTATTGTTTGCAGTAGCAATTTGCTTCTTATCCATTTAAATTGGATTTAATGAGTTTGATGAATATAATTAATTAATTGACGAAATTGATTAATTATAAGTATTGTACACATGGGAATTTTATATGCGACAGAATATTTATCAAATTCCAGAAAAATATTTAAGGTAAATTTTGAGTGATTTATATCAAATTGTAAGTAAATTCTCATCAAAATAAAAACAAAATTGTAGGTAACTTCCATTATTACATGATTACAGTTAAAACTTTTAATGCGTAGGAAGAGACGTGATGGTGACTCAATTTTAAGGTGTTTTTTCCAGAGTTGTTAATTTATTCAATTCTCAGTTTTTGCGTAACAAATATGTTAGTGATAAATTGAAATTACAAGAAAACATAATATTTGTGTACCAAAAAGTCAACTAGACTCATTCACAACAAACATACATTTTCCATTATAGAGTGCAAAACCCCAAATAAAATTATTTCACTTTTCTGATTCCCAATAATTTCAATAAATGGCATAGCAGAGAGTACTCCAGATAGCATTCACATTCACTATCTGAACATGCATTTGATGCCCCATAAATTTCAAGCTAACAGCAACAAATAACCTGAATATATTACAGACCTAAATCATGTGCTTTTATGCAAATAAAAAGTAGAAGAAATATCATTCATAGAAAAATGACAACAACTTTGCATATGGGACTGCGATTTGCATTCAATAAAGTTTTCATTTTGCTAATTACAGTTCCACGTTTGTAGTATGTACCTATACGTATCAACATTAATATTAATATCGTAAAGTAATAAAGTGGCTAGAATGACACACTCACGTTTTTACAACTTTTGGTTAAGTATTTTGCTTTTGTTTTGGCTAGAGTGTTGAAGATAGTTGAATAGAGCAGTAAAAACATAAAATAACACAGAAATGAGACTGAAGACTTGTTTGTTTGTCTGTCACGCCCTTTTTTATGTTTTAATGTAGGTCGGAGCTTTTTCAAATTTCCAGAAAATTCTGTCATAAACTCAAATACAATTAAATTTAACCATGAATTGAAAGTCAAAGCAAAATTTTCGTTAAAAAACTAATAAACCATGCATTTTTTTTCACTTGGGCCCTGCGGTCATTTTTCAAAGTAAATAATACTGAGATTATGCAAAACAATATTTTATCAGCAAAAAGTACTTTAAGTAGCAAAGTAGCAGCAACGCCGCAAAAATACACCAAATCAACCTTCTTCACCAATTAAATTCTACAACATTCTAAATGATTGTATGCTCAAACTGCTACAAATTTGTTAAAATAAAGCAATAAATAATCAACTTGTTGAGTCATTCCACATTCAAGTATTTCTAGCCGCAATTTAAAGCAAGTAAAAAAGCTAATAAAACTTTTGTTTTCATTTGTACTTCTTTTTCTTTTGGCTATATTTAAAGAAATCACGAGCAAAATTGGCAAAAACGCCGAAAACTTGGAAGAAAACAGACGAAAATAACAACCACTTGTTGGATTATTTGGATTATTTGAATTATCCTACTGTATGCACGATTTTCTGTAGAAATTAAAATATTTGTGGGCGAGGCTGGGATAGCTTCCACATGATAAATGAATATTTGAACGATTAAGAGTATTTTCGTGGGAAAACAATGATTAACATAGTTTTAAGTGAAAACAATCAATTATAATATTTGAGTAACAGTTCCATATCTCAGGAAAAGTATTAATAATATTCACATTATAAAATTTTTAACTTCCATATAAAATTATGTCTCAACATCGTTTTTAGAAATATTTTATTTAAACAAAGTTTGGTTGTTTTTTGATACTTTTGATACTTCGTATCATTAACATTAAACTAGAAACAGAAGGCTTGGCGCGTTTTGGTATTGTTATTTGTTTTGCAATACATATACTCGCATGAGTTCAAAAAACAAAGAAAATTTAACTATAATGTAGTTTTGATTGAATGCTTTGATTCCAGCGCCCTCTAGAAGTCTTCAAGGTCAGATCAATATGTTATTATTGTGGCCTATAATTAATAAACTTCAACACTTAAGCTTCTTTTTGTTTGAAATTTTTTTGTATTCGTATATTTGCGAGGGGGTGCAATCGACGTTTTTAGTTTCCATTGTTATCAGCAGTTCACTGTCACATCTTCATTATCAACTCCTTAACTTTAGGCAAATTTGCATTTGAATATGTCTGATTAAAACAAATTTTTCTAAATTGACTTTTAACTCAATTTAAGATTTAATGTTTTCGAGTTTTTGGAATTTTCTGGAAGAAATGTTTCAAGTTTCTTCAATTTCATGACGCTGGAGTGCGAGCTACTTGGATTTATGACTTTGTGAGTTTGCGAGGCTATTTATAAAGTTATGATGGTGTTTTTTCTTATTTATCACATGATTGGACTTCTTAACAAGTATGTTAAATAGTGACAAACCTAGTGCATAATATGAGGATCGTATAAAAGTAAGTACGATTGGAAGAATTTATTTAATTATTTGCTTTCATCACCAATAGCAAGTGAATGATATGACATATAGCAAAGGAATAAAACCTCATTCGTGTTTTTTGGTCAGTTTCCGTTAAGTGTGCCTGCTTGTCGCCGTATTTGATCATTACTTGAAATTCCAAATATTTCAAGAATTTGACTTTATCGAAAGCTTCAACCCTCCTCGTTTTAATTTATTCCATTTATCGAAAGCTTAAATTTTTCTCATTATATTCTAAACGACTGTTAATTATACGTGGATGAAAAGAAATATCAACTATTAAAAGATTGAAACTTCAAAATAAACAATAAAAGTGTAATAAAAAATCAAACACATAATCTAAGTCACTTACATGACATCACCAAGTAAGATATGCAATAGTGTGTCTAATTACCAATTCAAACTAATTAAGAACTCATTTTACAGTGAAATATTAATTACTGTATTATAATTGCGATTGTGTATTGTTGAATCAGAGATGTTATAGCTTTAAGTAATAACTTGGTTATGATCTTGTGCTTGGGCGTCTCACTTGTTGTGACGTTGAAAAAAATGCGAGCATTTAGGTTAATTTTACATGAAAATGTGGTGAGTATTTAATAAAATTTTTATGAAATGAAAAATATACCGATATCCTGATTTATTTTTAAAGTCGCGACACAATTTTTTGAAACTGATTGTACGGTATGCACAATTTTTTTAGTACGCGATAATTTCTGAAAATTTGAACTTTTTGCTCTTGACCTCTGATGAATCATAGTTCTTTGTTCTTAATTAAGTTCAATTACTTCTACATTTATTAAAACAGATAGCATTTTATGTGTTTTATGATTTCTTTCTTCCTGTTTGCAACGATTCCATCCACAAACATTTATTTAAGTCGCTCAAACAAAATATAAAAATATTCTTGCAAGTAAAGCGTGAAAGTTATGTATAGAATAGGTCAAAGAAGGTTAAAGTACCGGTTTATTGCAGATTTTGAATGAATTTTGGCGAACTACCTATTTTATTTTATATAACCAGTTTTTGCAGTTAAAGTTGCTTTTTGAATTATAATTCACAAACCCAAGAGAATTCAGAAATGTCAACAAAAAATCACAAAAATAACCAAAACAAAAATAAAACCAACCATAGAGGAGATGACGCAATTCTTCTCTCAGATTCTCATCTCCACAGAAGAATGAAAAAAAAACTGAATAAAAGCTGGAACAAACTTTAACACATTGAAACTTTTACGATTGTTATGGTCAGTTTTAAGTTCTGAAGAAGCTAACAGGTTTTTTGCTCTGTTCTTGACTTCAAAAGATTTTTGAAGAATTTTTAAAAAATGCTTATGGATGCTAATTTATTTAATATATTTCGTTAAATTGGTTGACTTTGTCGATAGGCAATATTATTTGCGGCAAATAAATATGAAATCCAGTTTAAGGTGTAAATGTATTTTGCACAGTTGATAGGACCTGAGTCCAAATAACTGTGTTGTTTATATTTTAATATTCTTTTTATTATCAAGAATATGGTATTTAAGGTGTATTCGATGGAAGATTTTTGATGATAATTGATAAATAATTAATATTTAGATGTTTATACTCGCCAACGCAAATAACTGAGAAAAAACAAGAAAACTAAACGGCAGCTCAAGAGTACTAAGAAATTAAAGCTTAGTATTGTTTACATGGGTCAAATTGCAATGTTTGTCAAATATTATAAAACCATGATGAAGCATAAAAGACCACCCATCAGTATGAAACACAGAATCTCATTACATTCTTTATTACTCAAGTTCCTTAATCATCAGTTTGGTTTTGATATTTTGTTAGTAGTTTAATATTTATTTTCAACTTTTTCAGCAAATTTGATCGTTTATTTACGTTAATGGATATTAAATACATTAAATACAATGATATTTTATATTATTTGATAAACTTTAAAATATTGCTGCAACATGTGTACAACTGTACAAGTAATGAAATTAACCCTTCAAAATATATGTTACAAGGCTTTGACGCAATAATTTGTTCAAAAATCTATAAAAGCTTCTAAAATGACAAGTTTTCAATTAAAATTTGAATAAACAATGAATCAGAACAATTGCATTTTATAAAATGGCACTACTAAACACGCTCATGCAACAATCAAAAATCTAATCTTGATGCATAATATGTGTCGAAATGTAAATTTTCACATAAAGAGTTAAATTTACACCTGCACAGTTTTTAAAAGCCTATTTTCACCTGGGTCAATTCAATCAATTTCACTATTTTCGATATTTGTGCTTATCTCAACTAATTAACTTCAAGCTTCAATCTACACAGCACTTTACTTGTAAAGCCACTTTTTCTTTTTAATTGCTTCTTTTGTTCCAATTTGTTTGCAATTTGTTTGCTTTTGGATAATTTTAACTCAAAAACGTTCAAAACATTTTCAGCACAATATCGGAATTGTTGAAAATTGAGTTAAACTTTAGATAATTTAAATTTTTTTATTAAAACCACCTAATTATCTACGATGTTGCCACTTTGCAGATTGATCCTCTCAAAAAGATCAAAATATTTGCTGTTTTCTCGCACATTTTAAAATTTCTGTCAATTTATCGTTTTTGCAGGTTTTTGCCGATTTTTTACAAAAAAAAAACGTTTTCCGGTCAAAATAGAAATTTGACTCTCTCATATGTATAGTTGGAACTTGAAAAAAAAATTACTTACAGCACAAATCAGATTGAACACGAATAAAACGTATTTCACAAAACTCATTCCACAGGACATTCCCATGATGACTGACAATTTGAGATTAATCCGACTTTTTAATGTTAAGAAAATTTAATTATTTTTCAATATTATTTGGGAGGAATACGCGGAAAAGGCACGTCAACTTTTGTTAAATGCTCAGCACAAACTGAAACTGAAAAGTCTTTAACGCAAAGCTTGCTGGTGTTTCGGAGAAAAAAAATTACGAAAAAAAATTGAAGTGAGATTGCGAGGCTAACGACAGGTGTACATTTTGGCGCTTTAAATAAAAAATTTAATTTAATTTTGTTCATCAAATTCAAATTTTTTTTATCTAAAAAAAAATACCTATAGAGTTACATAGTGAGAAATCTAGAAAGTAACAATCAAAATGTACTTGAACGGTCACTTAGCCAAAAAATCACAAAATGTAAGTAAAAAACCCATCGCGAATGAAAGACTTGCAAAGCTCGTGTGTGTTCGACCAACTTTTCTGTGTACTTTACTTACACGCTTACTAATTTACAAAACGCGATGGTGAGAGAATAGTATTTTACATCTAGAAAAACTTGAGTGATCGTGCTAAAGGAAAATTAAAATATATTTCCCAGCACTGTCGCTTTAAACTCATTAATACTGAGATATTCGTCATTAATGATTGAACAAGTATTGGATTTTCAAGCGACAGACATGCTAAACAGAAAACATGTGGAAAATTCAGATATAGTCGCTAAATAGTAAAATGAATTGAAAGCCCGATAATTATGGTGTCATTTGTATACATTTTACAGAAAGCTCTTGATGCAAAAAGATGAACAAATGTTTGTCAAGAAATATCAAAAAATGTCATCATATCTAGTGTAGAAAACATAAAAAATTCATTAATATTTTTTTTTTTTTAATAAAATCAAACCAGATCAAACTGTCGCATAAAAAATAGCTAATTCAATAAACTTTTGTAATGAAGTACTTCCAACAAACTTCCAAAGAAAATTCACTTTGAAATTCGAAAGAAAGTCAACAAAGTGATTTGTTAAAATAAATATTTAAATTGTGTGATTATGGGGTAAAATACGAGGTGAGTGTTATCTTTTAATAAGTCACATTTAACAAATAAGGTTTATGCCTAACCAGCACTGAAGCCACCGATAACAATTATAATAGCTCTGAATGGGCAAATTGTCGTATTAAAGCTCAAAAAAATGACACAAATATGTCGGCAATCTAGGAAGTTTCAAAAGATTTAATGAATCAGGTGAACAAGCCGATAAAACTGTTTAGAAAGATAAGAGGCACTTTCAAGCACTTCAGAGGTGATTCCTTCCATAATTTTTCAGCGTGCATGAATCATTAGAAATTGAAATAAGAGAATATTCTTTGTTATTGGCGCTATCACTGTAGTTCTTATTTTTATCGCTGTCTTGAAACACTTGAAAGTCGTCTAAGGGGCTATGCATAAAATACGTAACGCTGAAATCGGACCTTTTGGACCCCCCCCTCCCCCCTCGTAACGCTTTTTCACACATTTTAATATGAAGATTATTACTTCGTAACAAATTCTAGACCCCCCCCCCCCCCCTGCTAGAGCGTTACGTATTAATTGAATAGCCCCTAATCAAACAAGGTTGCTGTCTATGAGTTGTTCTTTGAGCTTGTTGAAATTTTTGAGGGGTATTTCAAGTCGTCATGTATTTTAAATGTTGTTAGATTTGTGGCATATGATTACGCTTTATATTTTTATCGAGACCTAAATAAGTTTAAAATTGCAAAAGAAAAAATTTTCACGTGAAATTTAATCAGATACGGGTTTTTATAAACTTTTAATACGACTGGCATTTTAAATGGCGATTCTGTAACGCAGATTAGTAACTTTCGTTTATAAATCAGAACTTAAAATCCATGGGAATTTTGACAATTTTTCACTTTGCTCTAAAATATCTCGAGAACCCTAATACTTTCATGTGTTTTTGGGTGTCAACATTCATAAATAAAATTTTCGAAGTATTGCTTTTCATGAACCTAGGTTCGCATGGATAATAATATTTTTTGAACTATCGTTTTTTGACTAAAAATTCTCAGAAATTAGGTTTCGCGGGTCGCATTTTTGGTTTTTGGGTCCCAACATTCATAAATAAAATTTTCGAAGTATTGCTATTCATGAACCTAGGTTCATGGATAATAATATTTTTGAATTTTCATTTTTTGACTAAAAAATCCCAAAAAATTGGGTTTCGCGGGTCGCATTTTTGGTTTTTGGGTCCCAACATTCATAAATAAAATTTTCGAAGTGTTGCTTTTCATGAACCTAGGTTCATGGATAATAATATTTTTTAACTTTCATTTTTTGACTAAAAAATCCCAAAAAATTGGGTTTCGCGGGTCGTATTTTTGATTTTTGGGTTCCAAAATTCATAAATAAAATTTTCGAAGTATTGCTTTTCATGAACCTAGGTTCATGGATAATATTATTTTTTGAATTTTCAATAAAAACTAAATTTTTTGCATCAGAAACTACCAGGGTTCCGAAGTAGATCAGAACTATAGTTCAGTTCAGTTCAAATGTGAACTGAACTATTCATAACATAAATAGTTCAGTTCAAATTTGAACTGAACTTTTTATGTTATGAAAAGTTCAGTTCAAAATTGAACTGAACTTTTTATGATACAGTTCAGTTCAAATTTGAACTGAACTTTTTATGTTATGAATAGTTCAGTTCAAAATTGAACTGAACTGTATCATAAATAGTTCAGTTCAATTTTGAACTGAACTTGATCTGTTATCTGAACTTGAACTTAGTTCATCGCAACCCTGGAAACTACTAATAAATCAAATCCAATGATGAGCGTATATTTTTATTTCCAAAAAATTAAATTTAAAAATACAAAAAGTTATGATAAAAAATATTTATCCCTTAATAACGGCAATTGGTCGTAATTTCACACACTTCTTACTGATGCCAGCAGCTTCACAAGTGTCCACAACATCCCTAACATCTTTGTAAGACTCTGGCGCCTCCTCCATGACTAATTTTGGTGATGCAACTCGAATAGAAATCCCTTTGTCTGCAAGCTCCTTCAGTACATCTGTATAATCGAGATTGCGGCGAGATTTAGCACGGGATTGGGCACGACCCTGAACATTGAGAATAAAATTTTAAATATGGATTTGTCTCGTAAACTTTTATGAGTTATGACAAATATTCAGTATTCAAACTTACCGCTCCATGGCATGTAGATCCAAAAGTCTCGTTCATCGCCGTCTCTGTGCCTGTCAAGATAAAACTACAAGTTCCCATTGTACCACCAACTAAAACTGGCTGGCCTGTGAGTTGATAATCAACTGGGATCAACGGATGATGTGGAGGGAATGCTCTAGTAGCTCCTTTTCTGTGCACTAGCAACCTCATCTCTTTTCCATTAATCAAATGTCGCTCTTCTTTTGCAATATTGTGGGATACATCATAAATCACGTGCATATCAAGATCATCTGGTGTTGTGTTGAATTGTTTGGCAAACGCTTGTCTTGTGAGAAAAGTCATGGAGGATCGATTCACCCACGCAAAGTTGGCGGCTGCAGACATAGCTTTTAGATAGTTTTGACCTTCTTCACTGTTGATCCTCGCGCAAGCTAATTGACGATCATTTACTTCAATACAATCGCGTTTCATCGCTTTTTCCATCTCAATAAGAGCATCGGTGGCTACCTGATGGCCGAATCCTCGGCTCCCGGAATGGATCATTACGCAAACCTTTGAATTTAATATTCATTTGTTTACTTTTGAAATATAGAACTATAAAAAATACAACAAAATCTCACCTGTCCCTTCCTTTCAATACCCATCTTACTAGCAGCAAACTTGTCATAAATTTCATCAACAACTTGAATCTCTGCATAATGATTACCAGCTCCTAACGTTCCCAACTGCGGTAGCCCTCTTTTTTTTGCTCTCATGCTGACTTTTGAAGGATCTGCGTTTAGCATTCTTCCGTACTCTTCACAATGTTCTTTATCTTCTGCCCAAACGTATCCTTCACGTAACGACCAATCCATTCCCATTTCGAGAGCTTCATCTAAATCTCTGGCGTTCATAGGAATGATTCCTTTTGAACCAACACCAACTGGAATGTGATCGAAGAGACTTTGTGCTAGCTGTTCTTGAACTGGTTTAACATCTTCTTCCATTAAATTGGTTCGTAGAAGACGAACGCCACAATTAATATCAAAACCGACACCTCCTGGAGAGACGATAGAGAGAGGATTGTCCATGTCAAAGGCTGCCATGTTGCCGATTGCAAAACCATAGCCAGCATGAATATCAGGAAGTCCAACAGATCTAAAAGAAAAGATATATAAACCGGAATTTACGATGAAATTGTGTGAGGTATGTACCTTCCAACAATTCCAGGAAGAGCAGCAACATTAGCAATCTGCTTAACACCAGGCAAAAAGCCTCCCATCGTGTTTGCTTGGCAAGAATTCTTCAACTCATCGAACATCAGTTGCACCAAATCTTTGTTTGCATAGAATATACCTTCAACATTCTTTAAATACAAATTAAAATCAAAATTCAATTAATTACAAAGCAAAGACAAGGCACTTATTTCATAGATAAGGATATATTTTTACCATATTTGGCTGGAATCCAATTTTGATCCGATATGAGACATCATTGATCTTCTCAATGTATTTTAGCTCATCGTTGTATTCCCGAACCACCATTTTATTTTAGTTAAATACTTGAATAATGTTTTCACTTGAATTAATGAAAAAAACTTTATAACTTCTATTTCGCAATTTCTCGATTTGTTTACGTTTTTAGCCGACTGTTATAATTCTCACAGGAGATTGAAGAATTGACGAGAAGTACAAAAAATCTTTTTGTCTTCTCGCTATAAAATCAGACTTCTGTCAGTATAGAAATTGTGAAAAGCAAGGAATTTTTTTAAATCGAATATAAACAACATCTTAATTCAATTAAAAGATATAAATCATCAATAATGAACTACCTAGCAACCTCCCTTACGTTGCTACCGCGTCGATTAATCTCAACAACAGCCACAGTTCAAGGAAAGAAGAATTTCAGGAAATTTCTTCTGTACAACAAAAGAGGACCTAGACTCTTCAAGAAAGAGAGACACATTGCTAATCCTGACATGCCATTGGACAAACGAGGAGTTAGAGATACTGGATACATAGTTGGACTTGATTACACCGAGGTTCCAGAAAAAATTCCTGAATTAATTGTCCCAGATCTTACAGGATGCAAATTCAAGCCTTATGTGTCTTACAAGACTGCAGAAGTAGTACAGACGAAATTCACAAGTGAGGATTTGTTCAATGCAGTTTATAGTCAAAAAATTCTTGATGATTTCAAAAATGGAAAATTGAATGAAGATGGAAGTCCAAAAGAGCCAAGTCACCAGGAATTGTTGACACCAGAGGAAGCTCATAATTTAGCCAGGAAGACTGGCTCTGACATTTTCTAAAATTTATATTATTGTTAGTTTTGTAGAAAATAAATAAAAGTTGAAAATTAATAAAAAGTTTTCATGTTATAATTTTTAGGCGAGGTCCCTATAGAATTAGTGATTTTTAAATTTCTTCTCCATATCTATATACCTATCATGATCTTGTGTGAATGGAATCTTCTAATAAATTAAAATTTTTATTAATGAATATTTAAATTCAAGATCAAACCAACCATTATAAATCAGTAGGTTTTGAAAATATTCGAATAATAAACTGCAAAAATTGTAAACAACAGCAGAAAAGAGATTTTTGATTAAATCTCGGGTTTCTTTACCAGCACAGTAATAATATAAGTTAATCCAAGATGCCAAGTGAGATGATTACATTGCAGTTGGGCCAGTGCGGCAACCAAAGTAGGTTTAATTCACAATTCATTCAATTAACCTCCAAAAAGTTTTTGTTATTTTAATTACTTCACTAATTTCTTTGATTAAAATGTGTTTGGTGGTGTTTTAGTTGGCTTCGAGTTCTGGAAAAGACTTTGTTTGGAGCATGGAATCTCTCCGAATGGAGTTCTAGAAGATTTTGCGACAGATGGCTCTGATAGGAAGGATGTTTTCTTTTATCAGGTTTGTTTGCTCTCTAAATATTAACTAATAATTACCAATGATTTGTTTTCAAGGCTGATGACGACCACTACATCCCTCGAGCTGTGCTCCTTGATCTTGAACCTAGAGTAATTCACACTATAATGACTTCTCCATACGCCAAAGTGAGATCTTAAACAACCAGTGGATGATCAAAAAGCTAACAATTTTATTTATAAATATATTTTAGCTTTACAACCCGGAAAACATCTACTTGTCAAAAGATGGTGGTGGTGCCGGTAATAATTGGGCTTCTGGATTCAGTCAAGGTGAAAAACTACAGGTATATTTTCTGATCTTTACAAGAAATCAGTTTGACATCACTTTATCATTATTTTAGGAAGAAATCTTCGATATCATAGATCGAGAAGCTGATGGCAGCGACAGTTTAGAAGGTTTCGTTCTCTGCCACTCGATTGCAGGAGGAACTGGTTCTGGAATGGGGTCCTACATTATGGAGCGACTTTCGGATCACTTCCCCAAAAAACTGGTTCAAACCTACAGTGTGTTCCCGAATCAAGATGAGATTAGTGACGTTGTGGTCCAACCTTACAATTCCCTTCTTACTCTCAGAAGATTAACGAGTTGTGCAGATTGCGTGGTGGTTCTAGACAACACAGCTTTGAACAGGATCGCTACGGATCGATTACATATCGAAAATCCCACTTTTACTCAGATAAACACTTTGGTTTCGACAATTATGAGCGTTAGCACGACAACCTTACGATACCCTTCTTACATGAATAATAATCTCATTGGACTCACAGCGCCACTCATTCCAACGCCTCAGTTACACTTTTTGATGACTGGATACACGCCACTTTACACGGAGACTGATGTGAGTAACTTTTAAAATTTATCAATAAACCTGACTTCACAATTAAAGTTATTTAAACTCTTTAGGTCGCTAATGTGCGAAAAACTACCGTTCTGGATGTGATGCGTCGTTTGTTGCAGCCTAAAAATATGATGGTCTCTACAGGACCCGATAAGACCAACCACCATTGCTACATCTCAATCTTAAATATCATTCAGGTTAATTTTAAAATTATTTTTATTAAAGACGAATTTTCATAAATTCCAAAAATATTTTAGGGTGAAGTGGATCCCACTCAAGTGCACAAATCTTTGCAAAGAATACGTGAGCGTAAATTGGCTCAATTTATTCCTTGGGGTCCAGCCAGTATTCAAGTAGCTCTCTCCCGAAGCAGTCCGTACGTTCAAAGCAGCCATCGCGTCTCAGGTCTAATGCTTGCCAATCACACTTCCATTTGTTCGCTTTTCGAGAGAACTTTGAATCAGTACGACAAACTACGTAAACGAGGAGCCTTTTTGGATCAATTTCGTAAGGAGGATATGTTCTTGGAGGACTTGCATGAGCTGGATGACTCTAGGGATGTGGTGGAGAATTTGATTCAAGAGTATGAAGCGGCAACTCAGCCAGATTATCTTAAATGGCAGGCCAGAAAAACCACTGATTAGATAATCAAAAAAATTATTGAATTTTGGTCTCAAAATTCCCATATTTTCCACATTAAAATTTTAAAGATTGAATCAATTATTTTTCATGATTTCTGAATATTTTTACAGAAATTGATCAAATTTTAAATTCCTTTGTTGAATCTCGCCTCGATTGCACAGTTTTAATTTTAGAAATTATTCCTTGTTTTGCATCCCAAGTATTTCTTTTTATCCATAAAATTAATTGTTTTTTGTATGAATGCACTGTTAACTATTAAGTTTGTAATTAATTGCAATTAATTAGAGATTTTTTGCCAAACTCGATAATAATAAAATATGAGAAGTTAATTTATATTTGTTGTAATTCATTGTCAAGCGAACATTGTCTTTATGTTCTATTTTTATAAAATTGTTGACTTAATTATTAATATCACTAAATCCAGAAAAGTCATCGGAAAATGAAAGGCAATTATCTGAAAATTCAAACTCAAATTTTATAAATTAAATAGAGATACGGTGATCTGCTTAATTCTCATTAACCCAATTAATAGAATTAATTTCCGTTAATAACACATTATAACAGTTTTATAACGAATTCGTGTGGATTTTTCTGATTGGCTGAAAAAAATTTCTGTCGTAGTGGCAAAACAATGTATTTAATAAAATCTGATTGCTCTGTTATTAATCGACAAATTTCCAAACGATGAATTAAACTATGAAATTAACACAAAAGTATGATAAAAATAATCTTAATTGAGATGAATCACTCAGCAACTCGTCGACAAAACTTAATTATCTGAAAGTTCTGACAGTTTTCTGACAGCTAAAAACAAATTTGTTTTTATACGTGTATAAAATATTTTTCGAGTAAACCGGCCGTAATTTGTGTCTCTTTTAGTCAATTAAGCTTGTTGTTGGCCTTTAGATCTCATCTCTAGTTTAAGGCAGTGAAAAGGATCAATGATTCGGTGAAATTAGGCAGGAAAACAGGTAAAAGCTATAACAATCCGATAAAATCTAAATTATTAACATATAAATTTTTTTGTAGTCGAAAAATCATGAAAACACTAGCTAGCTCATTAGGAGTTCTTCTACTATTAGTAAATTTATCAAGTGCCACCAAGAGTCACCCTATAACTACTTTAATCAACGCGAAATGGAACCAAACCCCATTACAATTAGAATTTGCAGAATTTCTAGCTGACGAGAACCCACAAAATTTTTGGTCCTACGTGGATGATTTAGCTGCTTTAAAAACTCTTCTCAGTGAACAAGAGAATGATCTCCAACGATACAAAACCTCTATTGATTTGGCTACGAAACTTTTAACTCCTGGTCAATTATCTCTTCTCAAGTTATCTCTATCATTGCACAGCTTGACCCCTCGTGTCCAAAGTCACTTGCAAATTGCTGAAGACTTGCAAAAGAGTGGA
Source organism: Parochlus steinenii (assembly GCA_038502155.1). Taxonomy (NCBI): domain Eukaryota; kingdom Metazoa; phylum Arthropoda; class Insecta; order Diptera; family Chironomidae; genus Parochlus; species Parochlus steinenii. The sequence goes on from JAXCIN010000039.1 coordinate 2,856,421, forward strand.
GATTGTGGAACTGCTGCATTTGTGGCTTTTGGAAATGAAGTTGTGTGCACTGTTAAGGATTTGAAGGCAAAATTGACCAAAAAGTCACAGTCAATTGCTGATGTAGATCTTTACAGCTTCGATCACATTTATCCTGGGTCTGAAAACAATACAGTAACTGCAATTTTGTATGGAGAGCTAGGAAGTTTGAAGTATAATGAATTTCATCGAGTTTTGAAGGCTGCAACGGCCAAAGGCGAGATTAAATATGTTTCTAGGTGAGTAGATAATATAATTAATTTAGAAGTGATGAAATTAATTTGGAAATTTTTTAGACACTTCATCTTACACCAATCCCCTAAAAAAGTTCGCCTCTCCGGCTACGGAATTGAGCTCCATTTAAAATCTACTGAATACAAATCACAAGATGATTCTCCTCGCAAAGACAACGAAGAACAAGTTGATGTCGACGCTGTTGAATCTGAAATTGAGGGAATGGACTTTAAGCAACTCAAGGAACGCTATCCTCATTTATCTCACTCTTTGGATCGTTTGAGAGGAAGTTTATTAGAGAAATCTGAAGAAATTGCTCCATTGAAGGCTTGGGAGTTCCAAGAACTGGGATTGCAAGCTGCTGGACGAGTGGCCTCAATTCAAGGAGAAGAGGCTTTACAGATCCTTCAATTTACAGCTCAAAATTTTCCAACGCAAGCAAAATCTCTGGTGCATGTTCCAGTTACAGAAGATTTTAAGGTAACTTTCAGCTAAAAATAATTTTAGGATCTCAATTAACCCACATTATCAAATAGATAAACATTTTTTCAAATTTCAAACTCTTTGTAGATCGAGATGAAATCGAATATAGAAGTCTTTGCTCGGAACTTAAATCTCCAACCACCAGATGCTGCACTTTTTCTCAACGGAATGTACTTTGAAGCAGAAACTTTAGATATTGAGAGTCTCCTTGAGAGCTTAAAGCAGGAAAGCAAAATCTTGGACGGATTAGCAAAGATTGGATTAAAAGGCAACGGAGCCACTCCTCTATTAGCTCTAGACTTTGCATCCCAAGCCAAAGAGTTTGCCATCGATATTCGAGACTCAGCTGTGATGTGGATTAATGACTTGGAGGTTGACGCTGGATATAAAAGATGGGGAGGTAGCGTACTTGACCTCCTAAGACCTACTTTTCCAGGTATGATGAGGAACGTCAGAAAAAATTTCTTCAATTTAGTGCTGGTTGTGGATCCAATTAAACCAGAGGCTCGTGATATCATTAAGTTGGCGGAAAGTTTTGTTGTTAATTTGGCTCCAATAAGATTTGGACTGGTTTTGGACACCAGAATTGGAGTAGGAAAGTTGGATGAAGTTTATCGAGCTATCAATTGTGCCTTCAATTATATGCATCAGAAAGCTGGCGCCCCACAAGCAGTAGCATTTTTGACTGATGTGAGTTTTTTTTTTGAAGAATATCTTTTTCCAAAAACCTATAATAATATTATATTAAATTTTAGATCTTCGTGGCGACAGAGAAAAAAGCTGATGTTAATTTAGAAACTATCAAGAAAGTTTTCAAGAAAACCAACGCCAAACTTTCCTCAGAAGAAACAGACGATGTTCTTGGAGAAGACAGTGATTTTGATTTTGGCCGCAAACTCTCCAGCGAATTTATTGAACGTTTAGGCGTCCAAAAGTCACCTCAAGGTTTATTAAACGGAGTTTTACTTGCTGAGAAATCATTAAATAAGGAAGACTTTGAAGAGTTGATTATCACAGAAATAATGCAACAAACGCCGACCCTGCAGAAATCTGTTTATAAGGGAGATTTGAGCGATGCTGAGAATGTGGTGGATTATTTGATGCAGCAACCTCATGTCATGTCCAGATTAAATCAAAGAATTCTTTCAAGTGAAGAAAATCCTAATTCACATTTAAATATGAACTCAGGAACAGCTTTTGAAGATATTGAAGATGTTAAGGTAAATATTCAAAAGAAATATTTTGATGTCATCTGAATATTATTATTTTAATCTCCTTTAATCATAAATTTCTTTGTAGACCCTCGCGAAGCTGGGAAATTTTGACCTGACAGCAACTTTAATGCGCCACATCAAATACTTTGACACCAAAAATTCTCAGGAAAAGTTCATGAAGAACAAACTTCACTTCTTGACTTTATGGATCGTCGCAGATTTGAACCAAGAAACTGGCAAGGAGCTCCTTAAAAATGGTCTAGAGTTCGTGAAATCAACTTCCGGTGTTAGATTGACTTTCCTTCCAAATTCCGATAAACCAGACACAATAAGTAGTAAGAGAGACTTGAATGCTCTGGTTTGGGCGACTTTGAACACTTTTGATGGAATAGAAGCGACCGAAAAAGCCTTGAAACTTCTAAGTTTGGAAACTTTAAAAGATTTTGATGTTTCTTCGGAGATTCGAGGATTTTTGCCGGCTGCTGAGCTACACTTAAAGATGTTGAGGGTTTACTGTCAAAGAGTTTTAAGTTTGAAGAGCGGAGCAAATGCTGTGGTGTCTAATGGAAAAGTTTTTGGACCATTGAGTGAGAAAGAAGTATTTACAGCTGATGATTTTAGCTTGTTGGATAAAATGAATCAGCAGCAATATATTGGAAAGGTGAGGATTTATATAATTATTCTTTAAAGTGTTCTCTGCTAAACATAAAAAAAATTTGTTTAAATTTTTAGGTGAAGGCCGCTTTCAAGTCAACAGGTGACAACGAAGATGATTCCCTCGAACTCAATTCTGACATGATCTTGAAACTGCTTTCCTTGCTAATGCCTAGACAATCCACAAAAAATCGATTTACAATTCCAACTGATTTGCGGGAAGAACACACAGTGGTGAAACTTTTGCCCAAGAACAAGAATGAACCACATTTTGATATTATTGCTGTGTTGGATCCTGCCTCGAGAGGAGCCCAGAAATTAGCACCACTTTTGATTTTGCTGAGGAATGTCATTAATTGTAATTTGAAGGTTTGTTAAATTTATTTTAATGTATGCATCTCTGAATTTAATTTAATAACCTTTTTCTGATTTTAAGGTCTTCTTATGTGCTGTAGACAAACATAGCGATATGCCTGTCAAGAACTTCTATCGCTACATCGTAGAACCTGAAATTCAATTCACTGCAGATGGTAAATTTACTGGAGGTCCAATAATCAAGTTCAGCGGAATGCCTGCGAGTCCTCTTCTTACCCAAACCTTGAACGTTCCAGAAAACTGGTTGGTTCACGTGAAACGTTCCGTTTACGATCTTGACAACATCAAATTAGCAACAATTGGAGGACCAGTCCACAGCGAGTATGAGCTTGAGTATTTATTGCTGGAAGGACATTGTTTCGACACAGCTTCTGGTTCACCTCCAAGAGGACTTCAATTCACCCTCGGAGCGAAAGATCAACCGATTATCATGGACACTATTGTGATGGCCAATTTGGGATATTTCCAACTGAAGGCCAATCCTGGTGCGTGGAATTTGAAACTTAGACAAGGAAAGAGTCAAGATATCTACGATATCTCTAATGTCGATGGATTGAATGCGGTACATGAAGTTAATGAGGGGGAGGTCCGAGTAGTCATCAATTCTTTTAGGTAGCTTTTATATCTCTTAAATTTCCAACTGAACGTAAATCAGATTTTTTCGAAGTTGATTTGAATTTTACATGGTCAAGATAATCATTACAAAAGTCATTTTATTTTTCCAGATCTCACGTTCTCAAGGTCCGAGTAACCAAAAAACCTGAGCAAATGTCTGCTGACCTCCTCTCGGACGATGAGCCTCAAAGTGGAATTTGGGATTCAATCACGTCAACCTTCAAATCGACAAGTGACACGACCGCCGACACCATTAACATCTTTTCGGTTGCTTCCGGTCATCTCTACGAGCGTCTCTTAAGAATTATGATGCTCTCTTTGCTCAAACACACAAAATCTCCCGTTAAATTTTGGTTTTTGAAAAATTATTTGTCACCTAGTTTCAAAGATTTCTTGCCTCACATGAGCAGAGAATATAAATTCGATTATGAGCTGGTAGAGTACAAGTGGCCAAGGTGGCTTCAGATGCAGACTGAAAAGCAGAGAACCATTTGGGGCTATAAAATCCTCTTCTTGGATGTTTTGTTCCCGCTTGACGTTAAGAAGTTTATTTTTGTAGACGCTGATCAGGTAATTTTAATAATTCTTTGATCTCTTTATTGCCCATTAATAACATACATTTTAAGATTGTGCGAGCTGACATGAAAGAACTGAACGAAATGGACTTGGGTGGAGCTCCTTATGCTTACACACCTTTCTGTGATTCCCGAAAAGAGATGGATGGCTTCAGATTCTGGCGGCAAGGCTACTGGAGGAATCATTTGCAAGGCAGACGCTACCATATTTCTGCACTTTATGTTGTGGATTTGAAGCGTTTCAGGAAAATTGCTGCTGGAGATCGACTGAGAGGACAATACCAAGCACTGAGTCAGGATCCCAATAGTTTATCTAATTTGGATCAGGATTTACCTAATAATATGATTCATCAAGTTGCTATTAAGAGTTTACCACAGGTAAGTTGAAATTTATTCTTAGAAAATATATCTTATTAATCAAATTTGATTAAATTATAGGAATGGCTCTGGTGCGAAACTTGGTGTAGTGATGAAGGTCTTAAGACTGCCAAAACAATCGATCTCTGTAATAACCCCTTAACCAAGGAGGCCAAGCTAACTGCCGCTCAACGTCTTATTCCTGAGTGGCCTGATTATGATAATGCAATTAAGAACCTCATGGCTAAAGTAGACGAAGCAGAGCATGAAGATGAGAGCAAAAAACATTCCGAGAAAGATGATACAGAGGAAAAAACAGCTGATGTAAAGAAAGACCAAAATAGACATATTGAGCTGTAGATTACCAATATTTTTTATGATTTGTCTTTTAAATTATTTTTTGTATAAATTCCTTAAAGTTTTCCCCCGAAATAAAAAATTAAATAAATGACTTTCGCCATAAATTGATTTTCAATGATAAATTTATAGTTTGTTTAATGATGAAATTCTATTTTTTTAATTTTTATTTCAAGTAATTTTTTGGAATCATCGCAATTAATTCAAAATCAAAAAATTTAATTTTATTCGAATTTTATTTAAAATATTATTACGATCATCTAAAAAATCTCAATCTACAGCAAATATCTCAACTTTTGTACCTCTTTTAACGCATCGCTAAGTATCCGTTGCTCGGGACAAATCAAATCCAACCTCTATCCCTACAACATCGAAAACCTTTCAAAATAAACCGCTTTACAAATGAAACGACGAGAAAATATTTCTTACTCAGTTTTATTTTAACTACCGAGTAGAAAAGTTTACATTCGGTCACAATTTTTTACACATAGCTTAACATTTATTTTTCTGCCTTTTATTTTTATTGTTGAACGAATTTCTGAATTCTCCACTTGAATCACCAACCGAATAAAGTGAAATAAATAAAATTAATTGATTTGTGTCCAAAACCACCAAACAAGTGAATTAAGTGATTGAATCCAATGAATTAGCGGAAAGAATCAAAAGAAACAGCAAAAATAAGAAAATCGTGTTCAATTGTTTACGATCGTTTAGTGAAAAATAGCACGTTCATCGTCAATCAATTAATCAAATTGGTAGCATAAGGATCAATTAGTGCATTAGGAATAAAGTGCGGCAATGAATGAATTAGTGTGAATCCAATTAAGTGCAAAATTTGCTAAATTCCGAAATATTCCGAAGAATAAATTCTTAATTTCAATTGGATCTTGAGCTTGGAAGATGTTCTGTCCAAGCAAATTAGTTAGTCCCACTAATTCTAAGTTTAGTCGGAGAATGAGCTGCTATTATCAGTTCAATAAGTGGGCTTTAGTGATCCTAGTGTTAATTAATTTAAATAGCTACTGTCTAGCAGCACTCTCGACGACACCAGCTCCAGTGACAAGTGCACCACCGGCTAATACTAATAGCCATCGGATCCTTGACTCACTTGCTGTCTCTTCACCCGGCAGTTGCTCTAGTGTTCACGATTTATTCGAGAAAAGGGGGGTCAACAATCAAGAAATTCCAACGAGCCGAGCGAAAGGTAAGACTTTATTAATATGGGTGCTAAGAATAATGATTGACTATTGGGGAAATATAATTGTAGTTTTTAAGACATTTGAGTAATTTTTTCTCACTAAAATTTAATTGAATCGAAAGTTTCGAAAATACAATAAAGAAGAAGACACACAGTTAAAGATAACAAAGTTAATGCCTGTTAAAAATTGTTTCTATATGGAATGAAGTGGTTATGATCTTAAAAAAGTCTGAAGTCATATTCTATCAAAAATATCAAAAAGTGAATATCTAGTAACTACCTTCTATAAACAAATCAAAACCCTAAAAATTTCTCAACACTCACCAGTACTCCACACAATTCAAAGAAACACCTCAAATACTTATTATACTCATTACTTTCATTCACTCCAATATTCCTTATCATTTTCCAAGAATCTCGCATCAAAAAAAAGTATCAATTACTCGGAAAAGCTTCAAAAATATGCTATATCAAACATAAAATACAAATACTACAGAAACACCAATAAAACTCCTGAGATACTCCCTGAAAATATGTAATTACTTAATTAACTCTAAATAAAATTGAATTAAACCGGCAAGATGCAAAAGATTTGAAATTAATTGCTAGGTCGGTCCTAGTTGCCGTCCCAACAAAATATTTAGTATCATTTTGCAATTTTCCTCAAATTTGTCACCCTTCTCGATTAAATTTTTGTAGAATGTTTGCCAGAAATTTTGTATCTTCACTCTTCTACTTTTTTGCCTGAAAGAACTTAAAATGTTTGCTGTGTGATATGCTTTATATGGTTGCTTTGCATACTTTTGCTTACTCTGAGCGATGATTGACAATCACAATATTTTTGGGTGACACCGGTTCAAAATGATGAATTATGGCTTAATAGCTCAGTTTAATTTTAATGTCGCATTGTGTAACTAAAATATTGATGAAAAATTCAATGTGCGGATTAATTCTTTCTATAGGGGAAATCCTGTGTGTTTGGAATTGTATTTTCAATTTTGTTAAAAAAATTTTATAGCATATCAACAATTGTTGTCTTTTGAAAAGTTCCGTTCAGTTATTATTATTTTTGTTTTTCATGAATCTATTATACTCTAGGTTCAATTCTCCTTCTTTCTCCTTTTTCATGACTTTCACTTTAAAATAAAAGCATTTCCCCCCACGAAACCCCCGAAATATAATTATCTCAGTCTTCGAAACCCTCATGAATAAAAAATTCAATATATGCCTAATAATTTGGTGGCATTTCCACTAAAGCACACATCATTTCATTATGATCAGTATATTTCCCATACGCACGGGTTTTTCGCCTGGCAAACTGTTGAAAAAACTGTTGCCAATGTTAGCGCAATTTCAATCGATTTTGCTTATATTTACTTTACGCCGCGTTGTTTGAAAGTGAGATTAGACGAGGAGCAAGTCATTAACCGCTAGAACACACTTTTCCGTAACCAGCTATTTGGCTGGCTACGTGGATACGAAGGTGAAGTGGTTTTCATAATTTTTTGATAATATTTATGTTTCATTTTGAGGGTTATGGAGGGTTTTCATTCCATTTGCATAGAAATTGTGGAATATTTTTGAAAATAGGGGAGAATTTCATGCAATTTGTTACATTAAGTGACTTTAAGTGCTTTGAGTGCCTAATAATTGTTTTTTTATACAAATTCTTTTTCATTCGCTGCTAATTGGCTGTAAATATTGGGTTGATATGCTTCAAATTGAGGCAAAGTTTCCGTAAAATTGATTTACTACATGGTTTTTGCAAACATTATTCTGCTACTAAGCAAGTAATTGATGATTTAGTAAGGTTATGCTTAATTTTTCACGTAAATCACTTATTTCATCTATCAATTTATTTTGTTACATGAGTTTGTTACATGTAACTTTTAATGCATTTCTCGTGTAACATAATAAAAACTTATTTCCAACACGAGTTACATTACATTGCCACCTTAATAGCATTTTCACAAGGGTTCCAATTTATAACTTTATGTCCCTTTCTTGATTTATGTACCCAAAATGGCACAACAACAAATAACGACCCTAAAACCCGAACTCTGTCGATTATATTGATTTACCCGTGTTTTATCACAAAATAATCACAGAAAGCAATAAAATAAGCATGCTGTCACTTGCCCTGCATTTCTTTTGTCACACTTTATCACTTATTGTGCAATTTACTCGTTTTACTAGCAAATTTATAATTTTAATATCAAATGCAACCCCCCGACAAGCAGTGGTCGCTGTTTTTGCCTTTAATAATGCTGCTGGCACATTGTCTAGTATTTTATGATTATTTGGGTAGAAGTGCAATACAATTGTGTTCATTTTCGTTGAATTTTGCTGATAAATTAGTTAAATTTCGAAATTGTTTGCACAATTTTTGTCTAATTTTGATACATTGTTGGCTTTTATGCCTGAAACGCTTTTTGTGGCAGCGTCAAAAAATGGAATAAAAGTTGAATGGATTGGAAGAGGATGTAGATTAGAGTGAGCTGCAGGGCAGATTTACTTAAAGCTGTTGCTTTTTGTGGGAGTTTTGGGAGATTGGTTTAGGTTTAATGAAATTTCGAATAAAGTTCTCATAAATTCTAGAAGTCTTCCAAATATTTTGGAAATGATTTTTTTCCATCTTAAATTTAAGATATATTTATTCATGATTCCGTGGGATCAAATCTGGTTCAATAAAAGCATTTTTAGCATCCAAGCTAAAAGTAACATCCACTAAAATATTCTCCAGCTGACTCTAAACCATCAACCATAAAAAACAAAATAATCTGTCATAACCCACAAACTTTCAACTCGGCAACTAAACAAAAAATCGTGTGGAAATTCCAAAACACTGGCTCGCACACGATTAATGCTTATGGCTTATAATCTATCTCCATTAGAGTTGCTGTAGTGCCTACAGTGCCCACAATGCTATAGTTCTTCAATGCTTGTTCAATTCTTGTATTTTTGTGAACTGTGGTGATGTTTCTTCTTCTTATTCCGCAAGTTTTGCGATCTTCTTGGCGATTTCTTGTGATTCTCGGACTTTGCGTTGCTTCTTGTTCTCGAGTTGTTCGAGATTATCGCTGGTTGATAACATTCCTGCTGAAATGAGATTTGCATACGCGATGGAATGCGCTGAGAGCTTGGCTGTGTGAATGAATGTGCATTGATGTGGATTTCGAAAGGTGAATTTATTAAAATTCTTTCATCATTTTAAAATGAGAGTTTTCATCAATAAGAATTTGTTAGATAAATCAATATCAACAAAATTAGAATTTTCAAAACAAAAAGTTTGAAATGAAAAATTTAATGCTTGAAGATCACATTAAATCAAATATAGTATAAAATAAACTAATTTAAATCAACAGATGAACATTTCTCAACAGTACCTCTTTTTAACGCAATTATCTTCCTCATATTGCAATCTCACATCCTTTTTTGAGAAGTTATCAAAACAAACTTTTAAAAATTGGTTGAAAAAATTTATAATCCCTGAAATTACATGCACCACACTCTTTTCTAGAGGTGCAAACTTTTATTCGTTCTGCAACACGTCCAAGCTGATTATTACCTTTAATACCTTCGACCCATTATCTTGGCTATATTCCTCACTTTATTGCAACGAATTTCGAGTATTTTGTTAGTAATTTTAGCTGAAAAGAATCCAAAATAAGAAAATTCTGGCTAAAAAGTTGGAGAGAATTGGAGAATGGAGGGCACATTATGCTCCGATTCAGGCGCCAAGCAACTGTCTAGAACTTTGTACTGCAATACTGCGGACTCAATAACTTCAATGGCCAGGCAGTTTTTATTTATTTCGGGAAAAAGTGAATTGAAAGAATTGAAAAGAGGAAAACGAGGAGAAGGAACTGGCCGGAGAAGCGCACACAAAAGAAGCTGAAACATTCCTTTGGCCTTTGTGTGTTGCAGGCGAGAGTATAGTGTTGTTGTTGTTGATGCGACCTGGAAATTCATTCTTTACTTTTTTCTCTACAAACGAAGACTTTATTGGATTGCTATAGTCTTTGAATTAAAGTGTCTTGTTGTCCGCTTAAGAAGATATCTTTTTGTTTTAAGATTCATAATACATTTTAGCGTGGCTCAAAATTATACTGTGAAACTACCTCCACGTATCAAAACAGTTGAAGCTAGAATAATTCTAAATCCTTGCAAGTCCTGCAATCTCTTTCCACTACCTTCACTTAATAATTTTAATTCTTAAAAAAAAGACTTTTTCGAGCTCTTTTCGTGTTGTTCTCGTGCAGCGCTGTGTATTTTTCCTGTGAAAGCCTTTGAAAGCTCATTGCCGGCCCCAGCCACATGATGTGTAAGATGAAATATTTTATTTATCCCATACCTCGTGATTCTTTCTAATGTTTCTAATGGATTCACACACAAACCGTTTATGTAGTTCGTAAGAAAGGTAGTGCAGGCATTGGCAGGTAGTTGTTACATTCTTACAGTCTTTGTGTGTATATATGGAAGCGTTGCAGTGATTCACACAAAGCTGATGAGAGAGATTTATATTGGAGCAAGAGTTGAATATCATAATATGCAACAATTCTAACGTTTATTATGACAAATTTCAAAAAAAAATCCAAACTGAACTATATCTAATTATTCAAAAGTGTCCAATAAGACACTTCATCAACAAAAACAAAACTTGAACCCCAAAAAAATAAAGAATAAATATTCCCATGCTGATACATCAGCTCGCCATGCTTGCAGCGCTATACAAAAATTATCTGCTTTTAACTGCTTCAAATGAAATGTTGTATTATTCGGTATTATGCATCATTAGTGTCATTAGTGTCACGTTATCGTAATATTGTTGTATCGTAAAATTATAATATTGTAATATCGCATTTTTTTGTTTATATGAAAAAGAAGATAAAATTTGATAATTTAGAAAAACAAACAGAAAGTTTCTCGGACGGTTAAAAAATCTTTTTTTAAATCCACAAATCAAATAATTCGCAGGTTATTCCAGAAATTCTGACTAATCACTTCCATCTCTAAATTCGTCACAAATTGTTTCTTTAAATCAATTAAACTTAAAAAACAACAAATTACCTTTAACTTAATCAAACATCTTGCAAGCTAATGACCCTTCCACAGTTCCATAATTTTACAAGCCCTCCAATTGCCTGCAGCCACCAATTCCCAAGAACACTTTCGCCCGTTCCAACTTAATTCAACGGATCTTTTGTAGCTTTTGTGGGACAGAAATGGGAAAAACTTGTAATTTATCACCGAAATTTATCTTTCCGAGTATTCCCAGTATTTCGAGTCCCATTCAATAGAATTGTTTTTGATATTTTTTGATGTTTTTTATTGTAAGTAAAACATTTAAAGCGAACAATGCGCAAAGAGAATAACAATGAATATGCATTAGATTGGGCCACCTACTTCAATGTTTCTCTCAGGTCTTAAATTGTTGTAGGCTCTCGCACACTAAGATATGATAAGGAATCGTTATTTTGATCAAGAAAGTTATAATTTAAAGAAGTAACTTTGAAAATTGTCACTTTTCTCATATTTTTTAAATACAAGAAAACTATTTTTAAAGTCCATCCTTCAAAATAATAAATAATTCTTGAGTTATTTATTTAAAAAATAATGCGAACGCTTATAGAACTTAAAGACTGAATATATTTTACAGAATTCTCCAAAGCCTCGAAACTGCCTTTTAATCCTCAAAAAGTCATAAACTGTAATGGTCTTGTGATTGAGGCGATTGAGGTAGTGGCAGGTGCATGTTGCTCAAATATTCTTCACATATTGTTGCGTATTAAATGTATATTATAAGCATTAAATGTATTATATATTTAAGCGCTTGAATGGACTCTTTTAATACTTTGAGAGATTGTTGAAATTACTGTGAACGATGCTGGCGATGCTTGTGATGAGGATTTTCATTCATAAATTGAAAGAAATTTGAAATGTAAATTGAGGTAATTTGTGGAGACTTTTCATTTAAGCTCAACTGAAATGTGCCAGGAAAATTAAGTCAATAAAGATTAGTTTTCAAAAATATCGCCAACTCCACAACTATAATAAAATGAAAATGTTTTTGAATAATTTCTAGATTTTTACTCGACTAAAAATTTATTTGCAAAAAACGTTTGTGTCGTAAAATAGCAAAAAATGTTTAAAAATACAAAAGAAATCACTATCATTAAAATTATGATAATTCTTCTTAATAAAATAAATGTCTGCCAAAAGTGCTTTAAAAGGTGTCTTACCTCTCCTTATTTCAATACAGTCTAGCTCAAATGTCTTCAATTTAACTGAATAAATAATCATTTGTAGATATTGGAGACTTGTTTAGTTGCAGACAGATGCTTAGATGCTCCTCCTCGACAATATAATCAGTTGCTACAGATTCTATACAGTTGCTTTTTTTGTGTCTACGCTAATTAGAGCACTAAACGTGACACCACCTCTTTGCAGCTGCTGCTGCGCTTCTCAGAATTTTTGAATTTTCCATTTCACTGATTTATAATTAGATCAATTTCATTTTGATCAATATTTAGGAAAAGAGTTGGTCCCTGTAATTTGAACTAAATTTGTCTAGAAGATCAAGAAGGTCAAAGTCTCAAAATAACCTATAACGGTTTTATCAAAGAAATATTTTTTGCACATTTTATAGCAACTTTATTTATCTTTTCCAACTATAACAAAAAAATTAATTAAAAACACCTTGTGACGTCACAATCCCACATTACCTATGCAAGATGACTAGATCCAAGATCCTACCACAGATACGGTGTCCATTTCTCATTCCAGCCCATTATAATGCTTTAATAATTTCTTAATTGAGCCGTTGCTTAGTCTGCTAAACGTTGCAGCTAATGCTTCCCATGGTCTGGTATAAAAATTTAAATTTTTTAAATTTACGTTATCGCGCACACAGAATCAGTGACTGTGCTTTTGCCCGTCTCTCTCTGTGTCGTGTTTCGTCCACTTGGCGGCTTTTTGGCTTTAAAAGTCTTAAAGCACCTCTAATATAGAATATCCGACAATATCAAATTTCATCAAGGAAAAAGTTTATAAATTGTGTAATTCTTTTTAATATTTTGATTATTTTTTTTGGCGGTTTAAAAAAAGGCAAAACAATGTCTTTATGGCTTTTTGTCTGTAAATAATATAAATGAAATAATATATTAATCTAAAGTTCGCAATCCTTCCGTCACTTTATTTTTATAAAGTTTTGGTTTATTTTAAGTTTAAACATTTTTGAATTTTCGGTGGTCGAAAAATATTTTTATTGTGATAGTGTTGTGTTGTGTGATATTTGATGAGTTTGATTCAAACTTCTTGAAGATTGTTTGATATTTAAGAAAACTGTTTGGATTTGTGTGAGTGTTGTTAGTTTTCTTGTTGGTTTTTTAGTTTTTGTTAAGCTTATCGCGCTTGGACGGATCTTCCAGCTCACAAATCGCGTATTCAACGTTCTTTTATTACCAAATCATCGGTTTTATCGAGCTGATGTTTTGGTTTTAAGGTGCATTTGGACACTGTTTAAATGTTTTTGTGGTTTCAGTCTGATTTTAAAATAAAAAGCCGAATGTTTTAGATTGAATCTTATGTTTCTACGTATCCTTTCACTTATTGTAATCAACATTTTGTTCCTTTTTGCCACATATTTCATTGATATGCTGATAAATTTTTATTTCTACCAAAAATCTTTAAACACTGCAGAAGAAAAAGAACATTCCCTCACAACCGCCATATAAATGTAATAAAATGGTATAAATGTTATGCATGCTCTTGCGTGCCTTATCGGCCATAAATCGCATCGCATCGCTTATGCCAGCGGATTTTCTGGCCATAAAAAGGTAAATGATTCATCAAGTGGTCGATTTGCTTGAAGAAATCTCCATAAACTCCGTAAAACTCGGTAATCTTTCATAAATTTCAATAAAATTCTATAAAATACTCAAAACAAGCTGAAAACGTCCATAAATTCTAGTCGACTGCTTAGAGTTTTTGATAAATATCTTAGAAAATTCCGTCTTTAATTGCTCGAAATCATTTCTGGTAACTCTTTTGCGTCCACTTTGTTTTAATTTTATTAATTTTTCATGAATTTCATGAGTTTGTGGACATTCGAGGTGTATTCTGGCTTGCTGTGTGTGCCTTTGCATTAGAATTCCATTCTGCTCGACTGCCTCTTGTGTTTAGTTTGTAGTTGATCGTCTTTCTGGTGTGTCTTTTGATTATTTTGCTTGCATGTTTAGCTTGTTGTTTTAATGTTCTATGGGTTTCCAGTGTGTTTAGTGTATTTAGAATTCTTTCCTTGCCGCTTTTTCTTCGGTGCGCTTGGCTGGACAAACATGAAAGAGGTCTCAAGTGGTTGGGACAGTTAATTGTGTGTGCTTACACCTTTTTGAACGTTGTTTTGTCTCTTTTAATTTGGTTATAGAAGGGAAATTGAATTGTTAAACGACTTTTATGGGATGGTTTGGAGTTTTTATTGAAATTTTGGAGACTTTACTCTGGATTTTAAATTGTAACCAGTGATTGTATTTTTATAAAAAATATTTTCACCGACAGAATAAATTTGAAATTTACTAATGTAATATGAAAATAAATTTATTCTAATTTTAACGGTTTTTCTAGTTCCTTTTAATTTAATCACCTACAATTGTTTTAATAACTATTTTATTCATAATTTCCATTGAAATACTTTCTAGCATTGTTCCACAAGAAACCACATAAGAATTCCATAATCAAAAAACATTAAACTAGAAAGTTGAATTAAATCTCAATTTGCACTAATTATCACTTTATTCATTTTTTAATTGCTTTAAACACTGCAAACACGAGTTTTTCTGGTTCTCGGTAATTTTCAGTGGCTTCACTAACTTTTGTAGCTTCTGTATCTTCATGAATTTCCCACAGGAAGTTCAACTTAATTAAACTTGTGCAAAAAGTACAAAAACTGCACAACCCAACAATTTGGCGAGCAATTTAGTGTTTTAAATGCAATCAATGCCATTATATGTGCAATTAAATCAATTAAATGTTTATCAATAAACTTGAATCATTTGCTTTCTTTGTGATACTTCGCATAAATTGCCATAATTTTTCGCATAATTCTCGATATAAACATAAAAAGTTAATTAACCCATCCAACTGCTTGGACTTTAGCAACAAATATAAATGTTTCAAGTGTTGGAAGTGCTGAAGATTACTCGTATAAAAAAGTTCTGTAAAAATTCGCCACGGACCAGCTTTTCCTCCATAATTTTTATTAATTTCCTATCAGAATGCAATAAATTTGCATTTGATTCGCAATAAAGACAAGGAAATATAATGGATTGCAGTAAAAATTCGATTAAATTGTGCTAAAGTGAAAAAAAGAAAGTACGAAATTACCAAGACTTTTGTATTTTTAAGATGGTACTCAACTTTGCTCTTAAAAAATTATTAAAAACTCATTCAAAAATGCTTAAAGTTCTTTAAACTGCAGTTTCCTCCCGAAAAACCAACATAAATTCGAACGAAAAAGCCAAACTCTCAAGCCAAAAAGTGCAAATACTTGTTGCTCCGCGAAGCAACAGTGCAGAATGCAGTTCAACCAGTTGCACACAAATAAGTAAATGCGGACCGTCCAGTGCATCCCGAAAAAATCTTTAAATAACCTTTAAAATCTCTGAAATTGCAAAACACTGAAAAACACTGAGATTGCTCTTGAAAACCTGCACTGAGAAAAAAAAGTTGCAATCATTAAGACACATTGTGGCGTATATGGACCTAAGACACTATTGTCTTAATGATTGCAATTTTTTGTGTCTTAACGATTGCAACAATTTTGGGTTTTTGGTGGTACTTTGTCGTACCCAGTGCAACACAAAAAGTTGAAAAAAATCAAGAATTGTTGGTTGTACACAGTACAACTCAAATTGTGTGGCACGTGTTACAACTTTTGGTCTTAAAGATTGCAAATTTGTGTCTTAAAGAAAATTCCGGAAAATTCGGAAAACTCGACCCATGAAAGTGGAAAACCAAAAAAAATGCAAAAAAGAACATATCCACACACTTTTACTTCGCTATATTTATCATTAGAATCTTTTAAAATTTTGACTGCACCTGGAGTTGAACCGCCGACTTTCTGGGGACTTATTAAATTTCTGCTTTCTTTACCGCGCGCGTACCGATTTGACCATGGTGACTTGTGAGAGTCTCAACGTTATGTACTTACTTAACGATAAGGCATTGTTTTCACAATTTTGATTGAAATAATTCCCAAAAATATCTGAAAAATCATGTGAGAATAGTTTTTGAAATATATATTTCAAAATAATTACATTATGCTCGCATTATGCAAAAAAGAAGTTTGTAATTAATTCAAAAAGTACATTAATTTATTTAGCAAACTTTTATTAAATAAATATTAAATTTTTTTCATTGTTAAGAAATTTTAAGATCTTTTTTTTTAATATTTAAGATTATTTTTTAAAATTTCTAGGATTTTTTAAGATTTTTTGAATTTTTTTGGAAAATTGAAGATTTTTAAAAAATTATCCTAAGATTCGTAAGAAATTTTTAGGATTAAAAAAAAATTAATGATATAAAATCAATATGTGAAATTTTCGCAATCCAAATCTAAAGTTTTATTCTATTTTACGTATCAATATGAGAGTGTTTGCTCGTTTGACTGAAAACAAATCGATATTTTACATATTCTCAGATAAATCAGTGATTATTCATATTCAATATGCTAAATTCATAAAAGGTTAGTTAAAAATTTTTTCTTATATGAAAAAAACAGAGGCAAAAAATGTCAGTTGGAAAGTACACACAGCGTTTATTTTTTGGTCAGATGGTAACTTGATATCTCAGAACACGAAATTTAAGCTTCAACGAATGACATGATAACGAATTTTTTTTCCAAAAAAATATCTGGAGCCACCAGATCATCCCACCAGCTGGTGGTGGACCCAATTCTGATTATGATCTGTTGCTAACTCTTAATTTTTAACAACTTTGCTGAAGAAACCGAATCGCTAACTTGTACCGTTCGGGAGTTATTTTGTAAACGGACAGACGGACGGACAGTGTATGGAAAATATCAAAATATTAAATGATTGAATTATTTATGATTTTAATTTTTTTCGTGAATCTTATTGATAGCGTAGTCATTTGATTTTCATAATAAACTGCACACGCAACTTTCAAAATTGCACAAGTTATTTTATTTCCGGATAGTATACGATCTTTGTTGAATTTGCCATAAACCATAAAATGTTTTAAAATTTCTTTCATTTTTAATTTGGTGGTAATTTTTGATGTCTTCTGCTAAATTTTTTAATTAAAAAAAACGTTCTTTTTGATCTTTTAAAAGTATGAAAAGTTTGTACCAGTTACAACAAAAAGTTGTAAAGGTACCACCAAGTACCACCAAAATATTCCTGAAAAATGTACCACCAAAAAATTGTAGGTAAAACCACCATACCACCAAAAAGTTGTTTTACGTGCAACCAAAATAAATTCACGACACAAAGTGGGACTCGGAACAACTTTGTGTCGTACTACCACCAACTTTTTTCTCGGTGTGCAAAAGAAAACAGCCGAGAAGTAAAAAAAATTGAAAAACGAGCTGTGAGGTAAATTCCTCCCAAAAAAAGCGAAAAGCAACAAAAAATGGCAAAAAGAATGAATAAAAAAAGTTCACCTGAATCATTTTATTCTTTTTGCTCGATTCTTATGAAAATTTGGTACAAAACTATACACATAAGTTTTAAAAATTAAATTTCTTGAAAAGTGCCGGCTTTTTCTCCAGAAAAAATTAAAAGAATTTAAAAGAAGTTAAATTTTTAAATTGTACAGCATTTTTTTATGGATTGGATGGACTTTTTGGTGTGTGTTTTGAAGATTTTGGTTTTTTGATTCGCATTTTGGTTGCAATTTTAACTCTTAACGGATTTTTTTTTTGTTGGTTTTTAAGACTTGCGAATAATTGACTTAAATCTATTGACAATTATAAAACTTTAAATTGCTTTTGGAAAATCAATAAAATCAATCTTACCTTAACTTTCAGTTGAGAAAACTTTACTTAAGATTTTTTATTCGATAGTTAATTTCAATTGTTCGACTTTTCTTCTTTCATCAAGCGAAATTCCATTTAACTGCAATACTGCGTGGGAAATGTGCAATTAAAAATCTTTTCGGTTTCTTGGTTTCAAAGAGGAAATGTTGCAAAAGTGTATTCTTTATTTCTTTCTATTGCTCCGGTTGAGTTTTTTGTAAGAATTCTAAAATTTTCAATAATGTTTTAATGAGATTTGCTCGAAATTTCTTTCATTTCCTCTATACATTTTTAAGTAAGATACTTTTTTCTTTATGACACTTTCTTGCAGAAATCTTAAAGCAGCAACTTCCAGCCACTTGAAATATTCAAGTAATTTATTAACAAACTCTTGTCTTCCTTGTTCATTAACTTTTCAACAATTTAGTGACATAGGGAAGTTTCTTAACAGTTCAATCCTCCAAGATAGATGAGCCACTTAAGAAAAAACTTGAGGCGAGAAAATCCGACAAACAATTTATTTTCACTTAAATACTACAAATATCTCAAATAACTCAATCAGCTCTTTAATAATTTTTGAATTTTTCAAGATTAATATTTTTTCTCTTCAATTTTTCAAGTGGTGTTTGCTGAAACTGCCGGAAAGATAAGATTTGAATTTCTACTTATAAATATTTTGAATTTGTAGAAGTTTTTCAGAAATATTCAAAAAAAAATGTTGTTAAATTGAAATTGGGGGGGAATTTTTGAATTTTCTTAATTTTTTACTAGAACTTTTAAGAATTTTTAAAAAATTTAAAGAATTCTTAAAATTCTTTAGCAATTTCAGTATTTCTTTTATACTTCTTTAATTTATGGAAAGTTTATCTTTAAAGTCTTCTGAAACTGTTTTGAAATACTTTCAAAACACTTTATAACATTTATACACTTTATTAAGAGCTTAGGGAGTTTAGTGCGGCAATTAGCATGGCAATTGAGCTGGAGGAACATCAAAAGCACACAGAATTAGAAAACTACACGAAAATTAACGGAATTTCTGGGAAAAAGTTGCTGTTTTGGTCTTTGAAGATTTTTAGGCAAGATTTTGAGATTTTCAAGATTTCAAGGGGGTGATGTTGGAAATTATTGAATGTTGGCATAATTTTGGTTTCATCTTGCATAGTTTGACCATTTCAAGTGTGAAAAATATTTAGATGTGTCCCAAACTTTATAAATTATCCGTCCCTCCTCACCTCCAACCGTCATCCAAAAATAATAAAAATCCTTTTCGCTCTTCCTTGTGCTCTTATTCTAGCTGTGTGAACAGCATCGAATCATGTTTGTGGAACAATAAACGGAATGAAGGCAACACAAGAATGCGAAGCAACCATAAAAATGCTTAACAACTCATTCCCTTCAATTCCATTCAATTCCACTATATATTCAGTGCAATGTTGCTCTTTTTAATAATTGTTGTGTTCTGTTGTTGAAGAAGGAAGGATCCTGTGAGTTTTCTGGAAATTAGCTCTTAATGTCGATGTTACAAAACTTTACGTTGTCACAAATATGAAATTCTTTTTAATTTGGAAAACAAAAATCTTATTCTGCATTAGATACTCTCCGAATGAAAAGCATAATCGAGACCTTGTTGTGATTTAATATTAACATGTACGACGCAAGAATATCAAAATACCATAAAAATATATTCATATACGCAAATCCTCGGAAAGAAAACAGATTTATAATAATAGATAATCCAATATCGCTTTCTCGACTTTGTTCTTGAGTATTCTTTAGGTTCTTTCAGGACTTGGGGGCTGAGTGCCTGTGTGTCTTTGGGAATTGTTTCAGGTAGGGCACTAGTTACACTTTTTGTATGGTTTTCCAAGTTTTTTCAAGCTCTTTTGATCATGTAATGTTTTCAAGAAATATTTGTGAGTATTTGTATGTGTTCTATACGAACAACCTGTTTGTCTGTTGCTCTGTTTCAAGTCTCTACTGTTTGATTTGGAAAATATATGAATGTAAAGGTATAGAAGTTAATATTTGTTAAGGATCAACGATAAAGTCATCTAAGGAGTTGGAAAGGCAAAAGTTGCACTTGTTGAGATTAAAAGGTTGTTTCTAGATTGTTTGTGTTTTAAAAATGCTTTTTTAACTTATAGCTCGGGAATGGAATATTATAAAAAAATCTAAATACGTTTTTAAACGCTACGACATCTTGAATTCAATTCGCAAATTATGTCTTTTTATGTCTTTTTTAATCTTCAAATGCCCCAATTTCAATATTAATAAAAAAAGATCCACTAAAACATTATTCCATAATACCTTAAAATACAATGAACTATTATGCTAACATATGAGCAATGAAAACACTAACTAAAACCACTCATTTGCATGCAATTCATCCAGCAGATGCTCTGCTACTCACAGAAAGATTTTCAATAAATTTCTACAAGAAAACTGAAAAACTTCCAAAGGTCAAGATTTTCGAGGGAAGATTTACGACTTTCATAGCAAAAACTGGATACTCAATAATAATTCAAACAACGCATAACGGCTTGAAAGAAAAATTAAAATCAGAAAAAATTAATAATGAGCACTTAATGGACCGCATGAACCAATTAATTCCAGCTCCACTTTGTTACTTTTTTTATGAGCATTTTTTTATAATCGACGCACAATCAAAGTTTTGTTCATTCGATTTTACTTTTATAAGCCAAATGCTTCAGTTCGAACAAGTTTATAAAAAGTTTCTTTTTACTTAAATTTTACAAATTTTGGTGTTTCTTTTTAAATTTCTTGTAGAACTTTTGGATGTATCGGTTTTTGGATCAAAAAATGAATTTGACTAGGTGTCCGTTTGCTTGTCACTGAAGGTTTTGATTAGAAATTTAAGTGAAAATCATTTTCTGGTAAGCTAACGACTCAATAAGTCGCTCATCAATCCCACCACCACTTGCTTTGTATCTTTTGTGAATGGAAAGGAATAATGGAATAAATAAAATAATCGATTCAGGGCTTTGTGGGTTTGTGTGGGCATCTTTAACTATTTTATCTGTATATTTTGCTTCAAGCTGATTTAACTTTTTTTTTAGTTATATAAAGTTATTCTTGTCTTTGTGAGGTTTTGTAAAGTTTTTTTGTAAGATTTGTACATTAAAATTAATTAAGTATACACTTGCTGCAGCAGCTATTTCAATTAATAGAATTATCTTACAATTAAAACAAATTAATTAATCAATTCGATTAATTAATTTGCCTTTTGTGTATGAGAGTTGGTTTTTATTAGTTCTATTCAGTTAATTCTCGTTTTCAACGCGTGAAGTTTTCATGGAGTTTTTCAAGTATTGGGGATGAGAATTCAGGAAATAAATGTTTTGCGCTTCGTCAAATGCGAGAATGTATTTTTGAATGTAAATTATAAAGACTAGAAAAATGAAAGAAACTAAAAAAAATCATAAATCTTCGAATATCCACAACCACCATTTAAGTTCATTTAAATAAATTACAAAATTATCCATGAAGCCGTTAAACTCCATCAAATAATTGTAATTATTTCCCAATAACCTTTTTGGCTCCATCATCCGAACAAAAGCAATAATTAGACCATTTCATTAGCGTATCGGCTCATTCAGCTAGAAAAAGGTCCAAAAACTCCAAATATATCCAAATTACTAAATATTCTAAAGATACATAATAATCTTCTAGAGCATTTCTTCTTAATATAATTATATAAAAAGTTTAAATGAATTCAAATAAATTCGTAAAAACTGGAAAAATCGAAAAAGAGCACGTTTGTTCAGGATCATTCTCAGTTTGTCCGTTCTTTATGGCTTTATTTGCTAAATTGTACATGAAAAGAGGAGATACCGAAGCTAAAATCCATATGTATCCATAGTATACCTATAAACTGTTCAAAGAAGCATAAAAACTCGACTAAAGTTGTCCAAAGTGAATAACAAACCAACATTGAGCTCCTATTTGATATTTACTCCACTATTTTCGTATTTTTCATATTTTCCAAATATTTTACAATGAGAAGAAATACTTTTAAAAACAGTTTTTAAAAAATCTCTCGACAAGACGAACATTCCTTTGTTGTGCTTCTTTGTTGAGTTTTCTTGCATTTTATTGCTTTAGTTCTAGTTTCTTGCACGAACGTTCAGGTGAAGCTAGATTTAAGTGAACTATTTTTAATTTTTTTTGAATGGATGCAACATATTGCTAGTTTTTGCACACAAAGCTACACAAAGAATCGTTTAGATCCATTCAAAGTGCAACAAATTGAGAGCAGAATTCAAGTTTTTTTAGGGAAGGGAAAAGTGGGCACATTTTGGGAATAAACATATTTCAATTAAAGCTGCTTGGGATTATGCATTTTTAAATATTCTTGTTAAGATTTGAATTCGTATGATATTATTATTTGAATAAAAATACTCCATCATTCCAAACTAGAACATTTACCTGATTTAGTAACTAAAAAGTATTTTAAAATTCTTATATTGTTATTGTAGTGAGAATATAGAATCTGAATATAAATTTGATAAAATATCAGGGATGTCAAATCATCTAAAATTGAATATATCCCTCTACCCCTGACCTAAACTCCAAACTATTTAAATACCATAGTAAATGTCTTTTTATGGTGAGCGGTTCAACTATCCTTGACATAATCCCGTTGATGTTCGCATTAGGCCAAACAAATGGAAGCGATAATTGTTGTTTTAGGCCGAAAAAGGACTTGTCAGCTTAGGATGGGCATTTTACTAGCCCATAAGATGCTAAAACATGGTTTTATTTGCTTACTCTATAGCTATTATTTGCTTCTACAAGGATTTTGTGGTGCTTTCATTAATATAAGAGAATATTCAGTTAAAAAAATGTTTAAGGAATATTAGGAACGTTAAGCGGAATATTAAGGAAAACGAAAGAATACTTAAGATGCTTTCAATTCCTTTCCAATTTCTTTTCAATAGCTATTGCTAGGATTACTCAAAAGGATTTATTCTGTTTTGTTTATTTGAGAAATTTACTGTTTCTTTCAATTTTCAGAATTTCTTCTAATAAAATCGATATCCTTGGTGCTCCATACATTCCCTGAGAATTTCACCAACTTCAGTTCATTCTACACTGAAAAGAAAAATTATTGCCATTAAAATATATTAATATATTGGAAGTGTATTTGATTTATTTTTTGAGCTCAATCAAAAAATCTCTTGCAGTGTACCGCAAATCAATAAAGTGATAAAGTAAAGAGCAAAATAGATACTTTACGAGTTCAACAGTAATAGAATATTCGCTACACAAAGCTCGTCCACATCCTAATTCCGGCTCAAAGAGCCCGAAAGCTTTGAAACTCGAATGGAAAAGCAGATTACGCTCCATTAAAACGATAAAATTTGTTGAAATTGGACAAAACGGCTGCAAGAATGAAGCTCAAGGATGAGCCGAAGGACAAATTGAGATTTCAAAGGTGATGTCACCTGCCACAGCCATTCCCACAACCATTGCCAGCTCTAACTAATTCACCAAAACGACAATCTCACTAAATTCAACGAAACTGAAGCTCGACCGGCGAAACTTCAAACGAAGTTATCTCAACTTTTGGAGTATTTCAGAGTTTTTGCTTGCAAATATATTGGAAATATTTTAAAATAATTTTTAATTTATTTAAAATGTTTTTGGTGAATTTTCGGCTGGGAATGATTTGAAATGGGAAATTTATGCAAATGGACCGTTTTAAGCGACACTAATTAATTTTGCGGGTTTTTGGTGGATCTTTCGCGTTTTAACGATTAATATGTGAAATCGGACAAATGCGATTATTGACGTTTGGCAGTGCAAAAGTTAGGGGAAGAGACGAGATGATGTCCCGGGATTTAAAATTGTAGCGCAAATTAATGAACTAATAATATTTTTGAAGATTTACGTAAATTTAATTTACGTAAAACCAGGGTTTTGAAAAAATTTTAGCTCTTCCCAAACAACCGTTGTAATTCCTGAACTTCACTCCACCCCGAGGCTTTGATGTGTCCAATGTGCCTTTATTCCACATATTTATATGCTAATTGGCGGAACTTCAAGCAAACGAACCAAAAAACACAAAAAGTGAATTGATTTGCATCTGTTTCACGTCTTACTGCTCACTTGATACCCTCAATAGTGGTGTTGGTGGGCTGTATTGTGAGCTGGCAAAATATAATTAACATATCAAATTAAGTAATCAGCTTGCCAAAGCTCCCAAATGTGGCAAGTTAAGCCGATTTGGAATTAATTGATCTGGATGGGAATTGGTTCGACTTGCGCGGCCTTTTTGAGGTGGATTTGGTAGGTGCATGGCTGATTTGAGATAAATTTTTTAATTTATAAATAAAGATGTTTGGTGAGCTGGTTGAGGTTGTTGGGCCAGTTATCGATTCATGCCGCGGAAATGATTTGGGAATTTTAAATTAGTTAATTAACTGAAATTCATTGAGCTTTTACTAATAATTTTCTTTTTCTCTATTTGCAGGTAAGACAGATAAACAACTTTGATGTGATTGGGAAAGGCTAACATTTTTATTGTTGAACAAATATTGGAAAGTAATAAAGTTAATTTATTTTATAGCTTTTTGAAATTTTCTACTGTTTTAATTGTTCGAACAGCAAAATAGCAGAAATGACACATATAAGACATAGATATGTGATCAAAATTGACAGAATAAATTTAAATTGCTTATTGCATACATTTATTTGAGTTTAATTTTATGCTTCAGAAATTTGGATGTTGGCTGGATTTGAACAATTAAAGCGATAACAATATTCATTATAATATTATTTGAATTGGTCATTTTAACCTCTCCATCACATTCATTAAATATTGTTTTAATCGTAGGGTGTATATATGACATTTTGTAACTATCTTGAAGATTTGTTTATCAACTCCCGCATCGAACATGCAAAGTAGCATCCTCCAGATGACATTCTAAGACCAAACCTACATAAATCCGGTCACATCCTGAAAAAAACTTAATCTCAAAACAGTTTTAAAAACGCTTCAACACTGAAAGCTCTTAAATATACTATAAAAGTCAT
Organism: Parochlus steinenii; assembly: GCA_038502155.1. Classification (NCBI taxonomy): domain Eukaryota; kingdom Metazoa; phylum Arthropoda; class Insecta; order Diptera; family Chironomidae; genus Parochlus; species Parochlus steinenii. The sequence goes on from JAXCIN010000039.1 coordinate 2,881,591, forward strand.
CAAACCAGTAAAAACATCATGTTTGCACATTCTTCAGGGGGTCGTAGATATAGCATTTATTCCTTAGGAATTATTCCTACCGTGTATTTACAGGCAATTTCTAATTGAATGTGCGTGCTGTTTCATTTTTTTGGTCTGTAGTGTGGGTTTTATTCCTTCAAATTGAACAAATATTAGTGAGAGGAATAAATTTATTCCTATCGGCCGATTTAGAGGAATAAAAAAAAATTTAATCAGAATGAGATTAATCAGACAGTTTTATTAGACAATATAACAAAATACGAGCTCTTCAGACAGAAATGAGACTTGAAACAGTTTTTAGAAAAGTCACAACACTTTTCTCTTTATGATTTGTGTATTTTTGGAGCATTTTTGGCTAAAATTGCAAAATATTGTTTCTGCTGGATCTTAACTGTCTGGATCTCAAATATGGTTATGTAGGTAAAAAGTATTTTCGGCACAAAAGGTTGAGGAAACTCGGAACTAGACCTACAGATCGCTTTAGCAATTGCTTATAGTCATCACAATGTGTGGTGGAACAGTTAAATCTTCTTAATATTGCTGTATTTGCCAACAAAAACAAAAAAAAAATTAGTTTTGTGTTTCCAAATACAGCAATATTAAGAAGATTTGACTGTTCTACCACACATTGTGATGACTCTAAGCAAATTCTAAAGCGGTATGTAGGTCTAGTTCTAAGTTGCTTTAACCTTTTGTGACAAAAATACTTTAATTTTTCATTGAATAATCACCATCAAAAATTGAATTTTTCGAGTTGCTTTTGTACAAGTGTTGGTTCCGTAAATACACGTTTCAGAAGGAATAATTCCTAGGGAATAAATCCTATATCTACGACCCCCTTTCCATCAGCAAAATCATTTCCACATTTTTTTGCCACTTTTAATGATGAAAATATGAGGAAATATTAATATTTATGAAAATGAGCCGAAAAGTAGACGGGTTGCATCCAAAACACTACTGGAAATGTTATTTTACGAACATTTTATAAGATTCTTTCACATTTTATTGCAGTAGGGCACATACTTAAATTCTTTGAAACATCAATACCAAAAATTTGAATCGACTAAAATAAATTTTAGTAAACAGGAAAGTTAATTTGGAAGGTGATTCATGGTAAACCTCTAAGCAAATCTGTTTTGGGAAACTTCAATTCTTTATTTGATTTTAGAAGTTATGAATGAATTTTTGATGAAGGGTTGCACTGCTTCAGACAAACAGCCGTAAAGCGGAAGTCAAGTTGATGAAATTTTGAATTTCTTGAATTTCTTCGCTTCCTACAAATATATATTTTTTGCAAATAACATTGAAATCTAGAAAATACTTCAAGAGCACACAATTGAATTAAATTTTCCATTATTGCTCGCTTATTGAGCATTTTAGCGACAATTCTGTGTGTTTTTCCGGATGTTTATCAATTTCCTAGATTTTTCCTATAATTTTTTTTTGCTACCTCATCCTTTTTCTATTTTTTGACTATATCTATCTTACTTTTATGGAGTCTCATTCACATCCAAGTACTTTAAATTTAATTTCCTTTTGAATGTTTGCCAATGAATTTGCTATATTTTCTAAGCAATTTTGAACATTTTGAAATATACTCTTAATACTTACAAAACAACTGTAAAATCATGCAAAATAATGCTTTTCTCGCATTATATCAGAGATCAAATTTCCATTTCAAGTTCAGTTGATAAGATCTGAAAAAGAAGATTCTCTTGAAATAAGGTTTTAATAACATGATAAAATCTAATCCGATTTAAGGCTCTGGAAATTTATTATTTATTTTCAATTTTCCGCTTTTCCGATGCTTGTTGCGGATGGAAACTCTAAGCTGCGATAGTTTAACGAGTTGTAGTCCGGAAGTGAGCAAAAAGAAGAAAAGGGAACAACTTCCAAGTACACATTATTGATCTTTCTATTAAAAGAATGCAATATTCAGCAATACAAGCATCATTGTAAAGATTTGTTTAGAATTCTTGAAAAATAATGAAGGGTTTTGTAGTGAAATTACTTTTGAAATATTGAAGGATTTATTTTTAATAGTCTTGAGATTAAAAATAAATTATAAATTTAAGAAAATATTAAATTCATTCAACATATTTTAAGCGAAAAAGAGGATGGCGAGAAAGAAAGGTTTTAAATGTCTTAAACGCTTAAGAAAACAACATCTGCGCGGTTTTCTTTTTTTTAAAGATAAAATAGTTTATTGGGTGCTAGAATGAGCTTGTGTTGCTTGATTTGCTTGAATTGTTAAAACAGCAATCTATGTTTTTCTTAAGACTGCAAAAGGAAGTACAGGAAATTGTTGGAAAGTAGAAAAACAGTTCAAGTTACACCGATTTGATATAGAAATTGGTTTGTGTCCATTAATTTCAAAAAATATGGAAGAAATTCAAGAAAGGATACGGTTGGGTGAAGGAACTGTTGCTTGGGCGGTGCACCAGAACAAAATGTTGTGAGTTCAGCCTCAAGTGCGTCAAAAAATCGATTACAAAATTCGAAACGAATTCTTAGAAGGGAGATTCTTGAGGAAGGTGATTTTTTTATTTTTAGAATCGAATTTTGTGATTTTTTCAAAAGTTGATTTAAATATTAAGTTAGATTATTTAAAACGCTCCATTAAAACTTCTAATTCATATACATATACCATCATCTCATTAATCAGAAATGATCCCAAAAATGCCCCAAAATCACCCTCTCTCTACAATCAAACATTTCCCTGAAAATAATGAATCGTTTGTAACATTGATCCGTGGTCAACGCGTACAATACAAGCATTTAAGCGAGCATTAGCATCTATTAAATTGTATTTGCCGTTCAGCAAGCAAACCGAAGAGGTGCAAGGCAAAGGAAGACATTAAGAAAGCAAATAATTTATCGGCAATTCATTTGCTCGCCGCATTAACTCTCCAGAATATCCAATAATAATAAGCGAGAGCAACCAGAAATATTCGAAAGCATTGAAAATTCACAGCAGAATTTTCATGCGGTTAAATGCAGAGATGTGTAAGTTGTTAATAGATTTTTTTATAAACAATGAGTTTTTTCACAAAATTGCAAGGTTTGAATTTAAAAATGAATATCGACGTCCAAGGTCCCAAATATTTGACATTGACCCAACGAAGCATAACTCTTCCAGCTTCCACATCCCTGCTTCTTACACAAAAGGAATTTTCTTCGTGTTTAATATTGAAAACATGGTTAAACGTTGGAATATTTTATTAGCTCGGTTTTATAGCTTTGGCCATCGATGAATGAGTATGCTTAAGCCCAGTCAAAGACTGCGCAATGAAATTTCATGCTCGATTTGAATGCAATTAATATATTTTAGCTTCATTTGTAGTTTTACCCATTTGGTTGAGAGAATCGATTTTAATGCTGCAATACTCTTCAATACTCTGCCATGTATTTAATATTGTTGTAGAACTTGAGAACTGCAATTCCAGGTCGTTAATGGGATTATATTGGAGTTCATTTCCCATAAAATGTCTGGATGAGTGAAGACTATAAAAAAATTCTTTTGGAACAGAATTTCAAGAACAAACATATTTGAAAAAAAAACTTTTGTAGCAGGATTAGCTAAACGCATTTATTTGATTAAACTACGAAATTTTTGGTTACTGTTATATCATTTGTTAAAGTAACTAAAAAACCTTCGCAATCTTATACTCTATGCTTATACTTAAACCAAATTGAAAAAAAAAAATCAAAGACGTCACCTGTTTCAATTCTTAGAATATTGAAAAAAACACAAAAGAAGCAAATAAATTGAATTATTGTAAGTTTTATTGATTCAAATTGAATATAATAAAAATCAATATCTACACATTATCAAAATTCACCGTAAATCAATTTAAAACCTTCACAAAAGTTAATTTTCTTAACTAATCCTCATAATAATTTCCCTCAAACATTCCCATAAACATAACCACATTAACCATCACAGCCAAATATGAAAAGAGAAATGCTTTCCCTTCTTCATCTTATTTTTTATCTTAAGCTTCTCCACCAGATTCCAGTTTTACCACAGAAATTGTGTGACCAACCACAATCTTCTCGACCGGCTTTATTGAACCAAAATGTATTAAAGTAACAGACAATCAATTAATTTGGATTTCTGAACGTTTTTCTGGGCTTGTTCACCAGCACCGATTACTCGGAATATTCGGGAAAAACACCGAAAAATTATGGCCAGATATCTGAAAATGCCACCAAAAAAGAACAATTCAAACATTTTTCGAGGCAGACGAAAAACTTAGAAGAATTAAAGTTGGGGAAAAAGCTGTGAATGGAAGAAAAAGCGATAAATTAATAAATTTATTTGTGTGATAAAAAACGCGTCTCCGCGCTTTGGTGGACGTTAATGATTGCTTGGTGTGGGAGCCACGGCTGGGAAGCATGAGTTATCGACGGCTTTGGCGTCACTCCACGCGTAAATTTATTGTAAAGAACTGCACTTGGGAAAAATAGTTTAGTCCAAGTTAACAAAATTGTACATGCAATAATTATTATCCCAAAATTCTTACAAAGCAACTTTATCATTTCTTAATCATTTTCAGTATAAAACGTATAAAGTATTCATAGCTTCTTCTCTCAGTGTAACTTTGTACAAACTTTGAGTCAAACTGCTTTTAAATTATTTTAAAGTGACTTTAGTCGAGTTTAAGCGACTTTAAAGTATCTTTAATCATTTTTATCCACTTTCCAAGACAAAACTAGATCACCTTCTTAACATTTTTAGTACAAATTTAGCTTCTTTGCCTTCTCCATCATTAGCTGCTTGCAATTTGTTATCATTTGTTTGTGGGAATTCTCGAGCAAGTTTTTTGTTCGTTTCACCTTACTTGTCAATTTGTAATGCCTCCATGCCATTTTTTGCAATTTCTTGTAATTTATTTTAGTACTGTAATACTGCATTGTGTAGTTATGTTTCTTGGTGCTCGAAACGTTGATAGTCCACTGTGTACGTGAATAAGGAGTATGCATAATTAAAACCTTTTATTTCTTGCGCTGGTCATTTACTTATTTCTTATTTTATTCTTTCGTTCATTTGCGTGCCAGTTTAATAGGTTTAAGTGCAAGTTTTGCTATATTGTGCTTATTTTTATTACACGGGAGAATCATTTCATGTGCAACACTGCTCCAAATAGTTTGACAAAGTAGACTTGTCTTAGTATCAGTAAACTTAACCTTAGATTTTGACAATCGTAAGACCATCTTGTAGAAATCCAATACTTACAAATGCCCATTGCACAATAAATTCATAAGAAAATGTAACACAACGCAAACTTTTTGAAACAGTGTCCTCTTAACTATTCTTCGCATATGTTATTAAACTCTGCTACTTTTCGCTACTCCAACAATTCCTTTTTATTGCTTTCTGCAACCTCTAGCTCGGGTGTCGATGCGGAATTATGCAAATATCTCCACTTTATCCACATTATCACACATTATGTTCATATTTTTTGCGCCAAGCAAATTGTCCACCTGCTTATTCTGGTTTGCTGGGGCGATGAGACTGAAAGAATGTTTATGGCTTCCATAAAGCAAACTAAAGTAACAAAGTAACTGTGTGTAGTTCTGCAGAACATCACCTGTGCTCTTTTAGTTTGTTGTCTTGTTGCATATTTGTTGCCTTTTTAGGATTGAGGACCGATGAAGTTGCATACAATTTGCAATAAATGTATGAAATTACGATTTCACTCTATTAAATATAATCATCTGGTCAGAAATTGCAGATAGTCAATAAAAACGCAATAAAAAAATGCAAAAATGAAGAAAAATCATAATTGAGATTTGTTACCTGGATTTTCAACAAAAAAAAATCTTGAAGTGACCAAGATCATTTTTGAGTCCACCGAAAATGCAATCGCTCCAAATTCGCAATGAACTCATGAATTCCCAAAAAACAACATTCCAGCGTGGTCGGTCACCTCTCGGTCCCACCAAAAGACACAAGCGCGGCTCGTTAATCTGCAATTGCACATTTATTTAATTTATTTGTGTTTCCTTTCATTTCCAGCATTCTTTCGTTAGTTCTTTGCAGCTTGCACTGCAATATTCTGCGATTCTGCAAATTGCTGCAGAATCTCTTAAAATTGCCGTATTCTCTGTATTTCACTTTAAATGGAGCTTGAACCATGAACAAGGAGGAGGACCGCAAAAATTTATTTATTTTATTTATTGGCATTCTTTTGATTCTCCTCCAGCTCCATTCTTGTATTCGCTGGTAATTCGTTGGTAATTCTGCGGAGCTTCTTCTTGCGTGGGATAATTTTTTGTTGCGCTAAGTTTCATGAAGCTTCTTTCAATTTCTTTGCGATGTTCTTTGAGTTTCTGATAGTTTGGTTCAGTTTGCTTAAGTTGATTCATTTTTGCGAATTCCTGAACGAAAAAAATGAGTTTATGGAGTTTACCAAGACAAACAAACTGGGGAATGCGCTGGGTTGATGAGTTGAGTCATAGATGATGCAGAGTAGGTTCTTGGAAGCTTTGAGGTAGACAGGACTCATTTTTATTTAAAATGATTGAAGAAATTAATTTAATTTTTGGATATTTTCAGCCTTTATTCAGGATTTTCTTGCAATAACGAAAAATATTCCGTAAATTTAATTATGAATTATTATACCTGTGATGAAAATATCTATATATTCAAACTCATAACTCAATTACAGTAAAACGTTTGTATTTTTTTTTCGAAATTTTGATACAATCTTATTAATTCCTGATCTTGAATTTGAACGAAATTTATCACAATCTTTAAAAAATGTAAAAGAAATGAAACATTAATTGGCAAACATGTTATAGATAAGACCAACACCTTCACCGACACCTTCAAGATGTTTTGCTGGCTTGTCTAGCCTCACCTGCCAACTTAACAAACTCTACACACTCCACGCAAACTTATCTGATTTTATTATTTTATTACTTCAGTGCTTTGCACCACAGCAAATTACAGAAATCTTCTAGACAAATAATGCAAAATAAATCTTTTAAACTGTAGAATTACTGACAAATACAGCAAATAAAACAAATAGAGTCAGCAATCGAATGGCGAGATATAAATTAATTACAAGCCAGTCCACCTCTTCATCCACTGACCACAAGATATGCAATATTTCTTTTTCGCAATATAAACTATATTTAATTTTAATTTAATACAAAATCCAGACAAATCCTGATATCATGATAAATCTTTTTAATTAAAAACCCAAAGATCTGCCGAGATCTAAAAAAGGAATTCCTTTCAAAATGTAGAAATGCAATTTATTTTCAATTTGTTTCAATATTTTAATGAAAAGAAAGTTTCGTATAATTTTTTGAATGATTTAAAATATGTTTGGAGCTCTTTACACTCAAAATCTTAAATCCTTCTCGCAAAAATACCTCAAGACTCATGGGAAATTAAGTTGAAAGGGAAAATTGCGCTAGACTGACCTTCTTCAACTTCTTATTAAACTTTTCATTGAAGTTTTTTAGAGTTTTTTTTTTCTATGTAAGTTTTAACATTCCCTCTGCTATCTGTCTGGCCGTTGTTTGCACTTCCTGCAGCTTTTGTTGTCCAAACATTCCACCTCACGGTTGATGCAGCAGCCAATTTTCCCGAAATGAATACAGAAATAGTTTATGAAGAGGTGATTGTATTACTGGGATAATCTTGATTAGAAAGATTAAACTAAATTTTAAACCGAATATCAATCAAGAGCTTTAGAATTTGGCTAACCTTTCAATAAAGCTAATCATTTACTTAGCAAAAACTTCGCACAGCTTTAGAGTTAAAGCCTCCTTAACTTCATATATTTTTTACGAACTTTTACACTTTTTGCAAATTATATTAATTGCATTGAAATTGTTACTGAACGAATTATCTAAAAAGAATCAATTAATCAATTCCCACGGCCACGTAATCGCCATCTCTCACCAACCAAACAACCTACCGAAAGCGGCTGTTGATGCTTATTTGGTGTAATTCGAGATTTTGTTTGCTTTCTTTCTGGCTGGCTGTGTATTTTTCAACATTTTTCGTATGTTTTTGCTCCTCACCCGAATCGCAAAACAGCGCAAAACTTGAATAAACTGCGAGAGAACTAAGCTGAAAAGAACGATTTCGGTGTATATTTAGTGTATTCAGTGTTTGTGGTTTTGGTCGTAACAACAAAAAAACTGATGGAGATTAATATTTGCACGAACCTAATGAGAATTAATAAATGCGGCTAATAAAGTATCAAATTCCACTTCTACTTCCTTTTGCTGAAGCTTCTCAAGCCGGCGTGTGTGATTGTTGTTGCAGTAAATATATATACAGCTCATTGAATCTGCTGGAGTTGCCTGTTGCACTGCATGGATTAGGCCTAAGGATTTTATGCTTGCAACTTGCATTTTTCTTAAGAACTCAATATATTTGGAAAAATTCACTAAATACACGCCACTGTAAAAATCGGGTCATCAATTACTTCTGGGACTTCATGATACAATTCTAGATCAGCTATGATCACTGATTCTGATTTTGTACATGGTTTGCTCCCAAATGCCCTAAGATTTGAACAAATTGTATTTATATAAATCTTCCCAAAATTAAAATGGAAGCGCTTAACGATATCTTAAACTTAAATCCGACACTTCCATACTTTAATAGATCATTAGTTACATATTCATCAATCATTTGTGTAATTATCATGTTAATATTGCAATCATGTCATAAGATATTTATGAAAAAGCTCGAAATCACATCAAAAATGGCGATTTTTGGCAGAGATATTGAAAGTTCTAAAAATATTTAAAAATATTATGCGTTTCGCTAAGCACTTGAAGTATAATCAAAATCATTGCTATACTATTGAAGAATGTGTTTATTGTAGTTCCAGCGATAAGTTTAAGCTCTGTATTAAACTATTACAAAATTTATCAATCTACTTGCAAAACAAAAAAAATCTAAAACTACACATCAGTTGATATCTTTTTCACGGCGAAGTAAATTTTGAAGTAAACACAGGGTTGGGTCAATTCAGTTGGCGCGATTGTTTAATTTGTTAAAGTCATTGTTTGTTGTATTAAAAGCGCAAACGGCATCTGTTATTGGTGTATTTATGTAGTTTTATGAGGAAAGTACAAGGTCTTATCATATTTTATGCAAGTTATTAACTAAAAAGAAAAAAATAAGTTTTTTGGATATTTTTGAAAATTGGCGCCATTGATTTGGCCCAACCCTGTGTTTACTTCAAAGTTTACTTCGCCGTGAAAAGATATCAACTGATGTATAGTTTTAGATTTTTTTTGTTTTGCAAGTAGATTGATAAATTTTGTAATAGTTTAATACAGAGCTTAAACTTATCGCTGGAACTACAATAAACACATTCTTCAATAGTATAGCAATGATTTTGATTATACTTCAAGTGCTTAGCGAAACGCATAATATTTTTAAATATTTTTAGAACTTTCAATATCTCTGCCAAAAATCGCCATTTTTGATGTGATTTCGAGCTTTTTCATAAATATCTTATGACATGATTGCAATATTAACATGATAATTACACAAATGATTGATGAATATGTAACTAATGATCTATTAAAGTATGGAAGTGTCGGATTTAAGTTTAAGATATCGTTAAGCGCTTCCATTTTAATTTTGGGAAGATTTATATAAATACAATTTGTTCAAATCTTAGGGCATTTGGGAGCAAACCATGTACAAAATCAGAATCAGTGATCATAGCTGATCTAGAATTATATCATGAAGTCTCAGAAGTTTTCAGCTGAAGTGGCGTGATAGTGAGAATTGGAGAGAATAAACGAAAACGAGCGAGTTGGCAACTTTGTTGCACTCCGCGAAATGCTGGCTTGCTTGGCCTTTGTGCTTGCTTGTGAGCTGCAAATGAATGGAACTCAACCAGAATGGTTTATGGTTTATTAGTTTGATCAGCCAACAGCACAAAAAGCGCCTGCTTTATGTGCTAATGTAATTAAGTGGTGCTGCATTAATCGATTTGAACCTTTTTTTGGATCGACGTAGAGTTTGTGGATAAATTTTTAATTTGTGGTTGAACATGATATGATTCTTTGTTACTTTTAAATTCTTTTTGCCATTTTTCATAATTTACTAATAAATTTCTTATGCTTTTGATTATCAATGTTTGTTAGTTGATATTCGTGCCTTTTTCTTGTGATTTTTTAGTTTGTTGTTAGTTTTTTGATGTTTATTGGTGTTTACCGTGTGCTTGTCGATTATTACGAAGTATAAGATGACAAAATACAAGTTTTTCTTGCTGATTTCGCGATCATTTGTGGTTCATGTTCATTCATGTTTGATGAGCAAATAAATAAAGTTTTTTATGTAGTTGAGCTTATTTCAGAGAAAAATATTAAGGATTGTGAAAAGTCTCGAATGTTATTAAGATTTAGAAAAATATAAAATACAAAATTTTTAAATTATTCAGTTTTTGATTTATCTTCGATTTTATTGATTTCATGGACTTCTTCCAGGTAATTTACGAGCTTTTCAGACTTTTGAGTATAGATTTCAGATTTTTATTTCCAATTCCGTTTATTTTCAATTAAAACAGATAAAAGAAGAATGCACCCAATTAATCACATAAAACTTATCCAAATTAATAAGAGCCAGTGAAACCCATTAATTTTTTCTATTTTTAATGAACCAATTAATTAAAATTGCTTCATCCAATTCCTCGTGATTCCAAAATTAGAGAGATGCAACCTTTGATTGCCACAGAATCTTGTCAATCGATTAAATTTCTTATTTCTCATTTCAAAACATAAATAAAATCGTAAAATCACTAATAAAAATATTTAAATTGTAAATTTTTAACCTAAAAATTTTGAAAAACCAAATATAAGTAAAAGTCACTTAAATATTGAAAAATTTGATACCGTAAATCTAATTTGAAAACTTTTCCCATCGATTTTATAACAAAATCAACAAATGTGACGAATCTGCAGCAAAAAACATCATAAAACTCAATAAAACTCAAAAAACTCGACAAAACATCAAAAACAGCCAAAACCACCACAAAAAAAAATCATCTGTCCAGCTCACACAAATTCAGCAGATCGTAAAAAAGCTGAAAATTATGTTTTAATTAATTTCCATAAAAATCCAATAAAAAATTCCAGTTTTGCGTTAAAAGCTTTTCTCGTCTCCCAATTTTTTCGTTAATTATGCAATAAATTAGTCAACGGTTCACTCATCCAGTACTCTCCGCTATAGTGATATCTGCTTTTTGTCAGCTGTAATATATGCTAGATCGAGCCTCATAGGGTTAACCACCCAGAAATAGCTAAAATAGCTAAATTTCATAAAAAATCTAATAAAAAATAATGAAAAATCGCTTTTTGCTCAAATTTAGCTAAAAATGTTTGATTTCAAAAATATATTTTGGATTTTTGTGATTTTTCAAGATTTTGCAAATTTTAAGAATTTTTAGTTTTGCCAACTTTTCGAGTGAATAATCGCAGAATATTAAAAACAAATATTTTAATTTAAATAATGGCAATATCTTGCGAATTTGAACAAGATTTGGTGAAGATGAAGCTAAAATAAAGAAACTTGTTTGTTCTTCTGCCTCTTAACTCTTTTTCGAGTTATTTTACTTTTATGGCTTTTTAATAATTTTATGGTAAAGCAAATGCGAAACAACTTCAGGAGGCAATAAATTTTTTGGAGTTGTTTGGCGATCATGCATTGAACTGTTCCTTTATTGTTGGTCATAAACTCAAAAGACTCAAAACAAGTCACAGCAAGTGAAATTGTGTGACCTATAAAGGTGTGTTCATGATTGCACTAAAATCATTAAATATCGTAAAATTTATTATGTGAATTATTAAAATATCCGGCAGTCTAGCTAGTCCAATATTAAAAATGTGAAGACACTAAATGTACAGTATAGTCAATAGTTCACTTACAACATATATGTTACATATATATTGTTGCAAATGCAAAACTTACATCTTTCTTGCCTTAAACTCGTAGGTGCTTGCAAAACATCAAACATCTTCAAAACTCACCAAAAGTAAAGCACAAATCTTGAAAAATTTAAGGAGGAAACAATAATTCTTGGCTGGACATATTTCCCGAGAATTTCTCTTCTGACTGCAACAATTCAAACATTCTCAAACATTTTCATTGATTTCAGCAAACAGTTTTTCAACTTATTCAGTGAATTCTGTGATTATGAGAAATTCTCGAAAGCCAACGAATGCAACAATAAATTATGTTTGGAAGATTCTTTTTGTTTGGGGAATTTCTCTTTGGCGTTTGGTTCGGGCCTTTTGTTCGTGGGTTCAGGTTATTTATGCCATGTTCCGACTGGCAGCAACACTTTGAATGAAAATATATTGTCTCATTTGTGTTTGGAATACTAGGGATTGTGTAAACTGTAAAAAGTGCAAAAAAAATGATAAAAAGGTGCAAAAAATATTTTAATTGGTCTAAAAGTGTTCAGGTGCTTTGAAACTGGAAATAAAATAACAGATTACAATTTCATGATATTTTTATTTGAAACTTTCGAATAACATTCAAATCTCATTTTAAAATGTTTTTTGCTATTCCCAACAATTTCAGACATGTTCTCGAACTCTTTAATAATTGAAGATCACTCCAATACTGAATCAGGCAACTCAGCCTAACCATCCTCAAAATCCTCCTGGAATCATCAATAATGTTGTATTTCACGCCGAATTATAATTCTTCCCTTTTAAAATTACAAAAATTACGAAAATCACGAGAATTACAAGAAAACCTATAAAATCCTGTGAATCGCTTTTAGACAAATTTAAACATAAAAAGGTACTGACGATCGCTTCATTGCCGTTTGTTGGTTTGGTTTGTTACTTGCATTGATGCCTTTGTGCTGCTGCTTGTGCTTCTACTGCATGCGCTTTGTCTACCAATTCAACAAATGTCCATCATAATTCGCTTGTTCGGGTGTTCGTTTGGTACTTTTTCGTGTTGTTTTTTTTTCTTGTAATTTTCGTTTGGAGTTGGATGGTTTGGATTGCTTGGGCTTGTGCTGGGTGGTCCAGCCAACGATTCCAGCAATCTAGCATGAAATGAACTTTCAACAACTGCCCAAAATGATTTGAAATCTTTTTTAGTCTGAGAGAAAATGCATGTTGAGCATTGTTTGGAGCAATTATCACCTCAGACTTGTGGAATCATTATTATTTTGGAAGTGGTATTTTATGGTTTTTCAACCACAGTAAATTTTAAAAAACTTGAAAAATAAAAATTGCAACCATCAACACTTCATAAACCCAAAAGATAATAGTTTAAAATTTAATTCATTAATATAACTTTTTTTTGTTTGAACAATACAAATTCAAAAAAAATATTTAAAAACACGAAATATGTTTAAAACAATTTCCTACTTGCCCAACAATAAAAACTCACGAACCAGCCAAACAAGCTTCTGTCATTTCCAATAGATTTTTTGTCAGAGTTTGGCAAAACCATAAAATTACACAAATGATATAAATGTTATGAATTTGTTGGCAGCTCTCATGCCTTACTTGAGTATCTGCTTAAATAAAAAAAGTTTTAATTATTAAAACACAATAACGTGTTGATATATTTTTGTCAACGTTCTCATTCGTTAATTATCCGCAGAAATTTATTAGATTTGATGGTGATTTTCAGTTTCCTAGCCAAACATAAAACAATACAATGATCAAGAATGTTAGAACAGAATCCAACACTAATATTTCATTACTAAATGTGCTTAAATATTTTTTTATGTCCCCAACTATCAAAAATTACCAGCAATAACCAAACCACTTACCATTGCTGTATGTTGCTATTTTTTATGGCCTTTGCTTGTATCTTTTGATATTCTCCACTTTTTGCGATCGTTCTTAATTGCTTTCTTAGCTTTTTTGCCTTTATAGTAACAACAACAAAATAAACAATTTTTCGAATATTTCGTATTTTTTTGCAATAAATCGCGATTGAATGGATGCGATAAGAATCGCAGAGTCCACACGGTTCTCTTAGCAAAAAATATTGTAGTCCAGGCCCAGAGCTGTTTGAAATAAAACAAAGCTTGAAACTGAACTGCTTGTACTGGCAAAATGCGCATTCAGATGATTTATGCTTGAAGTATCTCCTGGGAATGTGGCTCGATGGACTGCGCCGATTAAAAACATGGAATTTGGTATGATTTCAATTTATCAAGCTTTTGAGATTTTTTGATTTTTTGGTGATTTAAGAAGAGAATCAAGATCAACTGGAAACTTCTGATTAATCATCAAAAACTGATTCGTTTTCCGTATGTCCCTAAATAGACCTTCCCACGATCTTTGTGGTGTTTTTCGTTTAGATTCTGTGTGATTTTTTAAATCCGGCAGCGAACCATCCACACATTTTAAGGTTGGTCTAGGCTCCATTCAATTCTACCTGCAACTGTCTGTTAAACTCTCACATTGTAAGGTATTCTTCTTTCTTGATCCGACACTTTAAATTCCTCTATCGCTTTTATATCGACAGAAATATCAAGAATTATTAGAAAATCGGTAAATTAAATTTGTTCTCGACTTTTTGATAAATTTTTGATTTTGAAGAATGCAGGGTGGAACAGGATTAGATTTATTTTTTAAATTAAATTTTGCTAAAGATGATGCCAAAGAAAATTTCCAAACGCTGCAATCAATACTTCATATTAGCCAAATTACCATCATCTGGCTGTTATAAATACTTTTAAATTTTATTTTATTTATAATTGACTCGAACATAACTGAAAGTCATTTAAGGCCGAGGCTCACAATTTAACGTTTATTCACAGGCGAGTACAAGACACCACATTATTCACATAATAATTCGTGTAGTCATACAGTATCTCGGTATTAAGAATATTAAAAAGAGCATTAAGAAAATATTAAGAAAATTTATCCTTTTTGGGGTGTTGGGTGATATTTGGAGACTTTGAGGAAAAAGGAAAATTCAAAACAAAATTTCAATATTTTGAAAAATCAGCTGTTGCATATTAAATATTTAAATTTAAAATATAAGCAAATAGGGTTAACAATACATCAAGAATTTTCACAATGCACGGTCCATCTAGGAAGAAGACGGCGATGATCGTTCCATAACAATTCCTTTGGCGTTTTTTTTGTTTCATTCTGATTCGACTTTTTGATACATTTTTTGATTATATCTCAATCCATCAATCATTAATCGCTCCCCAACAGCCCGAGACAACGCACAACCACAAAGTTACACCAAATATTGTAATATTGTAGTTTGAGGTCCACTTCGGAACTGCTTTTGGCTGGGAGTGTTACTTTGAGATCAATTTTGATGCCTATCAAGGTTTCTTGAGTATATGATCCGAAGTTTGCTTGATCTTTAAAGTTAGTTCTCTTAATACTTTTAATTTTTTAATTTCATCATTTATTATAGTTTTCATTTATTTTGGTTATTTGGTTGTTCCTTTTGAGACTATGAGACTTTTTTTTGAATTTTTTTTTTTAAGTTGTAAGCTGCTCCTTCTGGTCTGTCTACTTGATTGTATAAGCATTCTTATGGCCTTTAGTTGACAAATTAAAAAGACATTATAAGATTTATTAATTCTTTCGATGTATTTTTTGTTTGTTGAATATTTCGAATTTTCTATTTTAACACATTGAAGAAACTCTGAAATTGATTCAAAAGTTGAAAATTAAGTATAGAATTAAATAGTTTTGGTTGTTGTTGAGAAAATTGAATGAAATTAAAAGGCGTTTTAGTTGATAGGATTACAATCCGTTAAAAAGGATCTCAATTATTTGGCAACTGGCAGGAAGTCAGCTGTGTCCTTTTTTATGGTTATTATTGAGTAGGTTTTATGGTTCTTCAACTTCTAAAATTATCATCGGATTTTATTTGAATTTGGTGCAGATATTCTTAACAAATCACGAAAAATAATGCAATAAGAGAAGACTCAATTTTTCATCAATACTTCATTAAAAAATGTGAACAAAGTGTAAAATTCCAATTAAGTCAATTTTTGGCCTGTAAAAAATTTCTCCAAAAAAGTTGATAGATATCGACAAAAACTCAGTAAATAACTTAATTGAAAATTCCTGTAATTTGTAACGTAATTCACCCGATCAATTACTGATTACTTTTAAAATCATTCCATCTACCTTTTATTAGCTCATAAACATTTTATAGATAGTTTTTTGTCTTCTATCAAACCATTGAATGACTAAGACCTCAGAATAGGTCAGAACACAAAAAAATCAAAATACTTTAAAATAACATCAGAAGTTCTATATTTAAAAAAAAATTATCAAAGAACTCACGTACTGTCCTATTGATTTGCTTCTCATTTAAACTCAATAAACTAAAAATTCTCGCAAGCAACAAACAGAGAGAAACAAAAACTCAAAGAAAAACAAAAAAACAGTGATGAAGACGTTTGCTTTTAATATTAATTTGGTATTATTTCACATTAATATGTATTATTTCTTATGAAATGGAAAGAAAATCGAACGCGGAGCCATGACCAAGAACGTATAAGCATAAAATTCGGTGACTCAGCGCGATTGCGAACAGCCAGGAATTTATTCACGCCGATCTCGGTTTTTATCATGGGGAGATTGAGGATTGTTGCGTTTGGGATGATGCTGGATAAATGGTGACTAAGAACTTTTTATCAAGAGAAAAGAAGGTGGCAAAGGGTGGTGATATCATTTGTTATAATACTAACTAAGTCCCTGTAATTTTTTCATAATTTATATAAAACATCGATCAGTTTTCAAATCGGTTGGAAGAATTATTCAATCATTTCAAATAAAATTATGTAAAATTATGTTGCAACACATTTTTAGACATTCAATCCTTCTCTAACCCTGCAAAAATCAAAAACCTAACAAATCATCATCTCATTCACCAAAAACCCTACCAAAACGATGGACCTCGTCACAAAAACGCTCAAATTATGATTAATGAGCACTTCCTCAACTTTCTAACAGATAATAAATATCACACAAGCATCTTACAATACAGCACAGAATACATCGAAATGCAGAGCCCATTCGTTCTATCTTAATTTAAGGCACAGAGAGAGCTTAACAAAGACCTGAAGAACAAACTTCAAGACTCACAACACGAATATTTTAATGACATTTCTATACATTTACAACGAAACTCATGGACATTATTCAAAAATTATCAAAATGTTTTAAACATTCTACCTCGATTCTACCTAAAAATCCATTAATTTCCAATAGATTCAAAAACAGTAAAACAATATGACACAATCCTCAAAATCTCCAAAAAACAGCAAAATTCCTCGATATTTTATTTAATATAAATTTAATAATCTCTAACAAAGTGTTAATTTATTTGAATAACCAAAAAAGCACTCTTCTGTCTTTTGCAATGTTGCGACTCCCCTTGGTGTCGATTATTTTGGAAATATTCGGGAAAAGTATAAATTAATATTTTTCAATATTTTGAGGCAACAACAGAGCAGCCGAGCAACTACAACACTACAACACTTTGGTTCAGCAGCTCAGCAGGACACCAGCAATTTCAGATATTTACGAATATTTAACCATCTAACAGATTTTTGAGGGAATTTGCATTCTGCTCGATTTTGCATGAGCTTGTACCTCAATTCGTAATCTGTGATTCTGCAGGGAAAATTTTGATTAAACTAGTGAATTGGGGTTGCTGGGCGAGCATTTGAATTCATCTCTCTTTCTTGGTTTTTCAAAAGAATGATCAGACAAATGGACAAAAACCAAAGCAACAGACTTTTGTATATAAAATACAAAAAATGTTAAATGAAGTAACAATTGCTGAATGGTTGAGTAGCGAAGGAAATTATTAATTTACGATTAAAGGAGATGAAAAGTATGCCGGGGCGCAGCGAATATGATGGATGGTTTTTAAGCAAATTGTTTGCTTTGCAAATTTTTTATTGAATTTGGAAATTAATTTAAGAAGATTTGCAGATTTGTTGAATTTTTAAGGAAAATTTTAAATTTTATATTAAAAATCGAATTGAATAGAAAAACTTTATCATACTTTTCTTAGATGCGAACAGCTGGAGAGTTTATTTTGTTACATTGAGATAAATTCAGCATAGAGTGAAATTTAAACAGCATATTTTTTATTTAAATCTAATAGTATCAGGTCTAGATTATAGATTAGAGACTCAATTCAACTTGTTTATCCTTGATAATTCTATTATTCTTGATCCTTAAATTATTGTTCAACATTTCAACAAAATTCAAGTCCTTTAGAAGTTTAATCCTCTCGATAATGCTTCATTGACTGAAATAACTTGAATAGATTGAATTTTTGGAAATTTGCTTCAAAGGACTCAATATAATTACAAGCACCACCTACACGTCAATACCAAAATTTCAGAAGCTTGATGTATTGTTGCATGCACAATCAGAAGAATCAAGTGCTTACCATCGAACTCTACTTAGAAATAGAAAGAAAATCTGTTGGTGATTTATCAAAAAATGTTTTAAAATCGATTGAATTTATTTTGTAAATTTCAGGTGCAAAAATATATGAAATCTGTCTTATTTTTAGAAACGTACTTCAGTTGAACTTCTAAAATAAAATACAAATCGAAAATACCACACAAGTAGCAAAGTTTCCTAGAAACAAGAAAATTAAGCAAAATTTACTGAAATAAACTGAAAAGCAATTAAATCTAACAAAATAATCAATCTAAATGATTTAATCAATGAAATTATAACGAAAATTAAGTGATTTCATATAAATTTGATAATTTATGAGCTAACTGATTGGACTCGACTAGGCTGCCGTAAAATTTTCGTTCAGCTTTTTCAATTTCATTGAAATCATCACAATATCATTAAATTTCATTGATTTGTTCGAATTTGCTTTAAATGCTCCAAACGCGTTAAATCTGGCAAAATAATTCTTGAATGGCGTTGAACGCTTTAATTGGAGCACGAGCTGCAAAAATAAACAATTCGTGATTTCGACTGTCTTCTGAGTTTATGAGTCAATTTGGATTTATTTCTGTTGTATATCAAGTTCTTAATGATTAGTAGAAGTTGCGGCAAAATGAAGCTTTCGTTTCGCAATTATTTTTAGGTTAACAAAGATTTCAACGAACTTAAAGCATAGCCTTAAAGGTTTCTTTAAAAACTCAAAACTATCAAAGTTTTCTTAAATTTCAATTCATTAATCCACGAAATAATTAATACCTCAAAAAAAGCGGTATAAGCGTGGGAGTTGGCTCGTTAAACAAGTGGCTTTTGTGTACACAAACCATTATTCAAAACCAATGGGCAAGAAAATCTGGAAAACTCATTCTATGTGCGAATGAGGTGCAGAATTACGAGCCAATAAATCTATGCGGTGGCGTTACGTCACTGGTCGTGGAGTGGGTTTGCTTTTTATAAATTAAGGAGGTACTCCTTCAGTTTTAGATTAAATTGATAATTTAATATCATCATTACAACTTTAAAATAATATCACTAATTAATACAATTATTGATTTGTTTGGTTTAATATCTACTGACCGAATATTTTCAACTAATATTTCTTTAACTTGGGATAAGATTGTTCCTCTAATACTCTTTCCATTTCCAAAACCCAAAAAATTTGCTTCAGCTATAAATTTCTGTCAAACTAATGATTAACCCATAATTCATAAGAACTCTCCGCTTGCTCTCCAGTGCCTCTTAGTGCTGCTTGTGCAAATTGTCTGCAAGTCACGCACGAGATGATGCATCATAAATCTAAGAAAGTTTTCGTATTTGCGTCTAAAATTAGAATTTTCCTTATAAAATGCTGAGAAAACTAACAAAAAGTCCGGTTTTCCTCCAAAATAAACACTAAAACAATTTTAAAACTCATAAATTTTATATTAATTGGAAATTTCCCCGGCAAAATATTTGCAAAAAATTGATTGGCGAAAATTTCTTTTGTTTGGATTGAGATGTTCCAATGCTTATGCACATTCTTCTCCGTTTCTTGGCTATTTTTAGCTTTTCTGGCGGATTTGATTTGTTTGAAGAGGTTTTTTTACGTTTTTGCGCTTCTCACTTTTTTGTTGCATTTTCTCGAATTTGCTTTTTAAACGATTTCTTGCTGATAAATTTGTAAATTTGCATAAAACTCCGGAATTGATTTGTTTGATTTATTTGATTTGCCTGTTTGATCTGGTTTGTCATGTTATGAAAATTCTATTCTACTGTTTTTAGTGTTTTAGCTTTGCTTTAATGTTTGATGCTGGCGCGCTGTGACTTGAGATGACGTTTTATGGCGGCTTCCGGAATTTTTGCGGCTTTCTTGTTTTTTTTTCTTTTGCTGGTAGTTTAAGCTTTGAATTACTTTTATTACAAATGAAATTCACGTTATGTTTGGTGGATGTATTGAGATCTTGTATGATTGTTTACTTTTGGATGATATAAATAATTTGTCAAATTTACATAAAATTCATCAAAATACAAGCCAGTCCAAAAATTCTCACCAAAACGGGCAAAAAGTAATTAAACCGAGCTAATTGTGTACATGCGGACCTAATGTGTGATATGTTGCTTGAAAAACAAACAAAAAAGTAATTAAAACGCGTTTGAAATAGTACAAAAAGCTAACAATTTTTTATTTAAAGTTTAAAATATAGTAGAATATAGTTAAAATAGTCGAAAAGCAGTAAAATCACTGAAAATTAAAACAATTGTTAAACAAGGAAAAACAGTTGAAACTAATGAAACAAACAACTGAAATGAGTGAAAATATAATATGAAACAGTTGAAACAGAGCCATTATACATTATTTAAAAGGCAAATATTTGTGGTGCTTTAACAAATTTAACAACTTTTAATAACTTTTTATAACTTTTTTCCTACTTGAAACCACTTTAAACAGCACACCCCGACAATCAGAAGCAATAAATGGAACAAATATTAGTCAGAACAAAAGTTTCAAGTAGAAACCCGCTTTGAGGCTGTAATTTGAATATCTTATCAAAGTTTTTGTGTTTTGTGTGAGATTTTTTGATAAGAAATCTTTAGATTTTCACGGGTTTTTGGATAACGTTGAGATTATGAAGTTCTGATAGTCGGTTCTACATTTTGTCAAAACAACTATTTCCTTACTTTCTAGTTCATTTTTGAGTTTATTATATTCATGCAAGGGTGCGATGGATCTTGATCTTTAGATAAAGATCAGATAAAGATCAGATCATTTGATCTGTATCTAAAAAAAATAAAAAAGATCAAGATCAATTGATCTTGATCTTTCAAAAAAAAAAAAAGATAAAGATCAATTGATCTTTATCTAAAAAAAAAAAAAAAAATAAAAAAAAATTGATCTTGATCTTTAAAAAAAAAAAAAGATCAAGATCAATTGATCTTGATCTTTAAAAAAAAAAAAAAGATCAAGATAATTTGATCTTGATCTAATTTTATTCAGATAAAAGATCAATTAAATTTTTTCAGATTATGTCTTAGGTTGTCTATTTTTCTCTTGTAACTTAATAACCATATGTTTCGCTATTGTTAAATTTTTGTTATAACAAATTCTATGATATATGTGGGACAAAAATAAAGCTTTTTGTCCCATATATCATAGAATATGGTAGCACATAAAATTTATCAATAGCGAAACATATGGTAATTTAGTTACAAGAGGAAAATAGACAACTTAAGACATAACCTGAAAAAATTTTATTGATCTTTTATCTGAATAAAATTAGATCAAGATCAAATTATCTTGATCTTTTTTTTTTTTTTAAAGATCAAGATCAATTGATCTTGATCTTTTTTTTTTTTTTAAAGATCATGATTAATTGTTTTTTATTTTTTTTTTTTTTTTTAGATAAAGATCAATTGATCTTTATCTTTTTTTTTTTTGAAAGATCAAGATCAATTGATCTGGATCTTTTTTTTTATTTTTTAGATCAAGATCAAATGATCTGATCTTTATCTTTAGATCAAGATACATCGCAGCCTTGTATTCATGTAAAGACATTATTATGACCCTGCCCTCTTCCACAAGCAAAAGTTTTCTTTCAAGGCACCGAACTTACTGTAGATCAAAAGACGCTGATTATCAAAGAAAATTCCTCTGAATTGAGTAAATTCACACATTATTATATAACCGTTTGAAAGAAGAAAACACAACGAAAAAACATAAAGAATTTTCGAAAAGTTGCACCAATATGCCAAAAATGCATACAAGCTGAGAAATTCTGAAAAAATTCAATATTTCTTGAATTTCATTCATTAAAAAGTTTTTCATTCAATTTCATTGACTAATTTACCAATTTTTTCATTCATTTCAGAAGTCCTGCTAAGGTACTGTGAGGTTCCTGCAGGCGGATCCTGCTGCACGTATAGTCTCGAGACGAAGTTAGCCTCACATGCAAGGCTGCAGCTTGAAAGGAATACGAAAGAGTCGATAA
The DNA here is from genome assembly GCA_038502155.1 of Parochlus steinenii. Classification (NCBI taxonomy): domain Eukaryota; kingdom Metazoa; phylum Arthropoda; class Insecta; order Diptera; family Chironomidae; genus Parochlus; species Parochlus steinenii. Next base: position 2,904,006 of record JAXCIN010000039.1, read on the forward strand.
GCAAGTTGTCGGCAATTTTGAGTGTGCGAGCTGCTAAATTTAATGGTGAGTTTTTTCAAAGTATAGAAGATAATAAGGGTTGAATACGAATATTAAAAAAAAATCTACACTGAAAAAAATTTGTATTTGACACAAATACAAAGACTTTGTGACAAAGTTGAAAACTTTGCCACAAACCTTTTGTCTTTGTGGCAAAGTTATTTAAGGTTGAGGCGATTTAACTTTGCATCAAAGTTAAATGAGGTTGTGACAAACCCAAATTTGTATTTGAAGCAAAGTTTTCTACTATCTTTGGGGTCAAGTTAAATTTTACTTTGTGTCAAATAGATTATTTTAAACCGCGATCGATTCCCATCTCCCTTGACTTCTTTTTTGCCTCCAAATATTTTAACAATCTTTCTACCAAACAATTAAATTCATCTCATTACAATTTCATCTTTTTTTTTATTCTTAAAGCGGTGCCCACATTGTAAAAGTTAATCAGTAAAAGTTTGTTCTTTTTGGGATTTTTTTTGACTTTTTAGCATTTTCCTGTTGAAGGATTTTTATCAAAAAATTTGCTTTCATATTGTGTACAACGCTTTCAATTATATCATCAAATTTTAAAATCGATATGAGATTTAAAAACATGTTTTTCGATGTCGGTTATATTTTATTAAATTTTTTCTGTATCATTTAAAATTTTAAAGCATTTTTCATAGCAAAAAACTCCATTGCATGATGTTTTTTTAGTTTTTGATAAAGTTTTTCATTTTTAACACTAAATATTCGAAAACATCGACTTATGAAAAACATTTTTTGATATATGAAGCATAGATAGATGTTCCATGGGACACGTATTCAGAAGATGACTTCCGCCAAATTAATTTTTTATAACAGTTTTATTTTGAAGAATTTTTAATTTTAATTATTTTTTAAGTTATGGAAACTACTCAATCAAATATAAATTAAATCCACAAAAACATATAAATCAATAATACATGATGTTTCCTTATAAAAACATTGAATCAACATATCTACCACGAGCGCGGTGGTCTACTACTTAGCGTTTCAGTCGAGCGACCGAAAGGTCCCGGTTCAATCCTGGGTAAAAGCAAGACGTTAAATAGGGTGTTTGTGTGAAAAATTCAGACGAGGGAGGTAATAAGAGTAATAAAAGGGCCAGAGTGTGTTAAAAGGGATGTCAGGGAAATTAGAAAATCGAGAAAAGTCGCTATAAATATTGGAAGAAAAATTATTTTTTGCACTTTTTTAAAAACATATTTAACTTTGGCACAAAGACAAAACTAGTGTTGTCACAAAAACAAATTTAGGATTGTATCAAAGACAAGTTTACCTTTGCCACAAAGACAAATTTCACTTTGACATAAAGTTTTCGGAGGATCAAAAGTGAATTTAAGTTTGTGACAAAGACAAAAAAATTTGATACAAAGTTAAATATCTTTGTAAGAAATATATTTAACTTTGGGGCAAAGACAAAACTCCACTTTCTCACAAAGTTTACGGAAGATCAAAAGCGATTTAAGTTTGTGTCAAATACAAAATTATTTTCAGTGTAACGAATAGAAAAAAGTTTTTCACCATGTATAGAAGAAATATCTATTGGGAATCGAACCCTTAATTATTAACACTTTATCGAAGATATACAAGATCAACTAAAAACCTCTTCGTATTGCTGTAAATATTTTCTTTTTTTAAAAACTCAGAACCAAATAAAAACGATCCATCATAATTTCCTCTAAATCAAACTGAAAGAATTAACATAATTCCCCCTTAATTCTCTTTAATATTGTGGTCACTGAATGGCAGCTCCTCCAAAGTGACTCAGCGCCCGATAATTAATCATTAATGGAGAAAAAAATTTTATGAAATTAATCAAGAAGAATATTCGAATTCTTAAAGAAAAGAACCTTTTCTAACATTATTCCATTCAAATTGCACTTTTCTCGACTCTTTCTGTTGAATTTCTCGAAAATATTTTTGTTTTCTCGGCCTTTGCCTCTTTGAATCGTCGAGAAATTCCTTTTGTATACGGGATTTGTGTTCTGTTCTCTATTTTCTGTGTAGCTTTCTGTATTTCTGTTGAACTGGTTGCGCCAACAAACTAACAAAGGCGACTGTGAAGAACCAGAAGATGTGAAAGATGTGATGGAAGGTGAAATATAACGTTGGAGAACCAATGAGCTGGATCACGAGAATATATTTCAAGAATGTCTTGTGCATTTTTGGAAGTTTTATCTAAAACCGTTTTAATTCAGCTTTTAATTACATAGAATCATTAAAATTTGGAAAGAACATGTATATAAGTTCGGGAATTGAACACCTAATTTAAATATTTTTTATCAGTTGTATAGAATCTACACAACATGATAACTAGTTTGCAATTAAAGAACAAAGATTAAATAAAAATCTAAAACTATACACCCTAGCAATTTAAAACTCAAGAAATTGTTCAGCGCTCAATAGAAAAGGTGAAAACTTGCTCAATTGAGAATTTAAATGAATTAATGGGAACAAATTGATAAGGCCAACTCATATTTGGCTTGCAAGCTGCTTTAGTCATATTTCTTTTTTCTGGTTTGCTCTGGTTTTGTTGGATAAATATGCCCTTATTGAAGTTATTGAAGTTTCCAGTGGACAAATCACAAAATACGACAGATATATCTAAAGTGCGTGTAACCGTAATTGGCAAAGAAATTCTTGGTCTGGTGACTGAATCAGTGTTTTCAAAAGAGAACGCAGTCAGTTTTATTTAGTTATTGAATGATGATTAAAATATTTAAAAAAACTTGAAAGTATCGCGGAATAGTTGGTTTGGTTATTTTTTCATCTTGTTTTTTATTTATTTATTTAAGAAGTTGTTTTACATGGTATTGATAATTTATTCTGTAGGGATTGTTTTTTATGGTATCCCGATTAACCAGATTTTATTTTTATTTATTTTATAAACTTCACGATTCTCTGCAAAGTTCTCTCCATTTACCAAATAATAAAATAAAAAGCAAAAGTACCAACATGATATCAAAAGTTTAAATGTGTAACGTTTTAAAGAGAGACTCGGGATTTCCATTTTTTAAGTTATATAATGATTTTAAATTTTTACTGCAGTACTTCATTAATTTTATTATTCATTAGCAGTTAATTTAGAATTACTTTCTGGAACCAAGACTCACTTCTAAAGCACGTTGATTCCCTAAAAGTCTTAAACCGTTTATCGGATTTCAGGGCGGCAAATTTGGATCCAGCTTTACCAACTTGGAAACAAAAAAAAGTCCAAAAACCTGAGGAACGAAACTCAAAATTCTTGCCATATGCACAAAGAATTTATGATAAAGGCGCAAATCTATCAAACGAGCAACACCAAATTTTTATTATTTTGTTTTATGAAGTGAGAGAAATGGGACATTTACATTGACGAAAAGCACTGATATCTGCATACCGTTCTCAACGTTTCCATACAAAATAGTTTGCATAGAATCGTGGCCGTGTTAATCGGGATCTATATAGAATCAACTACTTGAAAAGTGACATTCGAACATTAATAATTCGCGTTGGAATTTCCAATAATTTCAGCTTACAATTATTCCACATAATTCCTCAGAGATTTATGAATGAAATATCACGTAGCTGTATGTAAACCTTAAGCGCACTTTATTGAGCAATATTTAATGAATGCTACTTTGTGTTGCTAATTCGAGAAATTCCTGGGCCGACCAAGTAAACAATGCCTCATGCTTGTGTTTACTTTTGCAGGCAACTTACACATGTTTTTGCTTTTATTTATCGTACAACTTGGCTCAACCAGATTTTAGCTCGAGAATAAAAAGGCAGAGATTTTGTAAATTTTACAGAATTTACAAGAAAAAGTAAGCAAGAAAAAGTACAAGAAACTACAACTTTTTTTAAAAGAAAATCACAAAAAAACACCAGAAGAAAAGTAAAACAAATACGAGCTAGCTTCATGACTATGGACTCTGTAGGCACATAGAGTGTAGAGGAAGAACACACAGAAGTCTGAGAAAAAACGAAAAGACCATAAAACTTTCAATTACTTATCAGTTGCTTTGCTGTGCTCGATTGTTTACTTTTAAAATAGTTTTTTCATTCGATATTTTGTTTAATTTAAATTCTTTTTTCGGGTAATTTATTTTCTTCTGTAGATCTAGAAAATTAAATTAAGAAAATTAATATATCAAACATTAATTGAAATTTAACCATTTTTTCCAGTTCTGTCTCATAAGTTATCCAAATTAAGAATTCTAATAAATATTAAATACAACATAAATAAATTATATTTGAAATATTCACCAAATCGCTTTAGTTTTCCAGTTTTGACAAATTGGATAAAGATTGGATAAAACTTCGCACAGAACATAAAAACGAAAGAGCCAACAATTTAAGAAATACACATTTAAAAAATAATTCACATTCTAGTTCATCAATAACTAAAATAAATAGTTAAGCAAGTTTTACAATAAAATTTTTTAAAGTTTTATGACCATTCCTATTCAAAAAAAAATCAAAAACTCCCTGAATGCATGATTGTGCCATGTGCCATGTTTAGTGAGGGTGCGTTCTACTAGTGGCATGATTTGTTGATATTGCTGCTTTGTTATTGTTTAAGCTATTTAAAGTGCGGCAGTAAATTTCAGGATCATTTCCAGATATGTTTTTTGAGTTTTATGGTCTTTTAATTGAGTCTTAGATTGTTTATGAATAAAAAAATATTAATTTTGTTTTCTTGAAAAGGAAGTTTTATGAAATTGAATGAAAAATGTGTTTTCTTACTTTCAAAAATAACAACTTTTTTCTAATGTTTCTACAAATTCTTCCCTACCAAAATTTCTTCTTACATCCGCATTCGAATTAAAGGTAAAAGCTGTGTTAACGGTGGACTCAGCTGACTATTTAGCCTTCCATTAACAAACTCGCATGTTTACTCTTTGATAATCGAAGTAAAAAGTCTAACCAAACAAACGCAAGATTATTCTCATTTTCACCAGAGTATTCCTAGCAAGATTGAGCAATCTTTCCTGTGTGCATACAAAAATGCTAAATACACTCGAAAAACACGCATATTCACTATTCACTTCTCGATCATTTCTTGACTCTTCTCAGTTAATTCAAAAATTGAAGAAATTTCTCCAGTTCACCATCCAACATTCCTTAATCTCCAGCTCGCATGTAAAATTTAAGAAATATCAGAAATTTAAAAAAGGTTTTCCAATTCATTTCTATTTATTTTTCCTCAAATATTTACACTCGAGACGGCGCAAATGGACAAGTTTGGGTACAGAAGTAGCGGCTGCACGAGAAAAGTTCACATTCGATTATTTCGATTCCGTAAATTGTGTGTATTTTTCCAGTTAATGAAGTTCTTTTTCAATTAAGAAACAAACAAAAGGCGAAATGAGAAATCAAAGCGCATAGAAATTCCGATTTTGGATTTCCTAAACACCAGATAAATGGAGATAATTTAAAAAGTAGATTGCATAGTATTTAGACAAATAGGTAGATTTTTAGCTCCAACTTGTATATTCTTCGCATGGATTAAAGCATGAACAGACAGACAATCATCGAATTGTTTTTAAAAGAAAAACCACTAAAAAGTAAATAATAATAAATATGAAGAAAAGATTGTAGAAAAAAATTTAAAAGGCAAAGAAATTTTTTACTAGAAAATTCTTAATTCTGAGCCACAGTTGAGCTAAATTGAGATCTTCAATGGTTTCTTTAGTAACTTTGGTTACTTCAGATTTCTCCACAGTTTTTTTCAATTTTGTTTTTCTTGTTGGAATTTACTGTGGACAAAAGACGCGATTGTTCTGGGCAATTGTGAAATTGAATAATTAGCCTTTGTGGGTTTACTTTGTTGGCTTATAGCAGATGTGGGTGTGGACTTGATATTATTTGGAAGATTTTCGCTTCTGAATGATGAAGAGTTCTCCTGGATATAGATTTGATGATTTAAAAAAAAAAGCTTGATGAAAAGTTCAAAATATTTTTCTCATTCCGGGATTTTATTCACTCAACACAATAAACGAGCTCAAAAAGGTTAAATTTTCTAGCTTTATATAACTCATGCGTCAAAAAATCGAGAAAACCCATAAAAACACATTTAATTAAATTACACAACATTGACAAAAACTATATTTTTGCAAACCAGCAAAAACTCATAAAAAGAAGTAAATGTAAAGTAAAGTATAAAATTAAACAAATAAATTGCACAGACACTGTGAGGCTGCAAAAAAGTGAATAAAGCAATGAATGCCTGCCCAGCTGATTTTCCACTAAAAGCTTTTTGTTCTCAACTGAATTGCTGGAAAAACTGATGTAAACTGAATTTTATAGAGTTGCAGAATATTGTGGTGATCTGATGTGTGTTGCGATGTGAAAGCAGTTCACCGCAGACGAGTGGAGCTGCAACAAAACCGCAAGTGCTCAGGCAAATTAAATGTGAGTTGGTAACAGACTCTTTTTTTGCATGCGATGCAGAAGTAGACGCAAAAAAGAAGAATATTGGTTTTGACTTGGGTTTTTTGATGTTTATATTTGGCGGCGATCTGTTGGTTTTCTCAAAAATATTTCATTTACGGTATTTGTTTTGTTGGTGGACAGTTCATCTTAAGGAGGTAGTTATACAAGGTTCATACATTACAACTTATTTTGGGTAAAAATTTGATATATTTACTCAAGTTTTGAATTTTTTTTACTATTTAGATAAGATTCTCACCAAATGTCAAAATTTCTCCACCTACGCTCTTCTAATCCAAAATTACCATCGAAATTCTCAAAATCTCAGCCAAAAAAACTAAATATATTCTTATAAATATAAAAAGCATTTTAATTAACATGCTATCGAGTCGCAAAAATCTGAAGAGCCGTCAACACAATCCACGAAGTGATGAAGTGGTGTTAATTCATCTGAATTAATCGAATGAAGTAACTACGAGTTGAATGAAGCAAATTATGAATATTTAAAAGAATTTAATGAAAATATTGTAAGAAATAAGATTGTCATCTGCCCGCGATGTTTGCGATGTTTGCCAGAAAGATTAAGATTTTTTTTATTTAAAGTTATTAAAGTTTTTAGGAATTATTTGATTGTTTTTATTGTTTGATTGTCTTGTTGTCTGATTATCTGATTGTCACTTGAAGTTGAGGAGTTTATGAAATCTTAGATATTTCGCACATAACCTCAAAAACCACATAAAGTACCTAAAACTACTAAGATTCTTGACTGGTTAAAGTTTTAACCGCAGGAAGTTTGGCGTAGGATCTAATTCGGGTGATGATTTGACATTTTACGCGGCTTTTGTGGCTTGCGAGAACTTTTGAGACAAAAGATTTTAAATTTGCGCTTGGGGATTTTGATTAAAGAAGGGATGTTTGAGAATTGTGACTAAATGAATAAAAATTATTTCAAAAATTTATTCTACACATTTTTTAATAGACAGAGAATCTTCCAGATCAACCAACAACATATTCTCGACCATCCCTCCAATCTCCAATCTTCTTTACAACTTCCAAATTATTCAAATATTCAAAAATTTGCGACAATAAAATTGAATGCCATTTGAATAATTGATGGATCGCGGCTTGTAGCCAATAACCTTTTTGTTATAAATTTTTAATAAATGTTATAAATACCATAAACTTCGAACAGAAATACAAAAACACTAGGAAAATCTGAGTAAAGTCAGAAAATATTTAAATATCCCAAACAAACCCCTGAACTGTCGCCACAATTCATTCAACAACGTTAATATCTATTCAGTCAAAATATCAAAACTTACAAAACAATTCAAATATTTTCAATATTCCTGAAATATTCCAGAAACAATAAAAATCTCTGCAATTTGACTGATTTAACTGATTCAACAATTTAACAGCAACTTCTTACTTTTTTAGATTTTATTTTTTTTTCGCCACTTTTTTGAATTGATTTGAATTTTTTGGTTAAATTGTTGCTCCAAAGGAATTTGTTTATTGCTGCAAATTTTATTTTTTATGATTCTTCTGCCGTTTGAGCTGTTTCAATGTTTTTAGTGCCCGTGCAGCTTTTTGCCGGTGTAATTTATGAATATTTGTGGCAATTCTTTGTCTTTGCTTGATTCTACTCGTTTCTTCATGTAGTTCTTGAATCTACTTCAATTTACTTGATTATACTTGAGCAAACTTCAATATAGAATCTCTTGAGTGTTTGCTTTTGGCATGCGAATACGCCGAGATGGATTGTTGTTGGTAGAGTGGTTGGCTTGTAAAATGTGTTAAAACAGCAATTATGAGGTTGAATTGCTTTGCCTTTTGAGATACTTTGAAGATGGTTTTGGTTGGTATTTCATGAAAAATGATTAAACAAGCAAATTAGCCTCGATAGCATCTCGTAATTGATCTTTTGGTGGAGGTTTTTTTTTGCTGAGCATGAAGCGGATTGAATGGAAATTTGATGGTTGGTGGAATAATTACTTAATTTTTGCATAGAGTGTGGATTTGATTTAATAATGTGTTGGGATGTATGCAAAATGTTAGTTATGATCTTGATAGCTAGATGCATTTTTATTTTTATTTAATTGAACTCCTATAATATAAATATTATGAACAATAAATGCAACAGAATATTTTTTTTTTAATTTTGGTAATTTTAAAATTATTTTTATAAAAATCATATTGAAACATATTTTTCCTACAAGACTCCGTCGCAACTCGCAGTTCAAAAAGAAACTCATTCATGATTGCAAAATATTGTTCGTTTGTGCACCGGTCGCGCAACAGATATCGACAAATGTTTTCTGGGTAGGGCAGTGTATAATATTTCTTTGAACTGGATACAGAACTCACTCATTTTAATACGAACAATGTTGTCGGAAATTGTAGTCTGTTGATTCAGCTCATGCGCTTTTTGAGCAAATAAACTGAAAATTGATGAAATACACCAGTAAAAAGCAAAAATATACAAAGAAATTCATTGATGCAACACTATATTAAACTGATACTCTTGCAAAAATTGATCCAGCTCTCTACCAAGCACTTCCTCTTGATATTTGTTTATACCGTGAATGTGGAGAAAAAAAAAACTGCTCTGAAAAAATTGTCTGGAAAAGTGAAATAGTTTGGCTCAAAGCTTTGCTGGAGCTCCATTGAATCATCCAGCAAGTGAAAATAGTTTATAGTAGTCGATTTAGTTAGAAAAATGTGTGAAACGATGGATGGAGGCGCTTATATGGCCAGCAACATGGAGGATCAAGAAATTGTGCTAGCATTGAAGCAGCAGTTGAATGTCATGTTCCAGGCGCTGCAAGCTGTTACTACGAGTAGTGCTAATGTAAGCAGAATTATATTATAATGATGTGTTTGATTGGCATTAGTTTTTCTTGTAGCTAGCGACATTGACAGGGATGCTGCAGCCGGTTAGGCCACCAGAACATATTAGTCGTTTTGTAATGATGTTTAACTTCTGGAATGAATATCATAAGTAAGGATTGTTGGGTGTTGGTTTTGAGTTGAGTGATGCTTATTCTGGAAAAATCAATTAAAAATGAATAATCAGCCGTTTTAACGGAAGGTTGCAACAACATTGTGAGAAAATCGATTTATGTTTTTCATGATATCTTTTTTTAACATAAATTTGATTCAGAACATAAACATACATATTTATATTTATTTATTCAAATTTTACGAATTTATCATTTACCTTAATTGTTCAAAAATTGATTAATTTTTAAAAAGCACTCAAAATCAGAAACCACATCATATCGCTAAATCGCTTCAATAAAGTCATTGTTTTCTCTAGAAACTACCCAGTCTACCTTCGTGAAGCCAATGAGTGCCTAGAGCAGGAACTAAACGACCTTTTAGGAGCTTTATCCTCCGACTCGCATCCTCTAGCCAAAGAACAAAAAATTAAACACCACACGGACCATTTGATGACGGCTGTTTGTACTTTAATTCAAAGATTTTGTTCTACTGGAAGTATTTTACTTCATGAGCTACCAAATGAAGCTTTTGATCCGAGTCCACCAACGGGACGAGCTGTTTCTCCTCACAGACTTGGAGGTTACAGTCAAGGACCTTCAGTTTCTCCACCAGCTCCACACGCTGCAAGAGCTCAAAGTCCTTTAAGAGCTTGTTTAGAGCATATGCAGGGACCACTACCAAATCCAGGACAGTTGGCTAACACAAAAAAGCCTTTTTTGCCACCTGGGATGCATCGATTTAATCCTAATGTTCCAGGCCCTAGAAGGTGGTCTGAAGCAGCCGTTGATACTAATAATCAAGCACAACAAGATAATTCAATTAGGAGGTGGTCAATGCCTATGCAGAGTCGATTCATTCCGATGATGGGACAGCCAGCTGGACCAGAAAGTGCCCCAGGTATTAGCTACAATTTTTAATTCATCAGATGGTTTCTAATTTTTTTCTGAATTAGCATCAACAGCATTAGGGGGTAGTCAAACGACACAATCCGATGCAACAAACTCACAAGATGGATTAGCCGACGCCATTCACCTTCTCTCCTATCGGTTAGCTCCACCTCGCTCCACAATCCAACAACACTCACCAAAACCCAGTCAGCAAATTTTCTTACAGCCTGAAATGACGCAGCAAAGCTTTATTGTGCCAGCTTTTAATCCCACACAGCCGCCACCTTCAATTATCACAAAAAATACTCAAGAAGGTTGTCAGGATTATGTAGGACAGGTTTTGATGCCTCCTCCTCCGCTAACACCGTATTTTGGGGGACCCATCGTTTGGTGCCCTCGACCACCCAGCAATTGTGCACAAATTCAAGAGAATGCTGTGGGTGAAGATGATGAAACTGAACTAAGGAAGAATTAGATTAAAATGTGTGAAATCGTACTATTTTTTGTGTTGAGATGGGACTTTTATTTACTTTATTTGACGATAGATAGATAGATAGATAGATTATTGAAATTGAGACATTTGAACAATTATTTTAATTAATTTTCAATAAAGTTTTCAAATATTCTGACATTTTAAACCAAACTTTATGAAATTTTCACCTTTATTTTATCTACTTATTTAAAAAAACTTTTTCGGAATCAATTCTAAAGTTTTTAATTACCCTAATATTTTAATCTTTAATATTTTTTATTATGCTCAACTAAACGCCGACAGTGCAATATTATGTATTCCTCTTATGGACCAAAAACTGGTAAACAGAAGCGATATCGATAGATTTATACTCTCTTTAAAAATCCTTTAGCGATTCACTAAATGTAGTAAATGTTTTTTAAAAAATCGAAAAAATTTAAGCGTGTTAATGTATAAATGTAAAATGAATAAAATAACTTGTTGATGTAAAAAAGATATTTTTTAATTAAAATGGCAAAAAATTCAACGAAATTTGCTGTTTGTGAATCAAAGTCCAGGGTTCACTTCTCTTAAACGTTGATAATAAACTTTGGATGGTGCTTTAAAAGTCTACAATTTCATTATTATTTTTCATCAAGTTTTTTATCTCTAAACATAACTCCACTTCGACTTCATACATTCACTTTCTTATCATTTTCTAATCAACAATTAATTGAAAAAATCAAAAAACTTGTCAACTTCTCCAAATGCTTGGCGCCACTTTAATGTATTTTCTTTCTTTTTCCAAAAAAGCCCTCAAAAAAACTGAACTGTATTAAGTTGAATTCAAACTTCTTGAAAAAAATCTTTGGATGTTTTTTTTAATGAATATATGAATTTAAAATGCTTGAAACGTATTTTAAATGTTTTAAATGTTTCAATAAAAACAAATAAAAAGCAATTGATTTGAATTTTATTCAAATTTACGACCTTCATGGTTGGATCTTGAAATGGTAAATTATTATCTGAAATTTGCAATTCGATCGAGATTGTGATGAAAGTTTGTTGAACACATGGGAGGTTCTGTAAAGTGTTTTGGGTGTTTTGAAGATTGAGTTATTTTAGTGATGAAATTGAGATTTTCTTTTTAATACAAAATTAACTTTGAGGTAAATTACCTCCACGATGTTTCAGATCAAATTAAAATAATTACTCTAATTGCTACCACAAAATAATACCAAGCTTATCCGTACCATCGCTGAACCTCAATCAACCACCCAGCTCCCACTTCCTCGTACACAATCCAAAGAAACTTCAAAACTCCAAATAAAACTCCAATCCCATTAATTTCATGCCATCATTTCCAATTTAAATTATAAATTCTCCCTCGGCGCGCGAACTCGACGAACCAGTTTCGCGCTTTTCAGCGTTTATTGGTGCTTTATTTGCCTGTATTATTGCGCTGTGCTTCGCATTTTTATTCCACAATTTAAAGTTAATCAGTTTTTTTTTCGCTTTAAAGTTTTGTCTTGATTGATTTTATTACAAAACTAACAGAGGAACGGCCAAAGAAGAAACTCAATTAATTTGATCGATAAAGGCAACAACAAAAGTTAACAGTCAATGCTGGAAATATTACTCCATCAAGCAAATAAACCACACAAATCGATTTGCCAGAGCGGTGAATGAGTTGTGGTTGGCCTGTTGAGGGTCGAGGGATGATTTGTTTGCACTTTTGGAAACTATTAAGAGAGTTTTGATTGGAAATTGTCGGTTAAATGGTTACTTTGCTAGATAATACACTCATTGTATATGAATATGCAGACTAGATAAACTGCGATGCAATTTAGTTAATGTGGGTTCAAATCCTAACTGTGATTCTTGCCGACCAACAGGTATAAAATGCGTATTTTGAGAATTTTTTTTTAAATCATTCATCAGCGTTGTCATTCTTCAGACTTACAAAGTATTCTCTAAACAATACAACCTCGTAGTCAGTCAAACGCTTTGTAAACTATAAACAGCAGATAAAATTGTAAAATTGCATCAAAAAGCGCTCAAATGAGGCGAGTTCATGTTCTAGAATACTAAAAGGGTTAAATCGTCACTTCTTTGACCGACAACTTAATTTGAGGAATTAAAACATTTTGTTTCAATTTCTTTTGGCTTCTTCTTTGATTATATATTTATACGTTATTATTTTTGTGCTTTTATTGCCTTTTATTATTGTTTATTTCTGTTGAGTCAGCAAAATATAAAATCTAACTAAAAAAACAGCAAATATATAACAATTACAGATAATCGAGAGCAATACCAGGCAATTCAGTAAATCCAGCAAATAGTTTTGCGAGTTGAGACTGATCTTTTGTTGTGTTTTGTCTATAGAAGACTTTCAAGTGATTACAGAAAAATTGTGCTGAAGTCACCAAATTGGTAGTTTTAACTTTAAGTGGATGTAATTTTTATGTTTTGCTATACATTTTCAATCATTTGTTTTACCTACAAGAACATAAAGTTTTACGAATCATGTAATTTTGTTTAATTGCCACTGAAAATATTACTATCGGCAATTAAATTGTTTTACCTTCAATAGACCACTAGAATAGATTGCTTTTTATCAAATTATCCCACTAATGGTTTATTATCAATCTGAAAATTGAGCTTGTTTCTTCTGGTATCTTGCTAACTAATAAATGAGTCATTTAAACTACTGAAGTACTGGAATTTCTGATTATAGTTTTATAATTCAAATTGTCGTTTGAAAACTTCAATGAAAAAATAGGCAACTTTTTTCAAATCCTAATTTGTTTTCTTTTTTATTGCAGATTTCTTCAAGGATCTTCTAACGGAGTCCAAGAAAGGCTTCCACTCTATGTTCAAGCAAACTTATGGAGTGATTTACGAGCAAAACTCGTATGTGTTCAGCGACTTGTTCAACGAGCTCGAAGGATACTATGCGAGGGGAAAGATTGATTTGGCTGAAGCCATGGACTCTTTCTTCAACACGCTCTACCAGAAGATGTTCACCGTTCTTAACGCTCAGTACAAGTTTGATGATAAGTAAGTGAATTATTCATATTATTTATTTTGTTCCCTGATTCACCAAAAGCCCCGCTGCTAATTGAAACTAATTAACAAATTAACAGCACTTTTCACCATCGTATACGCAAAAAACCTTCAAAATCATGTAATTCCTATAATTAAGTCTCAAACTGCGATAAAAGCAATTCATTATGCTGTCATGAAAATGACGACTCTCTGGTTCCGACATCATGACATCATCTTCTCAAGATTGTGGAGCCACCACATGTATAAACATGTTATTGTAAAGCTGTTGGCTGATAAGTCCCAGTGACCTTTTGAAGTGTTTTGATGCACTTTTTTTGATGAAATTAAATGTTTTTTAATCAATCAAGCTTTAGTCGAGATTATAGGATTGAGCTGTTAATTAAAATAAATTCGGACTTTATTATTTTATGATGTTGTGGAATTTAAGAAATCATTGGCTATTTATTTGCTTTGTCAGGGAGATAACCTTGTTTTTGGATTTTGAGGTGCTAATTTTATAATTAGTGTATTCGATGAAAATTTTAGAAGATGATGATATTTCATTAATTCTATCTACAACCCAGCAATGTTCACAATGACCAAGAAACAAATATACTTCATTTTATTGACTCCTCAAATTTTAATTATTTTTCTTCAGTTAATCTCTTTAGCAAATTTCCAAAGTCTCTTCATTCAATATACAAACTGTTTAAAGACTTTTAATGCAATTAAAATGCCAATCTTAATATTTTTGGCTAAATTGACTCGTAAATGTTTCCGCTCGCAAATTCACAAATAAAACCCAATAAAATTGATATTTTATAAATTCGTAAAGAGACTGGAAAAAATAAAAAAGTTAAAAAGAATTGGCAATTAAATCATAAAATTGTTTGCAATACCGAATTAACAAAAGACATTCCTTGGTAAATATTGATGGATGGTCTCCTGGATTATAATCTGTAGTTGTATAGAAATTTCTAATACTACTTACAATGCCTCGTTGTTGTTCTTATGAATATACCGTGTCCTAACAATAATGCAAATCCAGGAGACCTTCCCGAATATATTCAAAAACCAACTAATAAAACTCTTCTTATCTCAAATTCAACAAATATTTTAAATAAGTTTCTTATATAAGAGTTAAATAAGCTAAATGTGAATTTGATTGCATTTTTTCGTTGGTGGACACGAATTTTGCATAAAAATTCGATAAAATTCCGACGAAACTGCTATAGAACACAAGAAAGCTAAGAAACTAAACGGAAAACGTGTTCTTTTAATTGAATTTTGCCGGGAATTTCGCCTTTCAATAATTAATTTTTGTTTTTGAATTTTTAAATTTGTTTGAAATTTCTTGAAATTGCACGAGAAAAACGTCGCTCAGACTTAAAAAGTCTTTTAGTTGTTGGGATTCCTGAGATCTTTTTTGAATTTTTTTGAAATTTCACTCGTTGAGTCGCTAACTTAATCATTCTTTAATAAAATTTTATTTTTTGGAATATTAGTGATTTTTAATGAGAAATGGTTGCGACATTCTGAGAAGCTTTTAGCAATGTTAACGTGGATGCCGTAAATTGGGGATGAGGTCAGAAGTTTTTATGAATCTTTTGACTTTCGGAAGACATAAAAATATTTTACAAGGAATTAATGTGGTTTTTGGCTTAATGAGGCAGATTTTTGAATAAAAAATTGGAGGAGATATATTTAAAATACATTAAGAGTCTATTGAAGACATAATGATCTCATAACTTCAATGGATTGGTTATTTTAAAATATATGACGCAGAAAATTAAAAAACTCATTTAATTTGGAAAAGAAATATTCTAACCTCACTTCTTAATATTTTCAGATACTTGGGCTGTGTTTCCGAATATATGAAAGAGCTGAAACCTTTCGGTGACGTCCCCGACAAGCTATCCGTGCAAATTAAGCGTTCCTTTGTGGCCACCCGTACCTTCGCTCAAGCCTTAAATGCTGCAGCTGATGTAGCCAAGAACATGGTAAACATCCGCCCTTCGGCTGAGTGCACAGCTGCTTTAACAAAGATGTCTACTTGTGGAGCTTGCAGTGGACACACTGAGAAACCATGCGCTAATTTCTGTTTGAACGTCATGAAAGGGTGTTTGCAACATTATTTGGAGCTGGACACTGAATGGGACAACTTTGTTGTTAATATGGAGCGGGTTTCTGAGAGATTATTGGGACCCTTTAATATTGTTATGGTCGTGGAACCCATCAACATTAAGATTTCAGAAGCTATTATGAACTTCCAGGTAAGGATCACTTGACTTTTTTATTATAAAATTATATTTGTTCAAATGTTATAACACATAATCTATCTATTCTCCAGGAAACTGGCCAAGACATTTCCCAACAAGTATTCCAAGGATGTGGTAAGCCAGTATTAGCTGGAAGTGGCAGAAAACGAAGGTCTCTTCAAATGATTCGCAACTCTAACGCTGATCTTTTCATCGATGACAGTCAAGAAATTGAGATCAAAGAAAGTAAAGAAACCAGAGAGATTATGGAACGATCGAAGCGAGCAGCTAATCCAGCTGGAAACCAAGACAATCGACCTCATGGTAATACTAGAAATAGTCAAGAGATCAAATACGAGCCGGTAAAATTCGCAAGAAATGATAACATTAACGGAAATAACGGAAATAGTCAGCGTGGAGGATCAGGACCAGGAAGCAGGAGGTCAAACCAAAATAGGAATAATCAGAATAGGAGCAACTTCAATGCAAATAATCAGAATAATGACAATAAGGAACCACATCTAGATAAACTAGTAAAAGATATTAAGCAAAAAATTAAGGACTCTAAGAAGTTCTGGTCAAATCTTCCTTATCAGACGTGCAATAACGAGGAAATTGCTGCCAAGCCCGATAGTATTGATAACTGTTGGAATGGAAAGGCGATTGATCGGTGAGTAACTCATTTAAGGAACATGTGATGATCATTTGCTAATCCCTAATTTTATTTAAATTGCAGATATACTCACTTAGTGGCCTCAGATCAAAGCAAGAACCCAGAGTTCCCTAGCGCAGCTAATGCAAATGCAAGACAAAGTAATCTCATAGCTCAACAGCTTTTTACATTAAGAACCACAATAAATCACCTGCGGAATGCTTATAATGGGATGGATGTCGAGTGGACTGATGATGAAGGTAAATTGAATAAAATATTGTTTGTGTATAAGTTGAAACTTAATTGTCTTCAATATCTATTCTTTAAAAATGTATTTGATAGTTTCTAATAAAAATGTTTGTTCTCCTAAGTAGAAGAACCTGAGGGCTCCGGAAGTGGCTCAGGCAGAGGCACTGATGATGATGATGATAGCGGATCTGGATTAGGTCCCTATGAGTTCAGCCCGCCAAGCTCGCCCAAGAGTAATCCAGATCATACCACAAACACAATATATACCACTAAACCAGATATTCACGTTCACCATGATGACTACATGAATTCAAATAAGAATACTTCTAGAAGTGATCACGAAGAGCCCAAAGAGCCTTCGTCATCTTCTCCAGTGACGTCATCACCCTGGCGGATCAAGAGAATTCTGCTCACTTACTTCCTGCCCATCTTTGTGGCTTGGTTTGGTGGCATCTGCACCACTGACTTACTGTGATTTGATTAAGTCTGCAAGGGCGATTATTATTATTGGTTTTAAATTAAATTAAATTATTTGAATTTATTTGGCGGGAAAAAGTGGATGGTGAAGCTTTCGAAGTTAGTTATAGTTTTGAGATGAAGATTTTGTGATTTTTTCGAGACTAGCTTGTTTTTTGAATTAGAGACATTGAGATTTTATAAATTAGAGCTTTAAAAATGATCCAATATCAACTTATCTCAAGATTAATAATTAATTCAGAAAATTGAGATCTGATAAGTCCAGACTAACATTTTGTAAAAATCAATAAACTTTGTTAATCTGGATTATCAATTTAACCCTAAAATTTAGTTTTTCAAGTCCATATGTGTGAATGTAAGAGTGAGTATCAAAGCATGATTGTAAAAATAAGATTGGATGTGTGTAAATTAAATTAAATTAAATTATAGATAAATTAAAAAATAAATAGGCAATTAAAAAAAATTTAAATTGAAAAGAATTTGATGATTGAGAATTTGAGAGTAAAAACTAAGTAAATTAAGGAAATCCACTGATTGATAAGAAATATTGTGTATATTAAGGATAATTATATGCAAAACTAAATTTTTGACTAAACTAGAAATTTAATTAGTTAAGAATTTGTCCTAGAATATTTGAAATAATTTTCATTCTCATCTTGGAGTTAAATCAAGGTATATAGAAAGAGGTGGCGATATATTTAGGGATTTGCATTCTTTGATTGTGTTAGTGACCCACTTGACGGGTTGATGTATTGTCACCTTATTCTATTGCCTAGGTCACATAATAAATAATTAAAATAGAAGCAATTAATGCAAACAAATCAATTAGTGCCAGAAAACCCGAAATATCTGCGAATCATTCGCAATATAATTGATAAATATTTTTTAAACCAGAGAAATTGACAGAATTTGTAAAAAAATATTGCAAAAAGAAAGAAAAGTAAGAATTACTTTGAAATTTACAAGAAATCTTGAAGTATCGCTTATTAAACTTGAATCACAAGCTTTTTTGGAGCAAAAACTGCCATTTAATTATTTTTACTTCATTTATTCGACTTTTAGTTGCCTTTTAATAACTTGCAATTACTCGTATAATTACTTTCGATCAATTATCTCTGAACGAGCTGTAAAATTTCTTGTTTTTAATGAGTTTCAATGATTTTGTATCACTTTATTGCAACTTTTGATAAAAAGCGAGAAGATGGAATACTTTGTCCATATCCCAGTTTTTGTTGATAAATACTTTTATTCATGAGATTGTTGGGAAATATCGGAGTTCAGGGGATTTGATTCACAAATGTTGTGTTCCAACTCCACTCAAATCTGTTATGAATAATTAACTGAAGATGAATTTTTTAAGTATAATTTGCTGTACAGTTTAATTTAGTTATAATCAAAACAAAAGAAAAATACTAATTTAATTATTATTTTTTATAAATTTTCTTTGAAATATTTTATTGTCTAATTTTGTAAAGAATTTGCGCTTTCTTGCTGAAAGTTGATGGTTAATCTCATGAAGAAAGAAAATGTTGCAGTATTGCAATTAATGGCTGATACAGGGATGCAAACTATGAAAATTAATTTAACTTATTTTGGCTACAAGGAAACTACAAAATTTTAATTTTTAATTAACAGAAAATGAGCTTACAAACAATTTTTTTTATGTTCATCAAATTACATATCTTTATTTGAAGTTTTCCTGGAATCTTTAAATAATTTCTTTGCGTGAAATTAGAAAATATGCTTTAGGAAATTTTTAAATCACAATCACCTCTTTTCAAGATTTTGTATACGAATGACGTAACTTTGATATCAAAATTAATCTTAAATCATTGGTACTCAAACTTTTTCTTATTCATTATTGTCGATTTTTTTTTTGACTGCGTAGATTCCAAAAAAAATCTTTTGTAAATTATCTGAGAAATTTAGAATAATTTTGTCGCAAATTGAACAAATCCAAAAATACGTAATATTTGGTCTTAAAAAGTTTTTTAGAATTGAAGTGTTAGGTTCAAATGTTTTTTGCTTTGAAAAAATTGTGAAAAATTTTAATCTAGAAATTTGAATTAAGAAAAAATCGGCAACCTTGAAAAATACTGTGAAATGTTGTTTAAATGTCACTACAAAAATAATTTACCTTAAAAACATTTGAAAGAAAAAAATCAAGAAATTCGACTTCTGAAGATTAAAAAAGAATTTTTAATTACAAAAAGTTGCAATTTGTTAGAATGTATGAGAAAGTATATGTTCTTTGAGTTGGAATCTTAAACTTATATGAATTTAGTTGCAAGACTGCAACCCAAAGAAAGTACACTAATCTCATACAAACCTCTAATCAAATCTGAAATTCAAGAGAACACATTAAAACTAGCAAAGTATAAGAAATATATCATTGTAAAGATTTATTGTTTAAGAGCTAATGAATTAACAGTAATACGGAATGAACAATTTTTTGATAGAAAATCCATTTTTAAAATGAAGAAAAATCACTTTTGTACATAAAACAATTAAAAGAAGAATATTTAAAAATAAAAACTAAATAAAAAAATATTTAGAAGTTTTTTCATTATTTGCCGATTATTTGCACATCTTTTTCGTTTAGGCAGGTAACCCTGGATTGTCCTTGGAATCGTGGATGATAAATCTTCAAAAGAACTTCTAAGGACTTCATACAAAATTAATTGAATATTCAAAAATTTATTTTCGATTTCATCGTCAATCCTGATATGTTCAGTCGTTGATTTAAATATCACTCATGATTTGCATAGGTCTTGTCTTGATGAAAACATAAACAGCAATCAGGACAGCAACGACTCCAAGGGAAGGAAGAACGATTGTTCTCAGTTTCTGCTGAATTTCCAAATTTTCTTTTTTGCGTTCTAGTTTCTGCTTTTTATTCTCTTTCACTTGACCTTTTAATTGTCTCATGGTTGGATTTCTAAAAAGATTACAATGATATATTTCAATGGAGCATCAAATATTTTATCCCTGTAAGGATGGTTTTAGATACAGTTGACCCATTATGCTATAATACGAAATCATGTTAATCATGTTTCTGAAATAACACCGGAAATATTTTAGAAGATCAATCAATATGTTTTTGCTCTAAAGCAGATTCTAATTAATTAATCACAGTCGAAGAATAATTCTTAAACTTGCCTTACTAAACAAGATCCAGGAAGCTCTACTTTCAAAAAATCAACAATAATGTGCCACGTATAATGAATTCAATTTGATGGCGAAAGCAACTGAATTAATAATATTTCTGAATAAACTCGATTGTACTTATATAAAGCAGATTATTAAAAATAACTCACTTCTTAAATTAGGGTTTTAATTAGATAAACAAATAAATAATCTTGAAATGTTTTGATGTTTTACTTCTCAATCCCAGTTCTCAAGTTTCTGATACTGATTACGTAAATCGATTAATCAGAAAATTTGTGTACAAGAATTTACCTATAAATTAAAGATCCTAAATAGGAAAGTAATCGAAGCACAGAAAAAGTTTGGTTAAGTTTGCGTATGTCTGAGTCAAAAACGTTACTTTCCGGCGCGGTTACCTGGTCACTGACATAAAGAATTTTTAAAAGCCGCTCCAAGCAGATCCCTGTTTTCATACATAATTTATTTTGGCGGGAATTTGCGTATGATTATGTCAGAAAACAATTCAAATATGCAATCCATGCTTCGCTTACTTTCCTATTTAGGTTCTTTACTATAAATGAGCGAGATCAACAAGTAAAAATATTTAAAAAACATTTTTTTGTTCAATGCGCAACAAAAAAATCGGAAAAGCTGAAGCTTTAGCAGGCACTTCGGCAACATAATACCTATGCTTCATTAGAATAATTCATTTGAATGAAGCAATAAAATTCTAGGAAATTCAAAAATATGTAACCAAAACATAAATTTTCGATCAGAGCGCCGAGCGGGAATATTGTGCATTATTGCTGATAATTCTGTTGAATTCAATCTTACCACTTTCTGATCGACTTGAGTTGGTAGTTTCTTAACGAAAAACACGTAAAACTTGTTTTCATATAAAATTCAAAAAAAATATATATATTTTTTCCAACGGTTTTTTAGATTCTTTGAAAAAACACAAGATATATAAAATATAAATTTTTGCACTACAGGTACTAGATGGCGCTGTATTATTTTCAAAAACTCTTCGTACGTCGCTGCTTATGGTTAAAAAAAGCTTATTTTGAAAATTTTAGATCAATCGGTCCGATGGGTTCTGAGATTACGTCAACAGAAGTTTTTTTTCCAAAATTTTTGTAAGCATGACAACTTAGTCATGGTACAATATTTCCATAAAATCTTCTGGAATCGATCATTTTGGGCCAAATTCAAGGTTTTTGCATATTCGGATGTTTCAATATAATCTCAGGAAAAAAAAAATTTTGTATGGCAAAATGGTAGTTTGCTCTACAGGTACTAGATGGCGCTGTATTATTATCAAAAACTCTTCGTACGTCGCTGCTTATGGTTAAAAAAAGCTTATTTTGAAAATTTTAGATCAATCGGTCCGATGGGTTCTGAGATTACGTCAACAGAAGTTTTTTTTTCCAAAATTTTTGTAAGCATGACAACTTGGTCATGGTACAATATTTCTATAAAATCTTCTGGATTCGATCATTTTGGGCCAAATACAAGGTTTTTGCATATTCAAATGTTTCAAAATATTCTCAGGAAAAAAAAAATTTTGTATGGCAAAATGGTAGTTTGCACTACAGGTACTAGATGGCGCTGTATTATTATCAAAAACTCTTCGTACGTCGCTGCTTATGGTTAAAAAAAGCTTATTTTGAAAATTTTAGATCAATCGGTCCGATGGGTTCTGAGATTACGTCAACAGAAGTTTTTTTTCCAAAATTTTTGTAAGCATGACAACTTGGTCATGGTACAATATTTCCATAAAATCTTCTGGAATCGATCATTTTGGGCCAAATACAAGGTTTTTGCATATTCGGATGTTTCAATATAATCTCAGGAAAAAAAAAATTTTATATGGTAAAATGGTATTTTGCACTACAGGTACTAGATGGCGCTGTAGGATTTTCTTGAATCAGCAAACGCGACCGTCTTATGGTTAAAAAAAGCTTATTCTGAAATTTTGAGACTAATCGGTCGGATGGGTTCAAAGATTACGAATACAGAAGTTCAGAAGTCAAAACCACGGACAGACATTTCGCAAGGACCCAAAATTTCGGGTTCTAGACCAAATTTTTTTTTGTTTTAGGCAAAAATAAGAAAAAAAAAAAAAAAAAAAGTTTGGATGAAATCAAGACTTCACAACTTTTTGTTGCCGAAGTAAAAATTCAAATCTCTTGAATCCAGTCTTAATACGATCATTTGATAATTAAATTTTTTTTTTAAATATTATCTCTCATTCTGTTGCTATTTTTGAAAAAAAAAAAATACAAAATAATTTCAATTCGCGAAACAATTTTTTTCCATTTTTGCTTTCAACTTTGTAAGATTATAAAATTCCCAGAGAAATTTAATTGCACGTGAATTTTTTTTTGTTCTGCTAAAACATATTTATGTAAATGATAACAAATTTGTAAATTTATAAATAGCTTGCAGAGTGTATAGTTCATTTGAGGAACAGTAATCATTGATACAAAACGTGAATTAAGTGATTGTCTTTGTTTGGGGTAAATTCTAGAATAATGTTCTTCTTGGATAAATTGCCCGAGCCCATTTTAGTGCAAATCTTAAGTCACCAAACTTCTAGTACCATTAAAAATGTGATGCTTCTTAATTCAAACTATTACGAGATGATCATCAAAAACTCTTCTTTAAATCGGAAACTCAAGCTCTGCGTTAATGAACACAAAATCGGTGTAAATCAAGAAATTTCAGAAATAGTTCTGAAAACTGAGAGAACATATGAAAGCATAGAGATCAATTCTGGAGCAATTTCTAACTGTAGAAAGTTACACGCTGATTTTATTAATGAACTCTTGGATACAAAAGGAAGATATGTTAAAAATTACAGACAAACTGGAAGAACTACGATTGAGTATTTTATGTACATTTTGAATTTTATGCCGAACGTTGAAAGTATCTGCACGGAAAATTTGGATTCTCTAATTATGGGTTCAAAATTAAACAATTTGAAATGTGATCGCTTGAGATCCATAAAAATGCGACTTATGCGCTCATCTCATCTTGATATACTGGAATTTTGTTTCGAGAAGGTGACATCTTTAGAATACATCAATATCGACGAAAATTGTGCTCAATTAAGCCAAAAGTTTATCAGTCGACAGAATAAATTGAAGGTACAAATAATAAAATAAATTTAAAGATATTAATTAAGGAAGTAATATTTTTTTAGGAGCTGATATTGCTAGGAAACGTTTTCTGTGTCGATGTAAGTTCAATTTGCTTATTCCAGCTCACTAAATTCCACCTCAGTTGCAAAAAAGATTTCGATCATCAAGAAATGATTCATCTTTTAAGTTTTTTAAAACGCCAGCAGAAATTAGAAGATGTTGATTTGGATATTCATTCAAACGAATCAGAGTTTGAACAGGAACTTATCAATGCAATAAATAACCTACCCATCTTGAAGAAATTGAGCTTTACTGTAACCAATTTGACGACGAATGTTGGTTTGAATGAAAATAGCAGCCTACAAACTTTAAAGTTGTTCATGGGTGGTGTCGGAACCATAAAACTCGCCAATTCTTATCCTAACTTGAGAAAATTGGAGCTTATTTGGAAAAGGGATTTGAAAATAACTAAAGCCACTAAAAAACCGTTTGAGCATCTCATTTACCTCAAGGATATCTCGGTCACCTTTAATGAACAATCATTGTCTGAGCTCATGAAATCTGGGCTTAAAATAATTAACTTGAAGACAATTCAAATGAACAAATGCGTTGGTATAAATTTTAAAGCTTGGAAAACTTTTCTGATACGACATCCGAACATTAAAAACTTGAACATTTATAATGGAAAAATAAACAATGAAATGATTTTGGAAGCGTTGAAGAGTTTAAAGCATCTAGAAGAAATTACAGCTACTGATTTACTTGATAAAACAACTATTGAGTTTTGTTGCAAGTATGGCCAGTATCTTAAGAAGTTGAACTTATGTTTTAAAGGATCCAGAAAAGATTATGATGAAGTTTTGAAGGAGTTCAGTAACAAATTGAAGACAATTGATTGTACGTTTTTTTACAGGCTCTAATGAATAAAATATGTTAGATCTAAGAACTTACAGATTTTTATTTAAAATAACGAATTTTAAAATAATTAAAATAATAACTATTGCGCCAATTACAAGTTCTCACTTTTTAAGGTTATATAATTGTAAAATGATTAATCAATATATTTGTTTACATTTATTTGCAATTCAATACATGATTAAAAATTCACTAAATTAAGTTTAATTAAAGTTCTAAAAAACGTTTCGCGTCATAATAACGCTCAAATAACCAAGAAATACAATCAACATTACTTCAATATCTTAAAAATGGTAATTATCATCGATTTCGTAACATCTTCCTGAATTTCCTCATTAATATTCTAAATGTATCATTTTAGTCGTCGGTTGTTGCAGCTGGTCTTGGGCTCGCAGCTGTTGGCTTTGTTGGTAGGTACATGCTGAAAACAATGCCCAATATGGCACAAACGTTGACAGAAGCAGTAAAAAACCTTCCAAAATTCGACGATGCAAACTCCAAATATTATAAAGGTGGCTTTGAACAAAAGATGAGCAAAAGAGAAGCAGCTCTGGTCCTAGGAGTGAGTCCATCAGCATCCAAGCAAAAACTTAAAGATGCTCATAAAAAGATTATGTTGCTAAACCACCCAGATCGTGGTGGTTCTCCTTATTTGGCTGCAAAGATTAATGAAGCGAAAGATTTTTTGGATGGCCAAAAGTAAAGTCTATTGATCTTTGTAAATAATATTTTTAGTAGGAAATAAAACTTTTGTTTTGAAAAAGTAAAAAAATATCGTCTTTTATTCGAGATTGTATACTTAAAATATAAAGATCAGTTAATCCACTTACCAGCTTAAATTAGATAATTTTAACCAGTTTCAAACCAATCTTATTTTTACCCTCGTCAATATTTATTACAGTAGCCTCAACTTTATCGCCCAATAGAAGTTTCTGATTGTTCATTTTGCTGCTGTGAATGAGTCCATTAATGTGAACTCCGATATCAACGAAACATCCGAAAGCAACAACATTCATGACGGATCCGTGAACAACACTTCCCACTTTTAGGTCACTCATTTTAGTGAATCCTTGCTTGAAAAGAGGCTTGTTGTCCACATCAATTCGATAATCTTGCAGGAGTTCACGTTCCAAAGCGTTTAGGATTTCAGTTAACTAAAATATTCTAATTTAGTAAAAGTCCGCCATTTTTATCTTAAATATAATAACTCACTCTCTCGGCTGGTTCATTATAAGTGACAGCCATAACTGTTATTGGAATGTCTTGACGGAATTTCTTGATTCTCTTAATAAATTCTGGTTTGCCAAATTGATCTTTGGAGAGTCCACTAGATTTGATGATTTTCTCAGCAATTTTGTAACTTTCTGGATGAATCCAAGTAGCATCAAGAATATTGTAATTATCACCACCAGCAGTCGAAGGTTCGATGCGAACGAAACCAGCCTAATATTAATAAAATGTGAATTAAGTATTTATCCTTTAACTATACAATTCTTGATAAATAAAAAACTTACACATTGTGTAAAAATCTTCGGTCCAATTCCTTTAACTTTCATCAAATCCTCTCTCGTCTTAAATGTTCCATTTTCAGCTCGATGCTGCAAAATCATCTCCGCCTTTTTCGAGCTTAGCCCAGCAATTTTACCCAAAAGTGTTGAACTAGCAGTATTCAAGTCTACTCCAACGAAGCTGACACATTCAATCACAACTTGGTCCAAAGTATCAGTCAAATCTTTTGGATTGATATCGTGCTGGTACATTCCAACTCCTAGATTTCTAGGTTCGATTTTAACGTATTCACAGAGAGGATCATTCAGGCGACGAGCAATTGAGACGGCACTGATTAAATTAACGTCCATATTAGGGAATTCCTTCTTGGCAATTTCACTACAGGAATAAATTGAAGCTCCTTGCTCGCTCACAATACAGTAACGGATCTAAAAATGTATTATTCAAATTAATATTTAATAATTTTAGTCGAATGATTGATTTCTTACCTTATTCTTATCTAAAATATTCTCGTCCATTAGCTTAGTGATCCAAGTTTCTGATTCTCTGCAAGCTGTTCCGTTCCCCAAAGCAATTAGCGAACATCCATGTTTTTTCATCAAATTAGCAATTTTGAATCCAAATTCATTTGCTCTTGCTTTCTGAGTGTGAGGATAAACAACACCTGTGTCAATTACATCACCCAGTTCCGAGATCAAAGCATACTTGCAGCCGTTTGTAAATCCTGGATCGAAGCCGAGAATTTTTTCGCCTTTGTTTGGTGAAGTAAGCAGGAGTTGTTTGAGATTGGAAGCGAATGTATCGATGGAAGCTTTTTCAGCTTTTCTGGTCAGGTCGGAGCGCTCTTGGCGGCAGATCAAAGGGCTGATTTTCTTTGCATAAGCTTCGTCAAACGCTTCATTGAATAATTCAGTACGTAAAGCGAAACGTAATCCTTTGCTAAGAATTAGTTGATTGACATGTTGGTAGAGATCTCGTTTCACTCTGTCATCTAGAGTGAGCTTTACTGTAAGAACCTTCAAATTTTCTCCCCGATTGATGGCTAAAACTTGATGAGGCTTCATGTAGATGGTTGGCATAGAGAATTCAAAGTAATTCTCATATTTAGATTCATCCACTTTCTTTGTTATTGTCACCGATGAACTTTTTGCTGTGGATTTGACAGGTTTGGTTTGCGATGAAGAAAATGTAATTTTGTATTGAGATTTCCTGGAAATATTATCAATAGATTAGAAAAGAGTCCATACAGAAACATATCACTGAACTACTCACAATAACCGAATTTTCAACAGCACATCACTGTTTTTAGTGAGAAGGTGAATTAGAATATTCTTGATTCCTTCTTTAATGTCTTTAAGAGTTTCTAATCCTTCAATACTTGGATTAACCAGCGAGTTCATTGAAAAGATTCTTGATCCATCGATAATTAACTCAGCTGATGGCTCCAAACCCAACTTCTTGGCACGCTCATACAAGGATCCTTTGCTAGCTGGTTTGTATGGCGCATAAATGGCATCCAGCTCATCAATTGTCTTGGCACGTCTTAAGGAGAACTCTACATCCTAAAGCAAAGAGA
Source organism: Parochlus steinenii (assembly GCA_038502155.1). Classification (NCBI taxonomy): domain Eukaryota; kingdom Metazoa; phylum Arthropoda; class Insecta; order Diptera; family Chironomidae; genus Parochlus; species Parochlus steinenii. The sequence goes on from JAXCIN010000039.1 coordinate 2,931,795, forward strand.
TTATATAGTAAACAGTGACTAATTTGAACTTAAAATAGTTACATTGTCAATATGATTCTCTTTCATGATCTGCTTAACATACTTATCAGCTTTAGCTTCCAGATTCAAAATGTTGTCATAACTGAGCTTTAAATTAATCATTTCAGCAGGGGTCATGTTGCGGATCAAATCCTTTCGATAACGACAAAGAAAAGGTATTGAGTTATCTTGCTGGAATAGTGAAATGATGCTCGCAGCAAGATGTATTGGAATGTTTTCTCGTTCTGATAGTAGCTGGTCTTGTGTCCACGATTGATTGGCTCTTTTTATTTCTATTTTGCGAGGTTTTGTTTCTTTTTTGTAAGGTTTTGTGTCGAGCTCGAGAGGTAGTTCAGATGGTTTAGAGAATGGTGGTCTAAAACATTATTCAAGAATTGAAATATAATCTAGAAAAGTCCAGCTGAACTTAAAAATAAAGTACCTCTGTTTCTTCTCGCGTTTCACCTTCTTAGTGACTGGAGTAACCACTTCATCCTCATCCGAGTCATCCAGGACTTTTTTGGCCTTCCTTTTAGATCCACAAGACATGCTTTGAATCAATGCTCTGAACAAAAACATGAAAATAACAGAAAAACTCGAAATTAACAACAAAAAAAAAGAAGAAGCAATAATAAACAAAGTTTCTGATTAATCTTCGAATAATTATAAATTATTTTCATAAAATTGAGAACTTGAAAAAGCGCGAAAACAAAATTAAATGTTTTGAATATTTTAAGGATGTTAATTCATGTTGATTCGGGATTTGTTCTAAGATGTCTTGATTTTTGTTGACAGAGAAATTAATCGATCAATGCAGGTTTAGCCTTTTTAATTTCATATATTACATTTTTTGTGAATTCAGTAGTTCTCCGTATGCTTCTGTAATCTGTTGTTGTTGTCGAAGGTATAGAGATAAATCGACGTAATAAATGTTTTTAACAAAGATTTTGAATAGTTCACGGAGTTTGAGCAAAACAAAGACAGTTTATAATGTGATTGCATTTAACAAGAGCAACTTAGGTGCCAGCAACAGTATACACACCACAAGCAGTAAGAATTAAAGCGCAAATCTATTGTAAAAGTCTTTTTTACCAAGTCATTTTAATTTTAGTTTATCGGCACGGCGAATTTGAATGGACTGATCCCAAATCAGAAGATGAAGTGTAATGAACTGATCCCCAATAAGCACGAATTACTCTTAATCATAATCTTTGTGTATTTTTAGAGTAAATATCACCTACATCGATAAACACGGAAAAGAAACTCCAGTAAGGGGAAAAGTTGGCGATAATGCATTATATCTAGCTCATCGTTATGGTGTGACGATGGAAGGTATATTTTACAATCATTTTATCTTATCTCTAAATCAAGTAATCGAAAATGTTTTATTTGTTGTGTTTTAGGAGCTTGCGAAGCTAGTTTAGCTTGTACGACTTGTCATGTCTACGTTCTTGGTGACCATTTGGACAAGCTACCGCCTTCTGAAGAGAAAGAGGATGATTTGCTGGACATGGCTCCGTTTTTGAAGGAAAATTCACGTCTTGGCTGTCAAATAATTCTCACGAAAGAGCTAGAAGGAATCAAATTGAAGCTCCCAATGGCAACTAGGAATTTTTATGTAGATGGACACACTCCAACACCTCACTAGTCTGTAGACTGTTAATTAGAGATCTAGCTAAGTTGTTATAAATTTGGTGTGAACAAATAATAAATTTTTTCCAAAATATAAACAATAAAAGATATTTTTGAAATTTGCCGCCTAACTTTTTTATGTGTTTGAGGTTATGTTATTACATTTTCAATATTTACCAGTGACGAAGATCGGATCGGATTTTTTAAACGTCAAATAAAAAATCCGATCCGCTGAGTTAAAAAAAAACGATCCGATCCGTGATCCGATCCGCAGATTCTAAAAAAAAAAATCCGATCCGCGAATCGATCCGCAGATTCTCAAAAAAAAAATTCGATCCGCAATTCGATCCGCAGATTTTCAAAAAAAAAATTCGATCCGCAATTCGATCCGCAGATTTTCAAAAAAAAAATTCGATCCGCAAATCGATCCGCAATCTTCAAAAAAAAAAAATCCGAACCATTATTTCAAAAAAAAAGTCGCCAAAAATCCGCCAAACATAGAAAAAACTTTTCATCATGAAATCCAAACTATATTTTGAATTAAAATATATATCAATACTTAAAGAAAGAAGGTATTTTATTATTTTAATCAGTTTTAATTCGTATAATTCATAATTACATGCATTGAATCGGATTCAATACAAACAAAAATGGTTTATTTTGATGTTGTTTATAGACCTTTGACGCATTGAACGAATTTTAATGACATTTATTACACAATAAATTGATATTTACTTCTCCGCAAAATCGGAGAAGTATTGTTTTCTTCCCAGCATTTTCAGGGTTTTTTGACCTTATCTTTCAAAAATATTCCAGATTTTTTTTGTCGGCATTAAGTTGAAAAAAATTTCTGTGAATGCAAATTCTGAAAGTTTTGAACCCTGACCCGTGCCATGCGAAAAACTAAGGGCCGTGTCTCCTGTGGATCCTTGGAACTGTAAAGGCTCGATATGACCTCCAACCCAACCGATTTCGGATTTTTTAATGCCAGTCGACTTGTTATCTCTGCCCATCGTGCACCTGATATTTTTGAAAAATCTTTTTTTTTTTGAAAAACTAGAGATACAGCTTCGGTCTCTTCAGAAATAATTTTTGAGATGATGAGTTGAGTCAAAAAATGTATCGATGATTGGTTCACTACCTGTTAGGAGTCATCTGGGGGTCATCTGGTGGTACCAGACAATTTTTGTTGAAAAGGTTTTAAAATCTCATGATACGTCCAGAAAAAAGGGTTTTCGTGATTTAAACCAACATTAAAACACAATTCCACGTTAGCGGAACAAGCTGCACAACTTGTTCTTATTAATTTGAGCAAATAAAATCTGATCCACAAATCGATCCGTAATAAAAACTTAAATCCGATCCGCAGAAAAATTCGATCCGCAAAAAATGCGGATTTTTATAAAAAATTCGATCCGATCCGCAAAAGTTGCGGATTTTTATAAAAAATTCGATCCGATCCGCAAAATTTGCGGATCTTAAAAAAAAATCCGATCCGATCCGCAAAATTTGCGGATCTTAAAAAAAAATCCGATCCGATCCGCAAAAATTTGCGGATTTTTCAAAAAAATCCGAATCGATCCGATCCGATCTTTGTCACTGATATTTACTAAAGTTTCGACTAAAAGTGAATTTTCTCGAAAAAATTTCGAAAGATGTTTTTAATTATAAGAGGAATCGATAGAAATGTTAAAACAGCATACTCCAGGTTACAACTAGTCCCTATAAAGCAGTACTCGCAGAAGACAGAACCTACCGAGCAAAATTTCGATGAGGAATTCCGAGTTTTAAATTTAAAATCCGTCAAAGCTCAACAATTCAAAAGAAGAGTCTTCAAAAAGCAAGATGTGCTCCCGCCAAGATTCCAACAGATGCCTGTCGAACAAGATTGGGGTGCTGTTTGGCCTGGTACGAGAACTTTCCATCCAGCCACAGTGCCATTGCCAATGAGGCAAGGATATACGCCCAAAAATGTAGCGCCACCAAGTAAATATGCCAATGCTGAACTCATGAAGATTCCCAACTTCTTGCATTTGACTCCACCAGTTATTAGAAAACAGTGTAAGTCGAGCTAGTTTGCTTGTTTGTTATTAATTTCTTAAAATTCTATTGATTTTATTATTAAATGTTGCTCATTTTAGGTGAAGCTCTTAAGAAATTCTGCACAGAATGGCCAGCTGGTCTAGAAAATGAAGAGAAGCAGGAACAGCATTTTCCTCTTAAATATACATCTAATGATTACGTACACGGTCTTCCAACAATTCGTAATCCCATGTCCAGAGTAGTCACCTTGAAGCTTAAACTGGCCACTTTAAATCTCGACAAACACGCTCGAGACAAGTTCCTCCGATTGGTCGGTAAAAGATATAATCCTGAGAATGATGAATTCACATTGGTAGTGGATCGATGTCCTCTGAAAAAGCAAAATTATGACTATGGAATTTATTTGATGACCGCTTTATTCCACGAATGTAAAATCACAGAGGAATGGGAAAATACTAAAGTAGAAGCTGACATGGAGATTTATCACTGGAACAGAAACAAATCTATGGAAACTTCCACTGGTGTCTTAAATTGGCTGCCTAGTGGAGAAAAGAGTGGGAAGGTTGAACCATCAAAAGAATACCAAATCAGTGTCGAAAATTTGATTAATGAAGGAGAGAACGAATATAATCTTCAGAAGTATAAAGAAGCTAGCTTGAAACTTGTTGGATTAGCCAAATAATGTGAAATTAGAATTGATTAAGGAAAATAGTTCAAAATAAATATTTGAAAATAAAATTGCGGAATCTTTAATTATTAACGTTTCTTTAGTGCTATAATTTAAGTATTTAATTTTTTTACAAGTAGAAAAAATTCAATCAATTAGCATAAAAATTGAGAACTTAAGTTGAGAACTTCAAAAAATACAATCAAAACAAAGCAGAAAAATGTTAAATTTGGTAAATAAGATGATTGGACCGGGGATTTATTCCAAAATTAGTCCAAGTTTGAGATACTATTGCAATTCTGTTAGTTACAAGTTGGATAGTATGGCAATGATCAACATTTCGGTAAAAAAATACAAAAAGATAACAATAAAACCTGAAATACAGAATGGCGATCAATTAAGGGTACAGTTTTTCAACCACCTGAATGAGTCAATAGATTCAAAAAAGATTCATGGACTAGAGATGTATTTTTTCAACAAGATGGCTAGTGTCTTAGATAGAAGCTCAGAAAACTCTGAATTAAGCTGTGTCTTGGAGGTTCCCATTCAAGCAATGATCAACATTGACACCAGTTCTAACGTTTTCATAGAAAATCTTCAAAGTGATGACATATCTCTGAAGATTGGTGGATCAGGAGATGTTTGTTTAAAGAGTATTAAAGCGGGTAATTTGAATGTGAGCTCAGATTCAGGAAAAATATTGACCAAGGGATTAGTTCTTGGTGTGAATGTCTCTATTCAAACTCAAAGTGGGGTAAACATATTATCTTCTTATTTAATATTGAATTCTCACGAAAAATTATTTACAGGAAATTGCTTTAGACAAGATCCAGGGTGAAAATCTAAACGTGCAATCAACTACTGGAGATATTTCTGTTACAAGCTCTTACTCAAACAATTCCCACTTCTCTACTCAATCTGGTAATTTGATGCTGAATAACGTTCATAGGAGTTGTGAAGTTCTTTCTGGTCAAGGCAGTGAAAATCTCTCAATGAGTAAGTTCTATTGTTTCTAAGATTTAATTCCGATTTAAAACCAAATTTCTATTTAAGGAGGCTTTTCAGGGACTTTATCTGGCATAGTGAACAGCAAGCATATCAATCTTCAACTATCCGAGCTTAAAGATGCTTCAAAACTTGTTTCAAAGAACTCTCAATCCTTCAAAGTTGGACTATCTGAAGAGATCCTTGATACTACCTACATAAAGATCGAGTCCACTTGTCCAGTCACCACTACAGAATTATCGAAAGCAACATCTTCTCAAGATAATACTTTAGAAACTGGATCAAAAGAAATGGCGAACAGCCTCGAAATAATGAACGAAAGAGGAGCAAACTTAAGCATCAGCAAAATGTCCTGGGTCCAATCATTGGAGATCAAAGGGCTTAGAAATTAGTTGTTTAATGCATTTGTTTAGTTAAGGTTAAAATTATTTGTTTTCTAAGAGAATAAACTTTTTATTGTTATCAAATTTCAGTTTTATTGGACAGGTTCAATTTTATCACATTCTTCATCAGCTGCGAAATATTTCAAAAAAAAACCTAGAAACTGCTGATAGAAAAATTTGCAAAAGCCTTGAAATCTACCTGGATGGAAAAATTAGTGATCAAAGGTCATAAAAATTAAAATCATTTGTTAAGGTGTAAAACTTTTTATTTTCCATTATTTTTCTGAAATATTCAAATATATTTTCACTTGGCAGATATTTTTTATTTTGCTGGTCATCTTAGCTTATACCCAGAAATCTGTAAAAAAAAAATAAGATCATTAGAATCGTTATCAATAATTGAATGCAAATAATTGATGAAGAAAATCCAAGAAAAATCAGTGAGGGCAAGTGTGGCAACATCATTAGCTCACAAGAGCTAATTTCAAGATTCGTATATTATTTTTGTGTATGATCATCATTATAACTTGGATTGTCTTGCAACTGTTCAAATTTATAGAGAATAAGTTACCTTGGGATTCAATGAAACTGTGGAATGTATGTTGTTAATGTCATCATTGGAAAATCCTCCAAGATCTGTAATAATAGAAAGAATTATCAGTAAAGAAATTGTAGTTTTCTGAGTAAATGATGGTGAGAATTAGAATGTAGAATCAGCAAAGATTTTAGAATCACCTTCCCTTTGGGAATATTAGCGTATATTAAATTTTTTACCATCATCTTCTAAATTTATTCAAAAACAAAGATCCTTGATAATTACCTGAATGTCAGCTTTGAAGAGAAATCAGTCTTCAACTCAATTAACTCCAATATCTGCAATAAGTAAAAAATTCAAGATTAATGAAATTCAAATGTATTTCATAAAACAAGGGATTTTAAGGATTGGTATCAGAATCACTTTCTCCACATGGTTTTATTCTTGTTACGAGCATCAGACAGGGATAACTGTGAGTAATATATTAAATATTGATCATCACGATAATAATTTTTGAGAGCTGTTTATTTCTTTTGGAAAGAAAAGCTAAACTTAGTCAGTTAAAATAGTAAAATATGTACCTTCAAGCCAGAAAAATAAACAGCAGCAACTCCACAAAGATCTTTTCCATATTATGTATGATGATAACAACCTTCTCCATCATAACTTCTGTAAATATTCAAAGAAAAAAAAGAATTAGTATAATTTTATAAAGTAATTTAGCCATGAGTTTGATTTGATTAAATATCAGAATCACTTTCTCCACATGGTTTTATTCTTGTTACGAGCATCAGACAGGGATAACTGTGACTAATAAAAAATATCGATCATCATTTAAGATTCAGTAGTTTAGTTTTTTTGAATTTCGATAATTACCTTTAATTCATGACTGGATCTTTTTCAGAACTCCACAAAGCAGTTAAATGTCTAGAAATAGAAGATACACAAGATTAATACAAAAACTCAGTATCAGAAGAGATGATTATTGAATTGAGATTTTCTTCAGTAGGTTTTACCAATCTTCAACAATACACTCAGCCTGGGGCGGTAGTTGGTCATCATAGTAAACTTTTAATGTATTTTGTTTCAAATGTGATAATTACCTTATACACAGAGAGTTGAATGATGACTCCAGATAATTTCTAACGGTCAGAAGAGACCTTGAAAAATAAAGAAACTGGTTAGAAAATTTCACACATAAAAAGTTAAAAGTAAAGGGTTTCAAAAAGAGATCAGTGAAATTGCGTTTCTTTCTGCATCGATTGTTCAGTACAGGTCCGTGTGTTACATCATTTCAATAAATTATCATCTAGACTAGATAGTTATCTTACCTTATTTGCTGCATTTGCTCTCTGAATTTCCATTTACTTCCATTGAATACTGTTTAAAGAGCCTGAAAGGAAGAGAAAAATCTCATTAATAAATTTTTCTTATTTCAATGGCAAAAAAAGGAGTTTTTAGGTAAAGCATCAGAAGCAGAACTGATCATCAAAGTTTGTCAGAAGGGATGAACCATTCATTTGTTTTAAATCCTTTAGATTGTTTTCATCAAATTAATTATTAATCTTGAAAGCAAGTTTTAATATTTACCTGTTGAATCTTGTTTAGAAGTGATGTTCCATTTAGCTTCTGATGTTCTAAAAATAAGAAAAACAAGGATTAGTTATATGTTTTAATTTTTGTGGATGATAGAGGCATCTATTAAGAATCAGAAGCAGAACTGATCATCAATAGTTGTCAGAAGGGATGAACCATTCATTTGTTTTAAATCCTTTAGATTGTTTTCATCAAATTATTCTTTAGCACTTTGCGTCAATTGATTGGCCACTAAAATGTGCATCAATTTATGGGACACTTCGATTTTTAAGTGCTTTAAATTATGATTTTGAAATTTGTAATGATGCAGTTTCGAAGCTTTGCGAGTCAGCTACAAAACTGCATCATTACAAATTTCAAAATCATAATTGAAAGCACTTAAAAAACGAAGTGTCCCATTAATTGATGCACATATTGGTGGTCAATAAATTGACGCAATGTGCTATATATTTTAATCAAATAGTCAATTTACCTCTTTGTTTATCATGCGTTAGGATAATCGTCGTTTGGAAGATACAGCGCATGAATCTAAAAGAGATAAATAAAGGTTAGAGTCAATTTGCTTAGAATAAATTTTCTGTTTGATATGAAGAAATCAGTAAGACCAATCATAAAATCAACAATATTATTCTGTTAAAGTAAAGATTACTCATCATAAAGTGATTGGGAGTAGACATGATGGCTTAACCAATAGATATTTACCTTCAACGGAGTACTCAATGATAACCGCATGGTGTTAACCTCAAACATGTTTTCTCCGGTTTTTCAGTATCATGGACTAGATGAATCACGCTAGATCCTTGGGAACCATTTCAATAATGGTTTAACCCATTTATTAGTTAATTCTGATGCCATTCCGGCTTTTAATTTCACGATTCAGCGTGTTTCAAAAATATAACACACTGGAAAAAACTTTTCACTCTGATTTTCATGATGAAACGCTTCAATTTTACTAATTGAGCGTTGTTTAGTTGTTAATTCGATAAGATACTTGTCTTAATTAGAATATTCAATTAATTAACGTGAGGCACGTGTGTACTCAGCGAAGTATGGATTTAGAAAGGAAGAGAATTGATTTGGCACTTGCTTTTATTCATGTAAAGCGAATAATCATCTTATCTGATCAATCGATATATAATTTGATAACTGAGAAACCATGAACCCTGAATAATTTTTTATTTACGCGATAACTACTTGTGATTTGTTTGACGGACGTGTTCATATTTATTTGGCATATCAATCAGTGCATAATTGTTTGGTATTAACTAAGTTAAAGCTAGTTCCCGCTCAAAATAGAGAACTGTTCTCAGCGTGAAGTTGGTATCAATTGTAAAGTTTTAAATTTTTTTCCCCAACTGAAGCCCAGTGAATAAAAGATCGCTAATAAAATTTTCGGCCAGGATTATCTGAGAACCATCATTTTGAATCAAAAGATTATTAATATTCAAAACGATAAAATTATTAATGAATTATTTGTTAAGTATAGAAAATAGTTAAGTTTCATATTTATCTATTGAATCTCAGTACTGAATTTCAATTAACAAATTTCACTACCGCCGAACACTATATTTGATAATCAGAGAAAGATTTTGCTGGGAACGTTCTTTTCACGCGAATATCAAAAACGCGTCCACGTTTTTCGTCAATATTAATCTTTTTGAGGTATTTATAGGATCCTTGGCCACTTAAAAACCAACTAATTGAATCAAAACAAGTGCATTTGTGTCAGTTTGCTAAGCGAGAAGACGGGAACATGTTCTGATATGTGATTAAAGAGCTTTTAAATATTTAGGAAAATAATTTGTTTTGGGTATTATTTCATTGTTAAATGGGTACTTAAATAGCTACTAATTCGTTGAAAGCAAATGCATTTGTGTTGGTTAATTACTTATTAAGATAAAACCTGGAAAAAATATTCAATTTGTAAATTTAATATTCTTATTATATTTTTTAGGTTAATTGGCCACTCCAGTGAGTACTAATTGATTACAATGGCAGTAGGTATGTAAAAAGTTGTTTTTAAAGTTTAAATAGTGTTCAGTTACAAATATAACATTGTTATTTGGTTTAATGTTGAAAATTCACGTTCAAATTGGAACGAGGTTTTAAATCTGAATTGAAATTGATTTTAATTGATTATCCCTCTTGTATTTTAGGAAAGAACAAGGGTTTAGCGAAAGGTGGTAAGAAAGGTACCAAGAAGAAGATCATCGATCCTTTCACCCGTAAAGATTGGTATGACATTAAAGCTCCATCAATGTTCACCAGCCGTCAAGTCGGAAAGACTTTGGTCAACCGTACCCAAGGAACCAAGATTGCTTCCGAAGGTTTGAAGGGACGTGTTTTCGAGGTCTCTTTGGCCGATTTGCAGAACGATAATGATGCTGAGCGCTCTTTCCGCAAGTTCAAGCTCATCGCTGAAGATGTTCAGGGACGCAACGTTCTCACCAACTTCCATGGAATGGATTTGACCACCGATAAATTGCGGTAAGTTTTCTATAGTGCAAAGTTTCTTTATAGAACCAAAACTTATTCTTCAATTTTAGTTCAATGGTCAAGAAATGGCAGACTCTCATCGAGTGCCATGTTGATGTCAAGACAACCGATGGGTATTTGTTGCGTGTGTTCTGTATTGGATTCACTCACAAAGACCAGTCTTCCCATCGTAAGACTTGCTATGCTCAGACCAGCCAGATCAAGACCATCCGCAAGAAGATGAACGATATCATTACTCGCGATATCTCAAGCTCTGACTTGAAAGAAGTTGTCAACAAATTGCTGCCCGATTCCATTGCAAAGGACATTGAGAAGTCATGCCAGGGAGTGTATCCATTGCACGATGTTTTCATTCGCAAGGTAAGCATTTTTTTTCTTCTGTTTATGATTTATCACATTATATATTTGCTAATTCATTAATTTTCCGCTTTCCAGGTGAAGGTATTGAAGAAGCCTCGTTTTGATTTGTCAAAGCTTTTGGAGTTGCACGGTGATGGAGGCAAATCGTCTGAGCCCGTGGCCGCAACTACCGCTGCTGCTGAGGGAGTCGTTGTCGACCGCCCAGAAGGATACGAGCCACCAGTTCAGGAGGCCGTGTAAAAAACATTCGCCCTTGAATATTTTGTAAGTTAAGCACCGCCAAATAAGAATTGGCCTGAATCCAGGAGAACAATGTGCTGTATGAAATGATGAACTTATAATGTCAATAAAACGATGTAAAAGTTTGAAGTGATGTAAAGGAACGCGGGAATTATGCTGGAAGTTGTAAGTTTTTGAAGATTTTCGGAAATTTGAGATGAAAGTTTGAACTTTGAAGCTTCCAGCAGTATTCAAGTGAACTCTTTTAGTTTTTTTTAATTCATAATTTTTAAGTTTTTCTAATGACTAAACAGGTGAGTATTTTCAGGAGCTTTTCAGAGATTTTAATATTTTAGATTTTTATAGATTTGATCAGAAAAAGCTCTTGGGTCGTTGATGATATATCTAGTTGGTCCTGTAACTTCATTTGCACAAAGTAAGTCTAAATTCCATTTATAAACAAAGTTGAATGTTTGCCTTCCACATGATGTTTAAGTTATTTTTCGTCTCTGATTACCATTGAGGATATCAATATATTAACGCTGATGGATTTCTCAAACAAAACCTTTATAGAATATTGCATTTAAGAAAAATATACTAATTTATCTTGTTATTTTTTAGATGGTGCATCTGTAATTGTTGCTAGGTTTCTGGAATAAAACTGCTAGAAGACTATCAAAACAAAAGGTAACTTATTATATTTGCAAATATTTTAATGAAAATAATCTGATGAAACAAAGACTCAGCTCTCTATGAATGGCTTTGATGTAAACTTGTTCCCCACGAATCCTACGCAAAAAATAAAACGATCGTGGTCCTGATCCTCCAATTCCGAAATAAATTGAAAAACTTGAAAAGACAATATATTAATTCTTTTCCTTTCTGATTATAGATAAACACTGGCTTTCTGGCGATTGACTTCTTAAACAAATATGAAGAACTGCAGATTTTGAAAAAAGGTAAGAATCTTTTACATATTTTTCCCGGTATATCTTTCCCTTCTTTCTGTGATGATATTTTACTCAGCTCTCTTTGACAAGGCTCTGATGCTAAATAGTTCCCCACGAATCCTACGCAAAAAATAAAAGATCGTGGTACTGACTACCCTAAAAAAATAAGATAATCCTTAAACCAAAAATTTTAAATGCAATTTTCTAACAATCTTTCTCGATATGAATGGTTCAAATGAAACTTTGGCCATAATAAGTTCTTTATTTTAGAATCTAAATACAATTCTGGAGGAAATTTTATTAAATCTTAATATGATGAAACAAAGACTCAGCTCTCTATGAAAGGCTTTGATGTAAACTTGTTCCCCACGAATCCTACGCAAAAAATAAAACGATCGTGGTCCTGATCCTCCAATTCCGAAATAAATTGAAAAACTTGAAAAGACAATATATTAATTCTTTTCCTTTCTGATTATAGATAAACACTGGCTTTCTGGCGATTGACTTCTTAAACAAATATGAAGAACTGCAGATTTTGAAAAAAGGTAAGAATCTTTTACATATTTTTCCCGGTATATCTTTTCCTTCTTTCTGTGATGATATTTTACTCAGCTCTCTTTGACAAGGCTCTGATGCTAAATAGTTCCCCACGAATCCTACGCAAAAAATAAAAGATCGTGGTACTGACTACCCTAAAAAAATAAGATAATCCTTAAACCAAAAATTTTAAATGCAATTTTCTAACAATCTTTCGTTTGCTATTTCAGAATCTCGATATGAATGGTTCAAATGAAACTTTGGCCATAATACAAAGGAAAATTTCGAGATACTTGACAATGTTTGAGGTAAGTTCTTTATTTTAGAATCTAAATACAATTCTGGAGGAAATTTTATTAAATCTTAATATGATGAAACAAAGACTCAGCTCTCTATGAAAGGCTTTGATGTAAACTTGTTCCCCACGAATCCTACGCAAAAAATAAAACGATCGTGGTCCTGACTTACCTAAATTAAAAAAAAACTTGATCTCTGAGATTTTCTTAGATCACAATTTTAACGGAATTTTCTTATTTTCAGATGAAGTGAAGAATCTCACTGTTTATAGGAGTAATTCATGGTGATCATAATCGCCAATTTAAGGTAAAAATCTTAATCAACATCTTCCCTGAAACTTCTCCCCTAATTCTATGATGATATTTTACTCAGCTCTCTTTGACAAGCTCTGATGCTAAATAGTTCCCCACGAATCCTACGCAAAAAATAAAATGATCGTGGTACTGATTTTCCACTTGGAAAAATTAGAACAATTTTATAAAAATAAAATAAAATTTTCACATCACTAATTTCTTTTTAGGCTGAAAATGAACAATCGCAGCTGATGCTTGGAAATTGATAATGTAAGATTATAAAAAGGTGAGTTAAAACTTCAAAAAAGAATTCTATAAATACTTTTATTAAATTTTCTATGATGAAACAAAGACTCAGCTCTCTATGAAAGTCCTTGATGTAAACTTGTTCCCCATGAATCCTACGCAAAAAATAAAAGATCGTGGTCCTGACTAAATTCAATTAAATCTTGTCCCACCTCAAAAATATTACAAACCACAATCTAAATTTTTTTCTCCATAGAATACGTTTTTGCGAATATGCTGCAAAGATACAAGATGATCGACAACTGAAGCATTAAGGCAACATTTAAGGTAAGATTCTAAATCATTCTTCAATCAAAATGTCTTGCTTTTTTTCTGTGATGATATTTTACTCAGCTCTCTTTGACAAGGCTCTGATGCTAAATAGTTCCCCATGAATCCTACGCAAAAAATAAAGATCGTGGTACTGATTTCTCTCCTTTAATACCACTGATCGTTATCAATCTTAATTAAGCTATAATCTTAATTTTCTTTCATTTTATTATATTACAGGCTTAATGTTCTGGGCTCCATATTAGTTACAAAAGGTGTCTATTCAATTAAGGTGAGTTTAAAAAAAAGTCTTATCCTTGCAAATAAAATTCTGTATGATGAAACAAAGACTCAGCTCTCTATGAAAGTTCTTGATGTAAACTTGTTCCCCACGAATCCTACGCAAAAAAATAAACGATCGTGGTCCTGACTCCCAAAATCCTCAAAACCTTAACTCTTTGATATATTTTCAAGATTACGGTTTTAATGTTTGATTTTAAATTACAGATAGATGACCCTTTTGGAGATTGGCTACATCAGAAATAATTTTTAGGAGCTGCAGGACTAGAAAAAGGTAAGAATTTCAATAATTATTTCTTCAACTTCTCCTTACTCTCTCTGTGATGATATTTTACTCAGCTCTCTTTGACAAGGCTCTGATGCTAAATAGTTCCCCACGAATCCTACGCAAAAAATAAAAGATCGTGGTACTGATTTTCCTTAAGAACTTCAAATGTCTTGATTTAAAACTTAAAATATTCTAAAATATGTTTTATTACATTCCAGATTGGTGGTTTGATGGCTCTGAATCTTTATAAATTTAAGGTAAGCTTTTGAACACATATTATGTTTTATCCAATAAAATTTTTTATGATGAAACAAAGACTCAGCTCTCTATGAAAGGCTTTGATGTAATCTTGTTCCCCACGAATCCTACGCAAAAAATAAAACGATCGTGGTCCTGACTAATATAAATCTTTAAAATTCTCTCTTAAAACTTTATCAATAAGACAAGTTTTTAATTTAAATTTATTTTTTGCAGATTTAGAAGTAAATTGGAGTATCTTAGATGGCGATCAAATCTTCAAAAAAAAAAAACACATTTGGTAATTTGATTTTTTGGAAGGAAATGGGTGTTCAAAAAATATGTCGCAAGAATTTATTTTAAATTGATGTGACATAGTTTGTGGATTTCCTATTTTCTGAAAAAATGTAAATTTTGTATGACCTTTAAAAATAAAATAAAAATAAAGAGTTGAAAGCAAATGAACAAACGTTTTTATTTGACTTTTTTTCAGGATATTTTAAGATCTAGAAAATTATAAGGAACAACATAATAATTTTTCACAAAATATTATGATTTAAAGATGCAGCAAAAAATCTTGTAAATTACAAACAATGCAACTATTGCAGTACCCATATTAGAAGATTAATCTATTTTAAGCCTTCGAGTCGCCTTCGAGCCAAATCAATTATGATGAAACATTGGAAAGAAGAAATAATCTCAAACAAAAGCAAAAACTTAATTGTTTATGTTTATGATTAAAATTATGCAATTTGTTTTGTTACTTTATTGTTAAAATTACATAAATCTAGTCAAAACAATGAATATTTACAATGAGCCAACAAACAAATTCTTGAGTGAATACATGATAAATTACCTATGATACTAATCTAGACAGGTCTTGCGAAATCATCTTGTGCATTCCAGGTGATCGCGATCGATTTTCGCTTCATTTATTTCAATCTTTTTTGTCTGAAATTCAATACATTACATGGATATTTCATTAATTTAATTTTGTTGCTGAAACTAGAAAAATCAAGAAAAAGTTGAAAACTGAAAGTTTGCGGTTAAAAATGGAGACTTACTGAGTTATTGTTACTTGATTAATTACAGATATACGATATAATTTAGATTTAGATTTGCTATATTAATTGATTATTGCCTTTCTATATTATTAATTAAAATACCTAAATGATTACAAAATTACAGCAATAAATAACAAACAAGAAACAAACTTTCATATGTCAAGTACATTGACGCTTGTTGGATCTTCAGTTCTTAAACTTCAAAACAACAATTCTTGCACAAAAGCACAAGAATAATTCAGAATATCTTCAAGAGCGTGAAGCTGAGAAGCTGAGAAACCAAGAAAACAAGAATGAAACTGATATTGCATTGTGAAAAGAAAAGAAAATATGGTATAAATTTATGGATGAGCAAAGTACAATAAAAAACATTAAAATGTTATTCAATGATTTATGCACATCAGTTTGCACAATGTTACCAGTACCACTAGTTTTTTAGCATGAACATTTTCCTTGAAACTACCAAGAGAACAGTTACTACAAGAGAACTTGTTTTTAAGACTCGCTATTTTCTATAGTTCTATTAATAAGTGATGGTATCACGGGTGAAAGTAAAAATGTAAAAGATTTGTATTCTTGCACTGAATTTTAAAACTTGCTAACTTGTTGAAAATACTGTAAGGTCTTTGGAAACAACAAACTAGCGTTTTAGATTTCGTGGTTCGTATTTTTTAGTCAAAATATTTAGTTCTTTCTTTGTTTATCATCAATAAGTTCAATTTTATTATTATTCAACTACTCAATTATGCTTTCAATGGGTAGTTTACCATCTAGAGAACATATTATAAGAGCTAACTCGACAAATTGAACCATAAATTCTCTTTAAAAGTAATGAACAAAATGAATAAAACACGATTAAAAAATCGAAAACTTATAAAATAGTGCAACCATCCTGTTATAATCCAGGAGAAAATTTATTAGTGGATTTGATTTATTAGTAGTTTCTGATGCAAAAACATTAGTCTTTATTGAAAGTTCAAAAGATAATATTATCCATGAACAGCAATACTTCGAAAATTTTATTTCTGAATGTTGGGACCCAAAAACCAAAAGTGCGACCCGCGAAACCCAATTTTTGAGAATTTTTAGTAAAAAAATGGAAGTTCAAAAATAATATTATTCATGAACCTAGGTTCATGAATAGCAATACTTCGAAAATTTTATTTATGATTGTTGGGACCCAAAAACCAAAAATGCGACCCGCGAAACCCAATTTTTGAGAATTTTTAGTCAAAAAATGGAAGTTCAAAAAATAATATTATCCATGAACCTAGGTTCATGAATAGCAATACTTCGAAAATTTTATTTCTGAATGTTGGGACCCAAAAACCAAAAATGCGACCCACGAAACCCAATTTTTGAGAACTTTTAATCAAAAAATGAAAGTTCAAAAATAATATTATTCATGAACCTAGGTTCATGAATAGCAATACTTCGAAAATTTTATTTCTGGGTGTTGGGACCCAAAAACCAAAAATACGAACCCCGAAACCCAATTTTTGAGAATTTTTTGTCGAAAAACGAAAGTTCAAAAAATAATATTATCCATGAACCTAGGTTCATGAATAGCAATACTTCGAAAATTTTATTTCTGAATGTTGGGACCCAAAAACCAAAAATGCGACCCGCGAAACCCAATTTTTGAGAATTTTTAGTCAAAAAATGAAAGTTCAAAAATAATATTATTGATGAACCTAGGTTCATGAATAGCAGTACTTCGAAAATTTTATTTCTGAATGTTGGCACCCAAAAACACATAAAAGTACTAGAGTTCTCGCGAAATTTTAAAGCAAAGTGAAAAATTGTCAAAATCCCCTGTTTTTGGGGACTCTTGGTACTTTGTGGATCAGCGGGATATGAAACTTGAAGATTTTATATTCTATTGACACTCCCAGATAAATTTTTTAGTTAATTTGATGAAGTTGTCCACATGAAAGTATCATGGATTTTAAGTTCTGATTTATAAACGAAAGTTTCCAATCTGCGTTACAGAATCGCCGTTTGAAATGCCAGTCCTATTAAAAGTTTATAAAAAAGTTTATAAAAACTGCTCATGACAAAACAAAATGCACCTACGGCAAAAAGTTCTCTATCAACGATTATTCTGCAATTTTTGTTGAGATTTTTGAAGGCTCACATTTTTTTGTTTCAACATATAAATGTTAAAGTGATCTTAGAATAAGTAGTGAATACAAACGATGCTGCTGTTTCTTAGGAAAACAAAGTGATAATATATTCAAATTGAGCTAGGATGATTGATGGACAATATCATGATGAATTGCCTGGAGATTATGATGCAACTGATGGTAATTGAGCAAATATTGTGCATACATTTTAGCGCGCAATTTCAAGCCAAAATCCATTCACATTGTTGTGTAATGTGGCAGGCAATTAAAAATTAATTTGATTATTGTTTGATGTGTGGCTTGTGGTTTGTGGTCTAAGCTTAATTGGAAGTTGAGACATTACTGCAACAATTGAAAAACTTCTGAGGGATTGTCTATTATAAGTATTTAGTATTTTAAGATTTTATAACGACTATGAGTTTTCTTAGGAGTTTAAAAAAAACTGGTTTTATATTCATTCGGACATTAGTCCTAAGCAACAAAACTTTGATACAGAAACAACATTTCAATTTTCTTAAAAATATCTTATAATATATAATATATTGACTACTTTTATGTTATTCTATTAAATCAACATTTTAAGTTGTCACTGTTTCTCTGAAAATATATAGAAAAACTTCCATTAATAATGACGTCTTACCTTTCAACCGGAAGTATCAATTATCAGTCAATTTGTGTAATAAATACACTTGCATCCATTTGTCACAAAATTCCCTATTTAATTCTTTGTTAGAATTTATTAAAAAGGGGTCAAAATACTGCATGCAAAAAAAATAGGAAACTCATATTCATTTACACTTTAAAAATATTTTTTGAATATACATCAATTGGCCCTAAAATCATTAACATGAAATAAAACGATGATTAATTGATATATTTAGTTTTAGTAATTATGTCGAGCTGATGTCTGTTGTTAGAAAAGATGTGGAGATTTATTTTTCGGTCCGGAACAATCATCCAGGAAATCACCAGAGAAATAAATTTGTTAAATTAAATGCAAATAGGAGTTTTTTGTGCATTTTCAGACCAATAAATCTACTTTTTTGCTACGAAAATCCAAAGATCCGGGCATTTTCACAAAATTTACTTTTCCCAATAAATTAAAGAACATTTGTCAGTTTTCCACCAAAAAACATATGACCGCTAGATGACTTGAAAGATGACAGACACAGAGATGTGGCAGAGACAAGAAACATCCAAAATCTCTTGTTGTGAATTTAAGAGAGAGCTAACGTTTATACTACTAGAAATATGTTTAATTCAATCTCTAAAACTAAAGAGCGTGATCTTACTGAACATTTCAGGAAAAATTGTGCATGTCAAGTCTCGTGAGTTTATTTTTAAAAGCAAAATTGGAAAACGTTTCCCGACAATGCGTTTTTTCTTGGTTATTGCAACTTAGCGGGGAAACAGTTAAATAAACTATTAGTTGATCATTTTTAAAAGGATTGAGAATAAATCATACATTAAACTGTCTATATAGACAATAATTAATTAAATTTGCCAATAAGTTAATTAATAGATCAGTAACCTATCAATCAAAATGTTTATGGATGGAATGTTTATCAATGGAGACGATGTTCAATCGATGGTATGCTAGATAATGAAATTTTCAAACATTCTTCCCTCTAACAATTTTCCTCAAAAATATCCAAATGACTCAAACTCTCTCCTTTTAACTATTCAGCAAGCACTGCGTAGCGTCTGCCGCTCACAATCTATGAAACCCAAAGAATCTTGATCTTGAAGATGGAAAATTTAAAAATACATTTGGTACTCAAAAACTGTTCAGCACATTTAGTTCATTCAGTTCAGTTGACGACGAAATTCCGACGAACTAAGAACGAAATTATTTGTGTGGTTTTCTCAAAGAAAAGTTTGTCTGTTTGTGAATTAAAAAATATTATTGAAATCATGAAAAATCATGAAAATCTAAAAAATAGAAAAATGGTCTAATTAATTTTAATTATTTTAAATAAATTAGTTTTAATTATTTAAGGACAAATTTAGTTCCTACATTATTCCAATAATTTGTGCGTGTTCATTCTTTTAAGTGTTTTAAATTTAATCGACAATTATGATGAAAATCACTTAAGGATATTTCCATTAAAAAGGTACAGAATTTATTTCACAATATTATGAAGATTTTCGTTAGACCCAATTTTCTTTAGATAGAAACTACTATCCTTATTAACGATGAAACTTTGATTCTATGAAGCTTGAGCGTATTTAAACCCTGAGATGTTTTAAAATTTCAATAATAATAATTTATGACGAAATCTGATGTCCCAATTAAATAAAATTAATTTTACGATCCTACCTTTTCCAAAAAACGAATAAATCTAAAATTTTCCACACACATTTTTGAGAGTAAACTCTAAACACTCCAAGATCAAATCGGAAGTAAAAATCAATTAACAAGAATCCAATGAATTTTCCGGCTCATTTTTCTTAAATTTCCATCCACACTAAAATTACCAGAAATTTTCAAGAAATTCTCGAATATCTCAAGTCAAATGGGATATTCATGAGTCATTTGAGAATCTTTCTTGAGGCAAAGGAATGTTTCTCAATAATTTCAGAAATTCACTAAAATTTTGAAGATGAACAAAAGTATTTTCTTTATGTTCTACGGTGTATTTGAGTTTTAGAATGCGTGTCGTGAGGGTGGCCTTGCGCTATAGTTTATGCTTTTATAATTTCCAAGCCATTAAGGGAAATTTCAATTAACTTTTTGGGCTCATAAACTATGCAGATAGCTAAGTTAAGTATTTCTTCAAGAAAAATTTCAAAAGAATAAATATTGAATTTGGTGGAAAATTGTAAGAAGATTGAATTAAATAAGTTTATTTCGATAGAAATACTTAAATAAAACAAAAGAAGATTTGGATTTCCAAAATACTTTGCCAAGAAATAGAATTTTGCCATGCATTTTTCTTATATCAAGAATTTCACAAGATTTTTTCAAGATTGCAACACTTTCCCAGTTTTTGCTATGCTTTTACAAAAATCTACAAAAATAAAATAGAATGTAAGAATCGGAGAATTGAAAGGAAATGAAAGGGAAAAGTTGGAATTTTTGCATAAACGGATGTTGCAGCTTATTTGATGAAAATTGCGAACATATTGTTAGCTCATTGAAATGCAATTATTTGAATCATCCTTTTCCTGAGATTATTGTTGATTTTTAATTTGTAAATCAATTATGCAAAAATGTGACTTTATATAGATTTTTTATTTAATGAGCGAGAAAAAATAAATGCAAAGATGACGATCAAAATCATTGAAACCAGTACACCACTAAATCCCGATTTCGTTCAAATTGACAGTATAAAAAGTAAAAGAAAGTAATAAAACTGTAAAAATGATTCAAAATGATTCCCTAGCCTGCATCCCCATAAATAACCCGCCAAAATTAAAATCCCATTTCAATGAACTTTATCGGTTGTTTTCAGTCAATTAACAGACCAAAGATGCACCGTAACATAAAACAAACAGATTTGGAGGTTAACGCTCTTTTCTCACTTTTCTCACTTTTCTCACAAATTTGTATATATTTTTGTATGCACCCCTCCTTGAAAGGAAAATCCAAAGAAAATGCCTGAAAATCTAGAATCGAAGAACATGACATCGACTACGTTTAATCTTCCTTTTCTTCGAGATATCCACGCAGAGTTCATTAACACTCATTGCTTGTAGCTTCATCAATATGAAAATCCGTTGGCACAATGTTGTTGTGTATAAACAATTGCTGCTTCCGATTTGCTCTATGCATCTATGTGAGAAGAAGAGGAATGACTTGAAAATACTATAAACAATTTGAAAAGATGTATTTGACTTGTTGCATGGGATTTTTGAAAAAGTCCTTAAATCTTGGTTTGATTCAAATAATTTTTTCTTTAATTTTCTACACTTTAAAAGTGATTAAAATACTCTAATTTGCATAAAAATTTATCTTGAAATTAATTTTTCCCGGGATTCAAAAGTCTCAATTCTTACAATTCCTAAAACTTATTTATTTTTTAAATCCCAAATTGTCTCATTGTCTCACTGTAAAACGACCCTTAAATTATCTTCGGCGTTAAATTTGATGCATGTATACAAGAAAACGTCGACAGTTAATAATCTATATTATTGTAACACAATTCTTATAAGGACCTAGCTCGTTCAATCCCTGAACTATACTTTATTACTTGTTTCATAGGCATTACTTAAGAAATTCAAATGCTCTTTGGAGTTTTTTGAGTTTTAAGGATTTATAGTTGTTGATGTTTGGAGATGATGATGTTGATGGTTTGGAGATTTAGAGATTTGAAAATAATACTTTTATTAGATGAATTAGAGTCGGTTCCGGTTGTTCAACTTCTGTAGGAATTTATGTCAATGAACTGATAAACTCAGGCGAGTTGTGTTATGCTATGAGGATTGTTTTGGATAGCAAATAGTTCAATTCAAAATCGATTTGAATTTCAACTGAATAGAAATTTTATTCTTATTTTCTTGTTCATTATTTTTTATTAGTTATGAGTTCGTGCTCATTTCTAAACAAAATTTTAATTGTATTACAAAAATGTCAGTTTCCTTTCTTAAGTTTCCAATTTCCATCCTTTCTCTCAAATTTCCATAGAGAAAATTAGAAAAGTAATATATATAGCAAAATCTTTATTTCATTTTTTGATGGATTGCGCTCAACCCAAACATTTATACAAATTATTCAAATAAGCAATAAACGCGTCTAAATGTAATTTAATGACTCACGTTTCTTCAGTGTCTTGTATTTTAGATGTTTTCAGTAATTTTAGTTGTTTTTAAATCTTAAGTGATTAGTATGCTCCCTCATCATCTTTATTCAATTTCCTGCAGCCATAAATAAGAAATGAAATTGATCGGGAGCATTTTTTATAATTTTTTAAAGAGCTTGTCGTCAAATTCATCATAACATGCAGTAAAATATTTAATTGCTTTGCAGCACATGGCGAGATGTTTTTCTAGTCCTTTTGAGTCTTTTTTTGTTGTTTTAGATTATTAGGAGAATGAAAATTGGTGATCCTTGAATAAAATTGAATTGTTTGGTAAACATCTGGTCGACAAAATTTGAATATTTGAACTTTAAAGATGAAGTTTTGATGGATTTTCAAAGCTATTATATGTAACAATAATTCTTATTTTTACAAACTTTGCATTGAACATCCATTACACAGTATGCTAATCCCAAAGCTAATCCTAAATCCTAATAATAGCTTCAAATATAAAATTTACAAATTCAAATTCTAGTTTTTATCACTTTACAAATTAATCCCATAATGATCAGTGGGACATAAAAACACTAAAAACACTGAAAATACTGAAACCAAACAAAAACTATAATAAAACAACCCTTCTTTCTTTTCATCTCATCTGAATAATAATCTCTCAATCTACTTCAATATTATCTTAGCTCAACTTTTTAATGACATGCATCTCCGAATCTCACAAAGAATTGAAAGACTTTAAGCAGCAATCGCTTGTGCTCGTAAAGAACCACATAATTATTCTTTGGCATGCTCCAAAAATGAGTTGCAACAGAATTTATCGACACTTTGACGTCTGCTTGTTTGTCACAAACAACGATGAGCAGACGAGCACGTGGTTGAAGAGACCACATTTTCTTTGAAAAAAGTTCAGGCACAAAGACCTCTAAAATCTAAATATTGCACAAGAACCTTTTCCGATTGGAAAATTCAGTAAATTTAGGAATGCCTTGCAAATAAATTGAAACGAAGAATGTCCTCTGAAGATTTTGCTCAAAATTTGCGATTTCTTGATTTTCGACTCGACTATTTTAATTTTAGATGTGATCGCAATTTACAAGTTTCAACGCATTTTATATATTTTTTTATGTATGAAATTTTCCTTGAGATTTCTAGATTTTTTTAGAAAGTTTGCGAAATTGCGTGAAATGGTGAAATAATTATTTGAATGACTTAAATCGCTAAATTTAATTAATATATTTTGTTGACGATATTTTTTGCGAAAACCACCCACCAATGCAACATAAATTTTAAAAATTGTATTATTTTATTAATTTATTGAAATTTTGTGCATGAGATTATTAAAATATCTATGAAATTTAAAGTAGGAATAACAATTCCAAAGGACCTACTCAAATTTATTCAGATGTTATACATTTCAATGTACTTTGTTGAACAATCCCTCGAATTACTTAAAAAAAGGCCACTGAACTCAAACCATGCAATCTTCTCTCAAAAATCTTGGGAATTTCCCAAATGTTTCTATTTCCAGATATTTTCCAAGAAAAAAATTAATTAAACAATTTTGCAATTTTGCAATATCACTTTGTTCTAAAATCGTATATGCAAGAAAATCCAGCAAAGAAAAGTGCGATTTTCTAAAAAAAAAATACACTCTCAACAAACTCAAAAAATCTATCGTTTTGCATCGTCGGCATGTCAAGAAGAAGAAAATTCCAAAAGGCAGTCGAACGAGCCGACTTTATCTAAAATTACCGAGAAGTCAACAAAAAACGGAAAATAGACACGAGAATTATTTTTAACTCATTTTCCCATTTTCTCAATTTTCCAATTTTACTCGCGCGCATTTTCTTGCTGGCACACAAAAAATCCCCCCAGCAAACTCAAAGCTATGTGCACGAGTTTTCCTGTCTTGGATTGTTGTTGTTGAATGATGTCTAATGCATCATAAAGTAGAATGTGCATGGAGTCTATTTTTAGACAGAAGATGTTCTGGCAGAGGTTGGGTGGGTGTCGAATGAAATGGAGATATATTTCTTCAGAAATTGAAGGAAAAATTATTTAAAGTTGAATTTAGAGCTGCCTTTTTTTTGTTCGGAACTTTTTTATAAATTATTATTAATTAAAATCGGGGCATGAAGATTTCTTTCTAGTTTTTTACAAAAAAATTTAAACATTGCTTTAATTATATTTTGGTTATTTAAATGAAGTTTTCAATTATTTTCATTTTTTTTGGATTATCTTAATTTTAATTTTCTTTTGATTGTTTTTGACTGTTTTTCTTCGGTTTATTATGTAAAAAGCTGAATTATTCATTTAAATTACATTGATTTTTGCAAAACTTAGCAGCTTTTCCTAAAATATAACATATTTTCTTTTTTACAGTTCCTCAATTTCACAAAATGGATGACTCGATGGAAAAGCTTCTCCAAAGCTCTTCAATGAATTCAAGCTTCAACTGCCCGCACATTTCCGAAGGCATCGTAAATCCCTACATAAATCCATCAGCAGTTGACGATGACATCTCCAACTATTTCGCCAGACTTTCTCCAGAAACGATGCGACAGCTTGATGACTTTGTACAGGTCACTGACCACTCAGCGGCTCCATCTTTCAACTTTAGTTTCGATACCTCTTCATCTTCAAACTATTTCACTAAAAGTGGACTTCAAAGACCCGTCACCATGTACGAGCAAACTTTCGAGAAAGAATATTCTTCGCTGCCACCGGATGTAATAAGCAATAGTGTCACTTGTCAGCTTCCGGGTGTAAATATTAATCGGTATGCTTGGGAGGCGGAAGATGCAGATTATATTGAGACTCTGGATGAAAGTCAGGAAGTGTATGATGCATTCAACTATGGTGGCTCCATTTATTCACCAAATTTAGTGGCCAGCACACAAAGTCATTATGAAATGATTCAGCAGCCTGAAATGCAAAAGTAATTAAACATTTTCTTAGTTATTAAAAAACAACCAATACATAACTTGATTTTACAAAATCATTGAATTTTAATTAATTCAAACAATTTTATTTCTTTTAGTGCCGACGCAAACGAGATCGTTGTGGCAGCTGATGTTCACGATCGTTACGATCAAATCGCGATTTACGCGACAGTCAAAAAGAAAAACAAGAAGCACCAGGAAATGATGGTGACATCATACAACAGTGTCGGTGATCCTCCTCTAGAAAAGTTTCCCAAGATCATGACAGAATCTTGCTACGGTGAGCTCAACTTGATCGAACCGGCTGACCAGTGGATCAGCTACAATAACAATTTGGTGTTGAGCCAAGAAAATCTTCTTGATAATATTTCTTCGCTCATGACAAACACAAGCAATTCCTCAATTATTGATGGAAACTCATCGCTCAACAGCTCCATCTATGAACAAATTCCTGGAAATAGTGGGTTAAATGGAATAAGTGGTTTGAACAATTTTCCGGAGAAAAGTGAAAAAGTGAAAGTAAAGTGGTGGGACGAATTGACTGAAGAGACGACTACCGAACTCAAGGAAATTGTTGATCAAGGTAAGACCCTCCATAAAACAACACCTTATGCAAAACCTTGATCAAATTTAAAAAAAATATCATGTCCAAAAATCCAATTTACACAAAAATAATTGCAAATCTGTCAGAAACGGTTAAAATTACTGCACGACATAAATTTTTTGTTATTTTGCAAAAATCACAGAGTGTTGCAGTTCAAAACGGAACTGACGAGCGCAATATTTAAGCAATATTTAACGAGTTTAAGAGCTTGAAAAGTCGTAAAAAGTTTTAAGTGTGCCAAATTTACAACTTCCGAATGGGTTGTGGAATATTATTACTTTTAATATGAAGTCCAAATTATATAGCAATTAAAATAAAAAGGTAAAAGTGACAAAAAACCAATTGGCAAAAACTGCAAGATTTATGAAGGCAAACAAAACAAATATAAAAAGAGGAAAAAATTATCGCCAGACAATCAAACTCTCAAGAATTTCCAATAACTATAACAATTCAATAAATAATTTATTCATAATACACCAGTCGTGTGATTCCAGACCAAAATTCGACTCAAACTCTACAGAATTCCACAAAACTCGGAAAAAAATTCTCGGAAGTTTTGAGAGCGTGACAAGCATAATATTCAACATTTGATATTCAATATCATATTCAAAGCAGATTGAAATGTTAAAATGTTTATAAAGTTATGAAATCGAGAAGAAGCATTGGAATTCAGAATATGAGACTTTGAAGGCTTGATCGATTTGCTTGAATTCCAGTTAGTCAATCATTTATGAGAAAAAACCTTTGTTAAAATTTTTAATGGCGTCAAAAACATCAATTTAAGATGATGGTTTATTAAAAGCATGCAATTTTTGAATAAACATGGAACGCCCTACAAATATCTCACAAGCAGTAATTGCATCACATTAGCAATAATTTAGCCAAAGAACAGTTTCTAAAACCTTCCCAGAAGGAGAGCCGGCAACAATCAATTTCACTTTTCAAACAACAATAAATATTACGAGCAAATTATATCATTAAGTAAAATTATCCACCGATATTTACAGTTCGCGAGACTGGCGCACTAAAACAGTTCAAAAGAAACTGAAAATATAGGAAAAATATCAAGAGATAATCTCTTTGCGTCTATTTTTAGCGAGTCTGTGCGAAATTATTGCGAGCAATTGCTTTGAGTCTATGAAGTCTTGAATAGTGGAGTGTCTGGCTGAAAGACGTGCGCCGATCTTTGAGATGCAAAATTGCTAAATTATTATAATGACTCGCTTGTCTAGCAATTTTCGCACTTTCCGCTGTGGGGAATGATGTCTTCATCTATTTGGAGTAATTTTTTGTGATTCGTTTGTTGGTAGTTCATTTGTTGGTACTTTTTAGGCAGTTCGGTGATAGTCCATCTTATTAATCAGTTATCATTAAAATGATTGCCTTTAATATAAGTCTCGTTAAATTTTATTTTTCTCATTCATTTTATACATTTCAATAATTGCGTGTTGAAACGAAATTTTACTTAAAATTAAGACTTTCGATTAACTACTATGAACAAAAAAATAATTGATTTGTTCTTGAATTAAACAAAAAAAATAATTTTTGTTTAATACATCAAGTATACTTATTTCTGATAAGTACGAGAACATTTTAAATAAAATCTCAAAATCAATCAATTTATGAAAAATTAATTAAATTTTTCCTTTCACTGATTAATTTGAGTTACAAGCAATTTCAAGCAGAATGCCAAAAAAATTAAGCAATCTGAAAAATTCAATACAATGTTCTGCTTAAAATTTCACTTAATTAAATTGATTTGATTGAGCTCAAGTCAGTATATTAAAAAAACCAAGTTCATTCAAGATATCGATTTGATAAGGAATTTCTGATCAGCTATGTATATTTTAATGAGCTATCAAGATTTAAGTATATAAAATTGCTATAAAGCTTAATTTATTCATATTTCAATAAGTTTGATTTAATCTAGACAAATTTTTGATCCTCCAAACATGTTCAAAAAAGTCAATAAGGTCCAGCGAAAGTTCAGTCAAAGCGAAAGGCAATTTCTCAGTTCAGTTTAAAAATTATTACGTTTTATTTCTGATGGACAAAAACATAATTAAAGTCTGTCAAGACCAATATCTGTTGGCATATTTAATGCTACTCAACTTTACCTCAAAAACAGTTAAATGCAGCAAAAATCGAGTAAAATGCAGTTTATCAAGAAAACTGATATTTTGTGATGGACAAAGCAGATAATTAGAGAGAAACCATTTGCGATATACTTTATGTCTTTGTTGATGGAAAATTGAAAATTAAGGTGGGTTTTGATTTCGAACGAGAGTATTAAAGATTATTGCACGGAATTAAGGAAATTGGAGTCTTTATTGAATTTTTAAAGATCCCTTGCTGCACTTACAGTTCACACACAATTCAATGCAACAATCTGAAAAAAGTGGAGCATCCTCGGTCCGGCTGATTCCGGGGAATGAGCACACGAAAATTGCGCGGAATATCAATGATTGTCGATAACAATACTTATGCTTTCTTTCCAACCTGCAATTTACTCAATTATGAATGCATTCATTCCAATGTGCTTTAAAAATGAAATTCAATACAACTTTTGATAAATATGAATTTCTTGAAAAAGTCTTAAGCTTCTCAGGCACGAGAAATCAAAAAATGTGTGAAGTTTATCTGCAAGATTAAAAAAGTGAGTTTTGTTGTTTTCATTGAGACTGTTCATGTCTGATTATTTTATCAAAGAAGAAAATCAAATCACAGGGACTTTTCCTAAAAAATTCAATTAAAATGCAAATTCGTTGCATTGTCTCAAGTCCAACCTTTCAGCTTTCAAAAATACTTCAATGAGAAACATAATTTCAGAGCTATTTGATTGATGCTCGTTTACACGGTCCGTGTCAACAAGCGAACTGTATCGTGGCTGATGCTAATTATAAGGTGCACCAACAGCATAAAGCAGCTGCAGCAATTAAATAGAAATTTATATCTTTGATGCCTTTTATGCGTTCGAATTAAATGATCTGCTGTAAATCAATAATAAATGTTGATGAAGGCTTTTATATACTTTATTACACTTTAATACAATGTAAAATATTTTGAGATGGTTTGAGATAAGCTCTGTGATGTTTGATGGATTGCATGTTAGACACGTTTAATTAACCCTTTGAGGATTGTGAGTTTTATACAATCTATTGGTATTTATGAGAACTTGTTTAATTAATGATGCATTTTGATGTTTGATGTTTTGAGATTATAATTATAAATTTTTGATGGATTTTGAGCGCTTCAGAAGCTAGTGATTATTTTGATTATAAAAGGTTTCAAAGACTCTTCAAACATAAAGTTTGAAAAATCCGAAATCGGACTTCGAAGTTACAAATTTGTTGAATGCAATACTCTATTATTAATTATATTTTAATTTCAACAACATTCAAAAATCAAAAAACTTGATAACATGATATTGACATCAACAAAATGTAAACGAAACATAATCGATCATGTCAAAAAAATATTAAAAACGCAATAAAAGTGTCACAATTTTTTTCCTTGTACGCACATTATGAATTTAATTTTTAAATGAATTAAAAAAAACATGATAAAAATAAATGATAAAGTTAAATGACTATAAGCTTCAGACATGTGTTTTAAAAGTGAAAACTGTGAGGAATGAGTAAGAAATGATAATGATTTTATTAAAAGCACTATTTATTTATTTTGTGATGAACATTCTTTGTTGGCGGACACGGAAAAGTAGACGAATTTTATGTCACTCATGTTTTATTGTATTTAATAGGTCAAGTAGTATTTAGAGTACTAGGCTGATTCTCTCTAAAAAGATTGTTGGTCGAATTCATTCAAAAGTAAAAAATTCTCATGAAAATACAATCTGAGCTATTCACTTGCTCTCTACAAATACAACTGAAAGACTCAAAATTGGTTATTTCTTTATTTCTCTTATCAGTCACTTATTTATATGATTCGATTAATGCCGTATTTCGCTATTAATTCCAAAGTGATTTCGTAATTTGATCACCTAACGTGTGAATAAAGACATTTTAATGTAAATTTAGTACTTAAAACTTGAGTTATGTAGTGATTTGAGCAAACAATCAAATACGACAATCAAAAAAGTCGAAGAACTGGAAAATTATGAAACATTCCAGGAATTTGCTAGTATGCAAATATTTTGGATTTTTGTCTATCAAAAAAAAAAAAAAATTAAAATTCTCATCAATTTTCAATAAATATTTGCATATCAACGCATTTTGGGAACCAGATATGGGGACGCACTTGATTTATGTCACTTACAAAATTTAATGAAAACATGTTTGGACCATGTTTTACATAAGTTTCTGTTTGCCTGCTTGATGGTAGCATAAATCAAATAAGACATAATTCTATGTCATCCCAAAAAAACAAATATAGTTCTCAATACCAAAGTGTTTTTTAAATACAAACAAAAATTATGAAAGAAACTGCTAAGCTGAATGAATTTTTCAATAATAATATTGATAGTGACCCAGGTGGAAATAAGGTCCAAGTCCCTAGTGTAGGTACACTAGGATTACATTAGAAGGCACACTTTTTCCTAGAATAACACACTAGGATACACTAAGAGATACACAAGATTCTAGGAAAATGTGTTCTTTCTAATGTATCCTAATGTATGACCACACTAGAATACAATAAGGAACATTTAAATTCTTAATGTTTTTTTCTGTGGTTTTTGGTTATTCTAGGAAAATGTGTGCTCTCTAATGTATCCTAGTGTATGACCACACTAAAATACATTAACGAACATTTGAAATCTTAATGTTTCTTTTTGAATAAAATCTTTAAAATTAAAATTAAAATCTTTTGGTGATATTTCAGATTTCAGATTCTTGAATCTACTTTTGATATCATTTATTTGTTATCAGACTTGATCGTCACATAAATTTTCATAATATACTAACTTTTTCGCATGTTTGAGTTTGTGAAGCATATTAAAAACCAATGCATTTCTCATAACTTGTTTTGTAATTTTTTAACTTTGTTGAAATTTATTTTGTTGTAGCACTTCACATGGAAATTTGGTCCACTGAAATAAAATTTCATGTTTAGTACATATTCTTGAAATTTTTAGCTAGAAATCAAAATATTCTCTCAAAAAGAAGGTAATTTTAAGATGAACAGGTTTTGATGGAGTTTCTTAGTGGACCATATTTTTGTGTCAAGTGCTATGACTTAAATTTGAAAATTTTATTGGATGATTTAAAATTTCTAATATTTTGGAAAATTTTTTAACCGTTTCATATTTGAATCTGAAATTTATTTTCAAAATAAATATGAAATTTTTTAACTATTCAAATTTTTTTAAAAACTTTTTGTGAATATATTTTTTTATTAATTTTATATTTTTAATTTTCTTAATCATTCATCTCATCAAAATTGATTTTGAGTTGATCGATTTATTTTCATAACCATGAACACCAAATCAACAATTTTAGCTTTATTTTAATTTAATTTTAGTTTTGAGAAACAGAAATTAACTTACAGTGCATTAACAATGCTTCACATATCTTCTGCAACACAGCGCATAAGTTTCAATAGACCAATCAATACGATTATATTCTTTAAATTCAATATAAATGTAAATCCGAAATGTTCTACAAGTCGCTCATTTAATATTTAATTATTATTATTGAAATATATGAATATTTACAATAATAAGTAATATATATTATTTTATGTTTGCTGGTCATTCAAGTAAGTTTAGAGTCACATAAAACTAGTTGGCAATACAGCCGTGTGGATAGCGCGCTGCCTCACAAATGTGCGGCTGCGGTTGAAATCCCATTTTAAAAAAATGCAAAAAAGAAAGTACACTAGAAAATTATGTAAATCTAAAATCTTCTAGTGTAGGAATAAAAATTATATTTTTTAATTTTTCAAAAAATTCCACACTAGGATACACTAAGCGACACCTAATCGCTTAGTGTTTATTTTACACTAGGATACACTAGACCATACACAATCGCTTAGTGTTTCAAACCACACTAGCATTTAGTGTTTCTACGGGGAAGGTCATAGTGTTTTTCTCTAGTGTTGCGCTTAATGTAAATGGCCGATATTTCCACCTGGGGAATATTGTACAAGTTTTGTGTGTTTTGTAAATTTTGTGAATTTTGCGGTTTTTTGTTCCAAGTTCCTTCAATTATTGTGGTTCAAGTTGTTTCGTCAGACGGGCGTCAGAGAAACATTACTTAAATTGCCATGTGTTTATGTTTGAAATCGCTAAATACATTTTTATCTTGAAAAATTTGAATGAAAAATTCTTTTCGCACACTTGAAGAATTTATTGGAAAGGGCAAGAACTTTTGATTATGAAGAATGTGAAACATTTTATAGAAAAAATCTTTTGCGTTAAATTTTAATCATTTAATGAAATTGTATTTTTCAACAAATTTGAACTCATTTTTTAGTTTAATTCAATGTTTTTGTGATACTTTATTTTGTTTGGTGTTTGCGTGTAATCTTTTAAAAAATTAATTTTTTATATTTTCAAGATTCTTTTCTTACAATGACGTCACAAAAACACTCCCACATCCTTCAAAAATCCAACACCCTTGCAATCATATTGCAAAAAGACTTTTTTAGTCGGCTTTGTTTAGTTTTAAGAAAATATTTCGCGACTCGACATGTTTTTGGAGTTTTTCGGAGTTCTCTGAAGTTTTGTGCGTTTTCTCAACTGATAAGAAAAATTGTTTAATTAATGAATTATTGTTAATGATTGAAAAATAATCTAGAAAACTGTTTTACGAGTAAAACAGTTGGAAGTGTGCACAACGGCGAGACAGAAATCTTGCAGTGAAAAAAACAATCAATCCTATAGATTGCTCAATAGGCTCAAAAGTGGCTCAAAAATATTAATTTATTGGAGTATTTAAAGTGAATTAATCGAAAAAAGCTGGTAAATTGTATAAAATAGCCGAAAACTGCTTAAATTGTTGATACAGTGGAGAATATTAATAAAAGTTGCTGAATATTGGTGACATTTGACGATCGTTCAACCAACCATAAAATGTATCGAAAGAAGTATCAATACAATAGAAGTGTTTTTGGTAAGCAAAAGCTTTAAACATTGACTAATATATTTGACAAGATGATTAATTATTTAATTTTGGTGGTGCGGTGATAACAAATTTGACAATCGTGGCGGTAAAATATTTCATAATGCAAAAAAACACTAAATTCTTTTTTGTTGCAAGAATTCAATTGTCCAATAACCTACATTACCTCAGAGCTATGACATGTCTCCTTATCTTTTCTCACAGATACAAACCAATTTCCATAATTTATCACTAAGCTATCAAGTTTAGAAAGCTTACGGTGGGATCGGCCAACATTTACTTTGATTCAGTTAAATCAATACTCGATAGTCAGCTCACAATACTTATTTTTAGTTTACTTATTTCTAATTTTATTTCTTATTTGCGTTATCTTTTCAAAAACACGTGAAGTAGACTTACATCGTCGAATTATTGAGATAAGAAGTTGCGAGCAGTTTAGAGTATTGAATTGAATTAAATATTTGGGTTGCGTGTAGTTTTTATCTCAGCTATGGAATTCGGTGGCTTTATTGCGATAAAAATAGAATATTGCGAGACAGAGTTTCATGCTTTATTCTTATTATTTGAAAGTTTCTAACATGACTTTGAGTGTTTTTTATTACATGTGATCATTTTGTTTGAGTTGAGGATGTCATAAAAACAGGTTCGATGGTTATAAAATTGGGTTGTTATTGATTTGAATGCAAAATCATTTCCATTGGATCACCATTGTAACTTTATGAACGGTTCAGACCAAAAATATTTAAAGTTCTTTTTTGTCACAAAAGTTTTATGACTGCAGAACCAGTTTCACAATTGCTTAGGCTCAATTCCCACTAATATTTTACAAGTGTTCTATGGAATTTCGGCAAATGTTTTGATGATGGATTTCGCCCTCAACCTTTTTTCTTCACCAAAACATATATTGCTACCAAATTTAGCTACTGATTGAGCTCAAACATTTTTTTCTTCCATAATACATAAAATTTATCACACTCATTCCAATACCTAATAAATTATTCCAAAAATTATGCAAATCCGTTTAATAAATTTCCAGCAAAACAACAAAATCTGAAAATATGACATCATATTCTTGAAATACACATAAGTACATTTTTGATGTTATTGACTAGAGGCAGTGAACCACAATGACGAAGTGAGGCTGTTTTTTTGCTTTTCAGTTTTTAAGGCATTTTTTAATGTAAAGAGAAGAAATCTTGAATGAGTCTGAATGAATTTTATGGTCACATTTTATAGTTTTACGATAAGTTGTGAAATATTTGCGTTAAAAATCTGAATTGAGTATAAATAATGAGAAACTTGAAGCATTGTTGGTGAATTCTTTGGTAGTTCAGGAAATATTTTTTTTGACTTGTTAAATTGTTCGAACAATTTAATTTAAATTGAATTATCAATCAATGAATTAGTCAAGGAGTTTTGAATTAATGACTTTTGTCACTTTGTAGGTTTTAACATAATATCCGAGTTTCGTAGGTTTTTAAAAAATCTATAATTTGGATTTTCTATTTGAATTCATTCAAATTATTCAAAAATGGTTTT
Source organism: Parochlus steinenii (assembly GCA_038502155.1). Taxonomy (NCBI): domain Eukaryota; kingdom Metazoa; phylum Arthropoda; class Insecta; order Diptera; family Chironomidae; genus Parochlus; species Parochlus steinenii. The sequence continues at coordinate 2,966,294 of JAXCIN010000039.1, forward strand.
TGGTAGGAATGGTAAATAATAATTAACAGCTTTAATTGACGGAGCCCACCAGATAAAAGTGCGTGACAAAACTGACCAAAAAATTGATTTTAAATTATTTAACATCTTTTTAAATTACTTTAATGATGAACAAACATTTTTAACGATTAGTATTTTCAGATAAAAGATTTTTGGCGAAGATCTTGACACATCTTAATATACATTCAAAATTTGGAGAATTGTCAATTAATATTTGGTTTAGGATTGAATTAATCTCTTAATTTCAAAATTTTTGGCAGTTGTGATGATTTTCATAAAATGGTATAATTAATTTTTATGACCTCTTTTTTCATCTAAAGTCAATCCAAAAGTGAGCAAAAATTTTGGGTGGGTATCGAATTATTTGAATTTGATAAAATAAATATCAGCTTTCAAGCTTTCTTGAATAAAAGTCTACAATTCTTCAAGTCTATAAAATCATTATTGTTTATAATAATCCTACATGAGACATGATGAGACAAGAAAAGCAATAAAATCGACTAAAAATAGACCTATAGCTATATGGGTTGATAAAGAATTATTACTTCTAACGTTTTTCATCAAATTTACATCGAAATTTGATGGATGTATCCAAATTAAGTTAATGTAGAAAAGTTTTGGTGTTTTTAAAATAATAAAAATTTTGCGGAGTATTGCTTAAATAAGAGGATTATAAATGAAAATTTTAAAGATTTGCTATTTCTTTTAACCTCAATATTTTTTATATGGACTGTTTTTTTTTAATATCACAGATTGAATAAAACCCCTAGCTGAAACAGCAAGCAACTAAAAGTCCAAACTATCGATGAACATCATTACACAGCAGCAACAATAAATTAAGAAGACAAAGACAAAAACCTGTAATGAAATGAAATCTGTATTAAATACTCAGTAAAATTGCAAAGCTGTCGATAAAAAAATCACAAGAATATTGCAGCAACATCATATCATTGTTCTTTAAAAATTGTTAAAAATCAATTGCGCAGACCAAAACGTGTATTTCTTCAAAGTTGCTTGAGTCTTTAATAGTGACTTCGAGTTCAATTGCACTCACTGCAAAATGAGCTAAGATACAAAATCAGACCAGTTATTGGCTGATTGCCCAAATATGGAAGTGCAGGTACTAGAATTGTAGACTCTTGAATTGATAGCAATCGGTTGTGGTGTTGGTTGATTCATTTCTGATTGAGAAGTTGTTGGATATTATTAAAAATAAGTACTTATTTTTATTTATAGATTTTGCTAAAAATACATTAAGTTACTTTTAAAAAATATTTAATTCTAACACACTGATTATAATCAGTAAATTACCACATAATTTTTGCGTAACAGCTTCGGTTTGAATGCCAAAAGTTTTAATTTACATTTCGTGCTGCTCATAAAAACGTCAGTAAGATAAAACTGCACAATGCCTAATAATTTGAAGCTAACATCTTTATAGCAAAGCATAAACATAAACAATCATGAATTTGAGCAACTTAAGGTTCATTTTATGCGCGATTTTATGACCATGTTAGAGATCATCGAGCATTAACACAATTTGTGCATGTTTCATGAATATTTTGCAAAACTGCTATGAGATCACTGCTGTGGTATTACGCAATAGCATAATGTGCTAAACAATGCAGCAAATAAATAATATTTTATTAATTGCACAAGGACGCCAGTGAAACAATAAAGTATTGAGGTTTATTCTTGTTGAACTCAAGTTGAATAACTTTTATGCAAATATGGCTAAAATAACTGCAAAACAAAAAACAATCATCAGAAAAATCAAAAACCTTGTTAAAATCCAATAAAACCCAACAAACTACTTCAAACAACTTCAAACCAAATTATTGTAATTTGACACTTTTATCTTTATTTCCAATTTTATGAACTTCAAGACGCTAATGAGCAGTCAAAACTTTCTCCATACAAAACTTCATGGGTATTTATGGACACGATACATTCCAAAATTTCCGATAAATCTTTTTTGTCTGCTCGTTACGTTCTGTCTCAAGATCATAAAAGCCCAATAATCACACCTGTATTACATTTCACAGAAAATTACTGAATTTTGTATTTTCAAGAAAATATTTTGATTTTTATATGGGGAATTTCACAGTATCTCGAGTCTCTTGAAGTTGTTAAATATTTTATTTTGATTCATTGGATTTATATTTGAGATAAGATTTGATGAAATTTAATTTAACTTTTTTTTAATAACAATTGAAATCATGATGTAGACTTGTAAGGAGTTCAGGATGTCGATACAGATTGACATCAAATTATTATGATTTTGGTTTAAATTCCAAATTATTATTATAACGGCTGTTCCCGAGCTATTCCACTTATTTGTGATTTTTTTTGCACATGAAAAATGCAAAACTTCAATTACATAATGTTTTTTCTTGCCAAATATGTTTCCACAATTTCCATATAATTTCCACGCTAAACTACAAACCTCAAATGGAATAAATTAAAACATTTTCCTTCTCTGCACAGCAAATTGTTGAATACCACCGAAGCACATGTGTTGGATCGAACCATTTATCATGCGGCTGGTACTAACTTAATTATGAATGAATATGGACTTTTCTATAAAAGCTGTTGTTGTTCTACGCAATTTTGCAGTTTTTCTTGATTTTATATCGAATTTAGTTCAACTGCAAGTCTACCAACTCAAACTCCACGTAGTTTATAGTCTATGTAACAGTGGCTAACTGTTAAAACTATTGAGAAATCTTGGGAATATAATGATAAATTGTTCTTGTAAAGTTCACAATTTCCTCACTGCTAATATAATTCAATCAATTCAGTGAATGGGACTCGATTAAACTGTGCGCATTTTGCAATGCATTGATGATAAATTGATAAAAGATTTAGATGCTGGATGGTTCACTATGTATAAGTCTTTCTATATGACAGTTTTTGGATATAAAAACTTGAGTATCATATTTTTTTTCAAGGATAACTTTCTTTGAAACTTATAACCATGAAATCATCAAATTTTCGGCCCAAAAACTATAAATGAAACATTATTTACAATCTGAATATCCCAAAGTCGTTTTTCTACTAGAAAATGTATTTTTTAAATTCAACAGCATTCAAGCTCAATTAATTGAATGAAGTGCATTAAAATTTATTAAATACATCAGTGAATGCTTTAAATCTGGTTAGGCTGCTGTATTGCTGGTTATTTCTTAGAGACATATTGACGGCGAGCCGGCCAACAGTAAGCCCAGCTTAACGTGTTTTAATATATTTAATATACTCTTAATGCTTTTAACATTCAAAACGGGTGGCGTGGGCGAGTCGACATATAAAATTTTGATAAATATATAAATGCTCGATTGTAGAAATAAATGTTGTTTATCTATATATTTGAAAAAGATCATGTCTACACAATATAAAGCCTGAAAAAAAGCAACATTTTTATCCTTTCAAAAAGTGGGGAGAATCTGCTTAGTAAATGAACCTCAACTATATTCCCAAGCATGAATGAAATTTTCTATTTCAAGTAAATTTTAACATATTCTGTTATTAATTTTTGCTTTTGCAAAAATATAATCAGCAACACAAACAAAATTAGAAAAACATAAAAAAATAAAAATAAAAAGCTACAAATCTTAAGAAAATAATAAAAACCAGAAACATTACAGCATAATCCAACAGTTGGCTTCAATTTGACTTAAAAACCATTGAAAAGTGGTTTAGATTTCATGTCTTTGGACATGCTCGAGAAAGCGGAGGTTGCACTTTTATTGCATTATCTAAAGTATTAGCGAAACCGCACACTCGATTTTTCATTCATAAAATGAAATTTTTTAAGAAAAGAAAGACTTGAAGTTAAACAGTTGGTAACATGCAAAAATGCAATTTTAGATGAAATTAGATGAAAATGGGACTTTAATGCGTTAGAGCATGCAATTTAAAATTAAGAGAAACATTGTAACATGCTGTATTAAAGCTATAACTTGAATAAAATTTCTGAAGTGAACATAAGTTTTTCCAACTTCGATATATTCTCAATAACTTATTAAGTTTGGTCCCAAACCTGAAAACTCTAGCATATTATGTTAAAAAATGTAACAAAATATTCGCAGAAAGTAAATTTATATTTTCTATAGTCTGAATCATTGAAACACAACACTATCGTAAACACTAAAGAACACTGAAGAAGATGCCATAATTTCTTGCATCTCTACAAATTTTAGACCTAAAGAACATAATTTTACGCTTATTTTCTTGTCGTTTCTTGGTTTTTTGTGACTTTAACTAATCATAATAATTTGTTCCAAAGTTTTAAGAACACAGAACTGCAAAAGAAATTCCAAAAAACACTTAGAGACAGCAAAAAACAGCAAAGAAAAAAGAAACTGATGTAAATGTTTTGCTTGGCGGTTTATACTTAGAAGAATCAAAAAACAAGCACTAAAAAATTGTTCTTGAAAACGTAAAATTAAAAAAAATCAGCAAAGAAACTTTAACGACCAAGATGTGTGAATGTTTTATTGCTTTGTGGTGAACGTTGAATCAATGTTTATTCATTTTCGAAAAAAATGTGAATGTATATTGGCTGTTCAGAGTGGTTGAATGTTTTTTATATTGAGATTGTTTTGGTTATGTTTCAACCAAACGATCAAAAAACCATTTTCGGAGCTTTCGGACTCAACATCAGTGCAATTTTGCAGGTTGATCAAGCAACACGTGCATTTCGATCGTTTTCGGATTTGGTCAAGAGTTTTGATTGCTTGTTTGGATTATTTAAATTGCCGGATTAAAGCAATATTTTTGGATATATCGAGGAAATTGAAGAAAAGCTTTGAGGAAATAAGTGATTGATGATTTTATCAAATGAAATCTTTCTGATGTTGAAATACAACCTGTTGTTATCTTATAAATTTGTGGCTTCTATGAAAAATTAAATGATAAATGAGTTCTTACTAAGAAAAAAGTAAAAGTGATAAAGATTACTGAAAAAAATTCTGAAACAAAAAAATACAAAGAATTCGTGAATTCCGCCGCAAAATTCATTGATAAAGAGTTTCGTGAAAAAAAAATGATAATTCTCAATCTAACTGGTTCAAATTGGATTAAAGTGTGATCAAGTTGATTTTGCTAATAAAATTGTGGAATTTTATATGTCATCCAAATGTAATAGTTAGCACGGAGAAAAGAAATAATTGAAGTTTATACATGATTTAAAGAATTTATATCAAGCGAAAAAATCAATTACCTTTGATTATTTCAAATTAGTGTGAATAATCGGTGTGTAGTACAAGTTTTAAGCCGAATCAAAAGTAGCGTTTTTCGGTGAAATATTATCAAAAGTTAAGCAACAAGTGTTTGCTTTGAGTATATTTTAAAATCACTCCAAAGCTGTGTAAAATATAATCACAAAAGCTATGCTCAAGTAAAATGTTTTTGTGCTGAATTGTGCAAATAAATTATAAATGTAATGAAAAATATTTTTCTAATCTAATTGAATTGGCTAAAGTGATAAAATGCCAATCACAAAGGATACCTTTTTGCAGCGAGGGCTGCGACCAGCAAGTGGATTAAGTTTGAGTGTTCTAGGTAAATTTGTTCAACATTTTTAAAGATAAAGCAATATCGTTAAGTTGTGAAATTATTTAAACCCAACTGAGCTCTGCCCTAAATTTTGAATGTTTTCTAGATAGTTTTTATTGTTTAGTAGGAATAAATATGGTATAGGGTTAAACATCGGATAAATATTAGATTTTCTACAGCTAATTGACTTAATAGCCATGAAATTGACGTCATTGGCTGCATGAGCTAATATTACGAGCTAATATCATAATATTCAATATTGGCGAGTTAAAAGCAATAATAACTAGCATATTAAGCTCTTTTAATGATTTTTAGTCGGATTTAAGCAATAATAATAATTCACGATTGGTTTCAAATGTTTTCAAGTGTCTTATATGTTCAATATTTTTTTGTTGTTGCTATTTATCACGTTTTTGTTCAAATTTTGCTAAATTTCATGGGTTTTGCTAAAACATTGTTGAATTTAATTTGAGTGTAGTTAAGTTTTTGTTCAATATTTCCATCTTTTCGTCTTTTAATCATTTTTTTCTGTCGATTTTTTGCCAATTTTGTCTATTTTACCAATTTTGTGCGGAGTTTCATCAATGAAGACTGACAAAGCTGTAAATGGTAAATGAACTGGCAAATAATGAGTCACAAAAAGTCATTTTTGTTTTGAGAAGAGAAAAAAATGATAAATAATATTGATGGGATTTCGATTGATTTAATGCGATAGTTTTAAGTTTGTTTGCAGTTTTGGCTGTTTGGAAGTTTGAGCGATGTTTTTTGTAAACATTCAGTTTGAGCTTGAAATAATATTAATCTTTTTGATTCCGAATAAAATTTCAAATAACTCACAAACTCCCGCCATAATCTTCTTCTTTCTACAACACAAAAGAAAACCACAAAAAAAAACTTTAAAAAACTTTAATCTCTCGCGAAATCTCCTTCAACTTTTATTTTTTGCTCGTCTGTAAGTAGTTTTGTGATCACTTTTGATTTTGATTCACTACTGATGTATTTTCTTCGAGAGACTTTTATTGTTCTGTTTCTTTTACATTCTTGTTCCTTTCTCATAATTTTCTTAATTAACTTTTAACAACTTTTACGAGTTTTGGCAAGAGTGCGCAAAAATATTGAAATGTTCGAGCTATTTTCCAATTCTTCCAACATCTCAGTTTTTATTGAATCTTTTGTTGATGAAAAGAAGACGGACAGCAAAAATATTCTTTAGATAATCATAAAAGTGAGATTGAGCAAATCATCATTCTGCTGGATGTTTTTGTTCTGTTTTCTGTTTCGTTGCTTTGTCAGCGTTTTGTTCACATGAATGGCTTGGGAGCAAGATCTTCGTTTGTGTATTTGAAAACTTTTTAAGAATTACTCTGATTCTAATTTTTGATTTTACGCAACAGGTTATTATTCAATTTGAACGTATTTGAGGGAGGATTAGCTGTAATTAGATGTTAGAAGGGCTAAATATTCTCTTGAGCATTTTAAAAATTATGTTTGATTTTTTGTATTTTAAAAAAGACCTTCATTGTTAAAAATTTTTATGATATAAAATTGAAAAATTCAAAAACCATAAAGCCTGTGTAGCAATAAAATTTCTTTAGGTAAAACCTGCTTTAATAAGAATTCCATTAATATGATTTGAATTCCAAAATATTCTTAGATTATAAGTCTTTTTATATTTAAAATAATTTAAGGAAAATATACACTATGACTCATTTTACACATTTTATCCTGAACACTGCTTGCATTTTCGTTACATTCACAGAATTTTACTCATTTAAGATATATCTTTTGGGAAAAATTTAAAAGGATTCACCGAAACCATTGAAAAGGAAAATAGGAATGTTAATAGTCAAATCTGAGAACGCTAGAGAACCTTTAAAACCGTATGGAGCATTAATAAAACTAAAATATCAAACATTGGGGTAGTAAACTCGCTTGAATCAAGATTGAATTGCAACAGGTTTCGAATTTCTTAAAAATGCTTTTTGGCAAATGACTTTTGCAAAATAAAATGCAAATTTCAAAAAATAATACAAAAGCATCTCAATAAAAGCAATCTGTTGCATTAAGCATTTCAATGTAGGTTGCGACATAATAATGCAAGCGAAACAGCATAAAATTGAACAATCTCCGGTGTCAAATTTCCTCCAACACATTAATAAGCCAGCGCAAAAAGATCAAGTCAGTTTCTTAGAAAAGGTATGGAAATGAAGCAAACCTCAACTGCAACCTCAACTGTTGCTCGAAAACATAAAAAATGGTTAAAACTCGTAAAAATTAAAACTTCTTTTAATGTTCATTTATAAAATAAATAAAAAAGTCAGAATTTTACATTCTTTGAGAATTTTGCGTGTTCAAGATCCGTGAAATTTACATGAGAATGGCGAACAGACTAACGAAGGGTGCCGGTCCGGAAGTGACTTCTTCAGAAATTTCTAAAATGTTGAGAACAAAACTTCACTTGTTTCATGGTTTCCAGCAAAATAAGCCAAAAAGAAGGAAAGAGAAGTGGAAAAAAAACTAATGATGGGATAATATGGTCCGAGTTGCATAATTAGTTGAGTTAGTCCTTCCAAATGAAAGAAATTCCCACGAAGGAACTTTTTGAAGCAAAAAACACGTGTGCTTGTTTCGCTGCGATCTCAATTCTTCTTTTTGTAATTTTGCGCAATCTTGAATATATTTTAGATTCTTGAGAAAAGCAAATTGAACACATGAGACCGATAAAAATGCTTCACGTCTTGTGTGTTTAGCTTCAAATTTGTTTCGCAAAGAAGCACTAAAAGACCATAAAACATTTTTTTAAGATTATGAAAAGTATGAAGAAGATGAGCATTTTCCAAGCGATCTTTAAATTAAAGGGGGTGATAATCTGATTTTCTGGAGCATTTTAAAATCCTCGTTTTACTTAAGATTCGATCTTATAATTTTCAGAATTTCGAATGGTTAATTGTTTTTTAAAGACTTTGTCATTTATTGACGACTTATTACCCCCTCGCCACCTAAAATTCTTCAAATACAAATTCTGTGTCTCGAAGCCAAAATGAGTTTGTTCAGTTGCACGGCATAGTTACGCATCCACAATCTATTTTGCTGAGCAGAGTCTTCTTTCGCCGTTTCAAGTTGCATTGTAGAAAACCGACATAATTTTCTTAATTAATGGACTATGGGATGGAACAGAATGCTTGTGAGAGAAGAAGACTGTGCGAGAAAGAATTCCTGTTAATCACAAAATAATGTGAAACACAACTAGATCTCGGATGCAGCATCTTGCAGGTTTACGAGGTTAAACCTTTTATGCTATGAGTGAACCTTTTTCATGTTTCTTTAAGATGATGCGGTTTTTTTGATGAGTTTTTTGTTATTTTTGTTGAGTTTTTAGATAGCAAAGAATTATTTTTCATTTTACTTCTGTATAGTTATGAAATTGAGCTTTAATGTTTGAAGGTTCGTAATCAAAAAACCAAAATTTGACCCATGAAACCCGAAATTTTGAAAAATGTTAATACTTTGGAAATACTACCAAGATCAGAGAATACTTGCGAATTACTTGAGATATATGTTATATTTAAATAAATTTACATCAAACAATCAATTCGTTTCGTTTGTTAATTGCGCAACTGAGCGATAACGACACTTTTTGTACATTATTTTTGCTTTTTTAAATTTTTAACAAAACAACACCACAAAACATAAATTATGTTTGCTTTGATCGATATTGTTTTGTTGTTTTTGTACAAAAACATGTAGTAGTAGCAAAAATTTAACAAAATAACAAATAAATCAGCTAATAAGCAAAAAAAAAGTTAAAGCGAAAAGAAAATAATAGTATATTTTACTTTTCAATTAAGTAGGTATGAATTGTTTTAAGGCAGGTGTTAATTTTGATACTTTTTCCGATATTTTTCACATATTGTTAATTTTTCCACATTATCTGTGGTATTATAAATATGGTTTGTTGTTAATACTTTTCTAGTTATAATCGACTCCATTGTTTTCAAATGTTGTTTGTGCTTCGATTCGCACTTTACAAAATTTTGAAAAATTAAGTAGAAAAATCGATCAATTATTTTTAAACCCATTTAAAATATTAACAACAAAAAGCAAGCCCTACTCCAAGAAAATCTTCGATTTTCAAGTTATAAAATGAAAGTTTCTCAATCAAATAATTAATGCAAAAAGGTTGAATGAAAATAACTAAAAATCAAAGATATTGAAGAAGCTGAAGAAGAAAAAGCAAAACAGAACAAACAACTTTCATGCGTAAATATTCAATTAAATGTCAATAGATTGCAAATGTATCATTAAATCTAATAATTTGAGACTTGGACTGTGTTAGCGGTCTGTTATTAAATAGAAATGAAGTAATTTAGAGAAATTTGACTTAAAAATATGAATTGAATGAATTTGTTGAAAGGTCAAACGAGGAGATATTTTGGTGGCGAATTATGGAAGGTTTAATTGACGAGTTTGTAGTTTTTTGGCTTTTCATTTCTCATGCAATCACTGCTTAAGTAGATTCGAAAACCAAAACTGATAATTATTTTCTTCAAGATCTTCAAACCACCTTAATTATTTAATCTACGAGACTCTAATTAAAAATATTCTTTCGCTTTCATTCACGCTCTTAAACTTTTCTAAGATTTCCTGCTTCAAAATCAACTTCTGAAGATACTTGTGTAACTTTCATCAAAAAACAAAAAGATAAGCATTAAAAAATCATCTATTTAAAAAGTAAATTCAAAAAGAAGATTCACAGGCCGTGATAAAGAGTTATGGAGTTCCACCTCAACAATTTTCTACCATTCTACTTTTTGAATCAACTTCAAACACTTTGAAGCTCTTAAAAAGGTTTTAAAGAAGTCAAGAAGTTCTCACAAACAAAAAGATAACATTCACAAATTCTTAACAATCTTAACAATGAAGATCTTGTCCCTAGAAAGATTTTTCTTTGTTTATGCATTATAAATATTGTGAAGGAGTTGTTGAAGGAATTAAAATATTCTGACAAATATAAACAACAAATCTTTACAAACTTAAAGAAACTGACTGTCAAAGGTATTTAAAGAACTTAACGCACGACCAGCTTAATGTTATCTTTATTGTGGTTTTGTACAGGGTTCTTGATCGCAACAAATATTTTGTTCCTATATAAGAATGTAATTACGTCATTGATATAGGAAACTTGTCTTTGATCCCTGCTCATTGAAGTTCATTGAACAACTTTGAAGTTGTATCAAAAGTGTAATCAACCAAAAACGCAGCTCGATCTACAATCTCAAATTCTCCGCGCACTTAAGTCGACGGAACATTGAAACGCGTTATCTTATCTTGCTTGGGAATATCTGGAAGTGAATTGGAATTTAAAATAGAAAAATTACGGAAAATAACGAAATGAGGTGGCGCCGCAATTATATTTAGATTTCTTCTTGTTTTTTTTTTAATTACGAGTTTTTATCATTAAATTAATGACCAATTATAGAGTAAAAGTGGTTTTTGGCCACTGCTACAATATTTTGTAAATATAAACATTTTAAAACAAATATTAATTAGTATAAATCCATATTTTGCACGAATTTTTCACTTTCAATCCAAGACATTGAAAGATACAAGAAACTAAAAATTTACTTCAAGCTTTTAGTGGAGTTGCTAACGTTTAATCGAATAAATTTCCATTTTTAATTGGGAAGCTCCCACTGTTTCAATAATTTAAATAATTTGAAGCACTTTCGGAGTCGACAAATAATCACTTCAAGAGTAAAAGTAAAAGTGTTTAAAAAGAAGCAATCAGCAAAATCAGTTTTTTAGCTTATTTATTTGCAATGCTAACATTTCCTCAAAGATTAAAATGCATTTGATTGAACGTTCAACCGAGCCGCGAGAATTATTGTTTTATCAGCTTTTTCTGATTCTTTTGACCTTCTCAACAGACATTTGTTTCTTCTATTTTGTCTACAATTTGAATACTTTTCGAATTATTTTTGATTTAATTCAACCTATTTTCAAAAAGATTAAATGAATTAAATTTCAATAGAATGCATTGATCAGTTTTTTCACCTTGTTATTTTTTATCATAACCTCTAATAAAGAACACAAAGTGCAAAAAAAAAAATGCAATAGTGTAACTGAAGAAAGAGGCTTTAAATGTCAGAAAACTATAAAAATTAGAATAAAAGTGAAATAACAGCGTAGTTTGAACACAAAACTAGGTTGAATTCGGACTTTACTCAAGTAATTTTTCATGCTTCTCCGTCCGCATTCGATGTTTTATTGCTTATTGTTTTGCGAAATTGCAGTTTTATAAGGAGAAATTGTGATTTAAGGCTTGTTTCGTTTTGTTGAGCAATTGCAGGAAATGGATAAAAATTTTATTCATAATTTTGTAATTAAACATGAATAAAAATGATACCGTTTCAAAAATTTAAAAAATCACGATTCTCCAATATCTAGACTTTAATTTATCATGTAAAAAAGTACACTTGCATTTTTTACTTACACGGCATATCTAAGGCCTTACTATGAAATTGCTCGTTCGTTCTTGCCATAATGCCAAAGAAATTATTGTAGCTCTTTTAAAACTGATTTTCATGAATGTTATGGCGAGTTATGGCTTTTCAGTGTTTTTGTTACAATTTCTTTTAATTCTTTTGAACTAATGAACTCAATCTTATGTTTAGCACTTTATTCTGCGTTTTTTCTCCACAATTCTTTCATTTCATAATTCTTTGCTTAAGATTGCTGCAAGAAGTTTCCTAAGAAGTTCTTTCTGTTGTTTTCAAATATTTGATTTGCTCTTTTGAATCTTTTTGATTGCGTTGTTTTACGTCTGTTCTCTTTAAACACTTTTAATGTTAAGTTCTTTAAACTTGAAAGTATCTTTTTAGATATTTCACTAAGGCTATCAAGTTTCTTCTTATTTGATCAAGAGCTCTGTTAACACTTTCTTAGTGAGGAACATAAGAACAAATAGTTTTTAATTTGTAGACACCACAGCTCATTTATGTTTAGAAGAAGCGGTTTAGAACAAATTGAGTAAATTCATTAGTCATTATAAGTTTTAGGATCGAAATGAAACTTTTTATTATTTTGAACGCTCTGAACGTATTAACAGTTTTTCAATTTAGCGCCTCCGGAGAACTGGTTTAGAATCTGACCGAATTATACAGTTTATCATTTAGTTCATTGTTTGATTTCGGATAGTTTGAAAAGTTCTTACAAAAAGTAAAACTTATCATTAGTAAAGAAAACTTATTGTTACCTTTCAAATTTTTTCATGTCAGTAATAGCTTATGGCACATTGAAACAAATTAAAAATCTTAATTAACTGTTTGACGTTTCGCAAAAAACTTAAATAGCAAACCTGTTCTAAAAATTGTTAATGAAATTGAAGTTTTCCCGTCAACTTCGAGTAAATATTTAAGTGCATTTATTATACAATTATTTATCTATTTTAATGCAAATGTACACAAATCCATGCAAACAAATTTGAGAATAAGCAAAGCTCAAGTAAATAAATTCTAAAATAATCGGAGTTTAACTCGAGAATTTATCTCAACTATTATTAGATTTTTATTTCATTGAATGAAAAAATGCCTGAATGCGAAGCTGAATGCAAAATGATATAATTTAAATAATTCAAGTAAGTTTATTGGATTTATGTAAAATTGCGGATTAGTTGAAATAGTTGAAACATTTAAAAGAAGGAAAAACAAGCCAAGCCTTTGAATTATTTTCAAATTAAAAGTTTTCAACTAAATATCAATCTTTGTGAGTTTGTAAATGATTTTTATTTTTTATATTGTATGTTTTTAATTGCTTTTAATGAGAAAAATATCTCTTTGCGATATTTAGGAATAAAATTTGAATATTTTAGAAACTGCTTTATTAATGAATATTGTCGATAAAAGTGTTGAGCTATTATTAAAAAATTTCTTTCGTCACATTAATAAAATTGATATCATAATATCCTACATTCTAGTGCCTTAAAAATTATCTGCCATGATCTCCTGGCGATGAATAAATCATAAACCTCAAATTAATCAACAATTCGAAGTAATTTGCTGCAATTCTCATAAAATTCTTCAATTACCCCCCCATTAACTACCAAAGATGATGGAAATATCTCAATATTTTAAATATTCATGCTGAAGTCGTTTTATTTATGACTTAAATCTGAATCATTCATTTATTCGAAGTATTGCATAAACTCATAATGCTTCATAATTATTTTTACGACCTTTAATTTTAAGACTCAAATCTTTAAAAGTGAAAAACACTCTTGAATGCAGAAATTGCACTGAAAAATACCAATCCCAATGAAAACAAAATTAACTGCTGGCTTCAAGTTTTTGCTTCAGAGCAGCAAAAAATAATAATTAAAATTTGATTTTTAATCGTTAATCTTAATTTTTATGGGAACTTTTGCTCAATAAACTACAAAAAATCAATTATTCGGCGGATAAAGTTTAATGGGATAATGTATGCATGTTTTCTGCCTTAATTGTGAAAATTTAACGTACTTTTTTGAAAATATCTGTTCACTTTTGGAGCATTTAGTAGTTTCTTGTTTTTAAAACAAGATTTAATTGTATTTCGAAGTATTGGAGTTTATGTGTAGACTTTGATATTTTCGGGTTTTTTTTGATGTTTTGGCGGTCAATTATCCAAATCTTAATTAATTGTACTGCAAGTCCGTTTTCGACGCAAATAAACAGAATATTTTAATTAATTGTTTGTTCTGTTATCTATGGCTTAATCTTAACAAACAAAAAAGTCCCTTTCGAATTGCATTTTTAAAGTTTTCAGTTTTATTTTGAAGGAGAATTGTTTAATTAAAGGTTACAAGATATGTTGTTACAATGATTTTCATAATATTAATTAGTGATCTCTGAAAAGTCAAAGAAACTGAAAAGTCCATAAACCTCTCAAAAAAATTATCAAACTCTGAAATTATAGAGAAAAAAATTAATGGCTAACAGATCATCAAACGTCCTACTTTCAAATTAAAATAAAATGCACTTGATCGACTTTATCAAGCCCCTTTCAAGGTTTTTTTAAAAAACGATAAGATTTATTGAAAAAATAGTTATAGCCTACATGAACCTTTAAAGCATTAAAAACATTGATTCATCAATATTTCACAATAAAAACTTATAAATCGTATAATACCATTGAACTGTTTTAATTGCTCGAGATTGTAATACTTGATATGAATGCTATGAAGATTTCGCAGAACAAGTGATTACAACATTGCTATTGCAAGTGTTATCTGCAGTTTTTTTTGCATGTAACTCATATGACAATAATTTCTAAAACAAGTGATAGTGAGGATAATGAATATGTTTTTTCTGTAAAATTGAGAAAAATTAATTTTGAAACGGTTTTGCATAAATGTTTTAGCAAATGAATACTGCAGAACGTGATGTCACATAAGAATTGAAACTTTGGCTTTGAAAACAAAGTTTTATGAAAAATCCGAGAAACCTCACGATTTTAACAGTTTTTTCTCCTTTTTAAGCCATTCTAGCCCTTTGATGAAACATTTTTAAAAAGCTTATAGCTAAAGATTCGTTTCGGAAAAAATGTTAATAATAAAATATCATGTTTTCTTATGAATAATTTGTTGTTATAAAAAAATGTGGATTTTGCGGCTTTCTTGTAAAATTGCACAACAATTTGTTATATTACATGTGTAACGTAAGTTATGGCTCTATTGCCTTGGTAAATGCGATTATGGAAAGTGAAAATTCTAAGTTTTATTTGATGTTTTATGGCTAGTTTTATACATTTTGTAGTTTTCTTAAGCACCGACTGTTTTTTGGGTCAAATGTAGTTGAAATGCAAATTATTACTGATTTATGTTCAGGCAAACTTTTGAATGTTGCAATTCATAATTTATCTGGACCAATATAATTATTATTACTTACTTGAAATCACTTGTGCTGCGGATCATGATCTGTTAGTATAATAGAGTTATAGTTGCTTCTATTTTATCTTAAGTCAATTTTTTTGTTCATTATAAGTTTTTACATGGGCCAAACTATAAACTCAAGTAATGCGAACGTTTGTAATTTATAGTTCTAGAATTCTAATTGTTTTGCCTTCAAGTCAATTTTGATTGATGTAATGCTTGTAATACTGTTCAAATTGTATAGGCTAAAACAAAATCGAATATTGAAACTTGAGATTGAAAAAAGTTGTTTGCTTGTTGGGAAGTTGAAAAGCTAAATATGCTGAAATTCCGTAATTTGATAATATTTATGATCATTATGTGTATTATGAGTATTTTGTAATGCGGATTTTAAATTAATATAAAAAAACGCGTTTAGGAATCTCTTTGTTTTAAATAATTTATTTAAAAGTTTTGTTCTAACCAAATTTTTTCTTTCTTTCAGGTGAGTTTTGTTGGATATTCAAAAAATACTTGGGATTGGTTGTTTGGTAAATATTCTGAAACAAGTACTGCGCACAATTTGGTAAGTGATCGAGTGTATTGCTTCAAACAAAAACAAATTCCAGTTCAACTTTCAAACTGAGCTACTGATCAATAAAGTGATTTATTACCTTTTCGTTACTTTGTTGTATAATCAAATATATTAAAATCATTATCTCAATTTCCTCACACAAGAAAGGTGCAAGAAAATGCAAATTTTTCTCAGAAATGCATACAAACTAAGAAATAATAATCAAAAACCTGAACAAAAGCGCAAGTTCTGAATATAAAATCATTAAAATGTAAGAGGTGCATTGGAAAATGGAAACAAGTATGTTAATTTATTCGTTTCAAGCAAATTTAATTATTAAATTTGTAAGATATTTTGAAAAATCTATTTATAAAACTTGTTATTCTTAAACTAATCAACTTCTCACAAAACAACTGCATAACAAGGAAAACATCAACAGGCAACACTTATAAACTATTTCTTTTCTTCAAAACATAATACTTAAAGCATAAATTGCATCATTTTACAGCTTAGTATCTCCTCAAACTGCTTTATACTTGCATTGTGAGCAACTGAAATTTATCATGTACCTGTGCTCAAAAATGCACAAAAAGTTTAAAAGTAAAAACCATTTGGAAAATAATGCAATGCATGTAGAATAAATTTTAATGAAGTTTTTCTTTCGTTTGCTGGTTGCAGTTTTGTAAGATATAACATCTAACACACACGAAACCTTTGAGAAGCAAACATAATTTATTATGCATGATGTAGTGTATCAGCATAAGAAAAATAAAAGCATAAGAGCTTAAAATATGTTACTTGAATGTTGAAAGAAATTGAAAGTATTAAATTACTTCTTGTAAAAATCTATCTCGAAAATATTTGGAGAATGAAAATAACGTAAAATATTTCGATTATTAAAATAAAGTTTTCTCATTATCAAATCACTTTGCATACATTTTTTGTAGAACGCTAAGCTGCTTTGTATGTTGTAATAATATGTCTTTTTATTCATATTTCCAATAAGTCTTTTACAGCATTTTAATAGTTGTTCACCATTTTTATCGATATCACTTAAAAAACTTGATAAAAGTATTAAACAGGTATGATTTCAATAATCACATCAAATTTATTTATCGACCATCCTTACTTTAATACTTTTAAGCTTTGGTAATCCGAGTAATCAAGACACCAAGTCACTTTTCCAGCAAAAGACAAAATCCAGTAGATTTTCATTCAATAAATGTTTAATAACAGAAATTACCGTTTTATTATATTTCTTGGAAGTTGATGGAATTTTTGATCGCCAACAGTTTATTTGCATAAAACAGCAAATACTCTGCAAAATATCTATTAATTCTGCAAGCACTGCAAATAATGCAAATTACACATATTATAGAAATTACCGAGATATAAAGCTTAAAAATACTTTAACGATACTTTAATAATTTAATAGACAAAAAAATTGTTTGCATGGCAAGTAATTTAGCAATTTAGCAATTTGTGAGAAAAACTGAGAATTCAATTAAAATTGAAAAGACTTCAATATTCCATTCAAACACAGTAGTTGGATAATAAAATGTTAAATAGGCAATTAAATGGAGAATTGTGCTGCATGTCTTTAAGCATGCATATTAAATAAATAATATAATATATAATAATATATATATTAAATAAATAAATAAAAAAAAAAAATATTGTATTTCGTTCTTTTTCCATTTTTGATTAAATTTTTAATAAATTATTATTGGTTGAAAAGATTTCAAACTATGTAATGAAAACGAAAATGAACAGGTAAAAAGCTAATATTGCTTTTAATGGACCAATAAATTATGCCAAAATGCAAATTTTAGCCATTAAAGTTTTGTTAAAAAGCAGGATGCATTTATTTTGAGAATCAATTTGTCATACAAAAAGGAAGTTGATAAAATTAATTTTGTTACAGCCAAATTCAAATGCAATCAGCCCACGAACAAAAGTTTAAAATGACTTTTATGGTTAAAATTACGTGATTCACACCAAATGTAGAATGAATGAATCTTTCCGTCTATTTCAAGATATTTTTAATATTCTAATTGAATTGCTTTACATTTTTCCAATAATTTGAATGTCATTGAAAGCTTTTAGTGGATTTTTATGTGAAGGAATATTTTCAAAACGACATAATAAAAATCACATAAAGAACAATTTTAATAATTCAAACTAATAATAATCGTCCCACGTCCTGTAGACACTCCTATTCATTTCATTTTCCTCACCATCAGCCAAGATCGCCTACATTATGCAGAAAAATTTATTGAGTTTTGATTCAGTTTATTATGTCAGAAGAAATTATTCTCTCCACCTGCAGAATCGCCTTGAGATGACTTTAGTTGGCTCTTTGTATTTTTGTGTAGAAGGTGCAAATAATTCAAGAATGAATTAATGTTTTTATATTTTAGAGATTATTTCGCAAGCTCTGCAGTATTATAGTCTTTAGAGCTTAGAAATGCATTTAAGGTTTACAATGAATTACGGTAGTAAAATTGCATGGAACACAATTTTTAATGACCATATATCAACAAACATGGTCCCTAACATGCAATTCCCCAATTTGACTCAAAAACTACCATTGGGGATTATCTAAATCGAAATCAAGCTACCTGCCAACGAATGAATTGCTCATAGTTACTTATTTTCAGTAAACTCTCAAGTGCTATAATGTTGCACGTTTGATACTCTTATGATATGCAAATAAACAGCAAAAATAACCGACAAATACTGCACAAACACATAATTGCTGATTTAATGATTAGGATTTTCTACTTGATAATGTTACAAAATTGCCAACCTGCGAGCAAACTTGCACATGTAAAGAGAATGGAATTTATATTAAGTCTATATTAAGCTGTTTTTTCACATAATAGCAAAATCGAGTAATTATGGAGTTTTACTACTGTTTTTTCACTTTTTGTCGTTTTAATCGAAGTTTCTAGGAAGCTTGTCAGGGATTGAAAATTGAAATTTCAAAAGTAAACCAAAATTATTTGAATTTAAATTGAAGCAAGATTATCTGCACTCCAAAGGAGTTGAATGTTTGATTTTGAACAAATTAATTTTTAATCCCTGTCAACTCCAAATTCACACTAGAGGCATTGATTCAAAGAAAAACTATTTTATATCGACAATGAATTGGCAAAAATTGCCAAAATTTTATTAAACATTCAAAACACCAAAAGCTTCAAAGCCAAACTTGAACTGACATGTGGTCATAATTTAGCACGGTCCATTTAACCCAAAAATGATAAAATAAATAGAAATGTTTCATGAATGGAGCTCTGTTGTATTTAAAACAGTTATAGCTTAGTTGGAGCATTTAAGGCAGTCGTGGCAAAAGTTTTTGAAAAACAGGTGTCGATTGTGCAATAATAGCTTTGACTCACTGTTATGGGGCTTCGTGGGAATTTGAATACTTAATTTTTAATTTTTCCATCCAAATTATCTTTCAATGCAAACGTTTGAGTTTGATAAAACTGTTGTAATTTTAATTTCCTGTTTTGTGCTGTTGATTATTATTGAAATCATGTTGATGACTTGTAAATTAGTTAATGAGAACTGGCTGGTCGATAAATTTGCAATTAAAAAGGGAATTTTAATTGATCAACACCCAAGTGCAAAATCAAATTATATTCGTTTCCCTCGGGACAAAAATACTGCAAGATTTAATTTGTTCAGATCGTCAATTAAGAAATTTTGGAGTTTTGATCAGTATTATTTAGAAAGATTTAAAAATATTTCTTCAATTCTCAATATGAATTATGCTTGAAAAAGTAATTTGTTAATGTTGTAGCTTGACTACTGGAAAGACAAACTAGAGATTATGGATGATTTCCATTAAACTTAAACGAGTGCCATTTCTAGCATAAAAACCTCCAGTAAATTGAAACAGACCAGTTTGCCAGCATCTTCAACCAACACTCGCCTCCTCCTTACAACCAACTGCCACTTGAAAATTAATTTATGGATGAAAACGCAAAATATAAATTAAATACGCGCACTAAACAGTTATATCCGTTGCATTATTCGTTGCACTCCAACATGTTAAATTGGCGAAACTCTAAAATTGCTGAAATTGCATTACTTTTACGTTTCTTTAAAGGCATGCATGCAGAGTAATAAAAGTATCGCCAATTCCAGATCTGAATGACTTGAATGAATCGACCTACGCATTAGTTTCTTGCTTTGCGCTCTGTCTCCGCTTCCATTCATGAAAACCTCTTCAATGAAGTGTGCTCTAAATTTGTGGAGTAGACATTCAAATATGTTATGCAATTGATTTTTCATTGGAAAAATTCAGTCACCAAGATTTGAAGAATAAATTTGATAATTATAATTATTTTTTTTTGTAAATACTGGAAATTCCTCCACTTGAAATAGTTGCATGCAAAACCAAATAATTTCTGCATAGCTCGAGGAATAATTTTCAATGGTTTCATACAATTTTGCAATTTATGTGAGCTCAACTAGCAAAGTAAACAAGATTTTATGACATTTACCACAATAAATGCTCAATTAAGGTCACTTAAACGTGCAGAACCAACTTTGCAATATATTCAATAATAAACAAAACCAGCCACATTTCAATAAAATCAAGAAATTGCTACAAAAAGCTCAAAAAGCAAAAGCTACACAATTAATTCAGTAAATCCATTGATTCCAATAATTCCCGATCAACATGAAAGAAACTTAATTGTTCATTTACTAAAAATAAATGATTCAAGGACTTTAGTCAATTCTTTTGCCTTAATTTGATTTCTATATTTTTGATTAACTTTTCATTGCAACAGATTCCAAAACAGCAGGTAATTTAATAGATCATTAATTTTGTCACAAAAGACAAATAAACGTTAATAAAGAACCCACTTAATGACCCAGGAGTTAGTCTGCTAATTATTTCAAATGGCACATTATTTAAAGATTTTTCCATAATTGAAGTTTGTCTTGAATTCATTCATTCATTTAGGAACTGCAAAAAACGTAGCGTATAATAATCGTAAAATAATATTTTAATAAAATATTTTGAGTTTGTCTCGAAAATCCTTATAAAAAGTGGAAAAAAAAATCATTGAGAGTTGTGAAATACTGAAGATGATGACGCATTTCTGATGACTAAATTGTTTCAATGAACACATCTTACGCTAATATCTTGAACAATCTATAAAAATCTCATAAATAGCCGTGAATAGAAGAGTAAATCTGGAGGTGAACATTTCTTGCATTGGGAATACTAGAAGATTTTTGTACAAGATTATGAAATTAACAGAAGGAATATTATAATAAGTTCCAAGTACAAATATGTAGAAAATTAGTCAAAATTTATCACCGGCTTCGAACTCATGATTTGGCAATTTTTTTTTCAATCTCTTAAATTTATGATACACTCACGTAGAAAAAACCAATTTATGAATGATGTGATAAAAATGTCTCTGCAACCTCAATAAATATTCCAATAAATAATTCAATTTATTTGCAATTACGCCAACTTTTATGAATGAAACGAAAGTATTTAATTCGAGAATGTTGTAAATTTGCAGTATGTTAAAACTAAACAGCAAGTACATCAACAAGTTTGTGTTGGTTTGCGTGGGTTGATTGGAATTACTGGATTTGACTGGATATGTTTGACTGGAAAATAAATAAAAAAATTACGGAAATTTAATAAACTTTGTAATATTTATTGGTGATTTCAGTTTTATGCAAGTTTGTTCAATTCTGATTGTTAACGCTTCAGATTGCCACTTAATTAATTTCATAATTTGTTAATTGTCAGCATTAATTGTAACTGACAATCCTTTGAATTAACCCATAGCTAACTTCAGTTTATAATAGCCTCCCCTCGTATACGCACACTAATGTAACAAAATTGCCTTTGTAATTCAGTTGAAAAAGAAACATTGACAATTAAAGACGCATTTTGCTCAAATCTCGGGGTTTTTAATTCTTGCTCATCCTTGTTTAGCGCCGGTAACCATTATACAGTCCACTGAAACGAAACCATCTCGCACAGAAAGTATCGCGCCTGAACACTGATTATAATTGAACAAAGAACCTGCAATCAACCAGAATTAGGGATGCTGATTAGTGAAATTACTAATCAAATAATCAGATTAATTAATCGACGGAAAAACTAATCAGATTAGTGATTAATCGGCCAGTTTACTAATCAGTGATTAATCAAACTAATCAATGACGTAGACTCAATTTTTAAATCAAAAAATTTCAAAATTGACTGAAAATTTTTCCAATTTTCAATTTCCTTTAAAGGTTTTATATAAATTCCGTTATTTATTATTTAAATCACATTTAAAGAAAAATTTGAGTTGTAAATGAACTGTTGTGAGCAAAAATTATGAAAAATTAAAATTAAAATAATAATTGATTAGTTGTGACTAATCGACCTAAAAAAACTAATCAGATTAGTAATTAATCAACCATTTTACTAATCAGCAATTAATCAGATTAATTCGCGTTGATTAGTTTGATTAGTTGATTACTGATTAATTAATCAGCATCCCTAACCAGAATTAAAAAAAAATTGGCAACTTAATTTATGTAAGTAAATTCAAATATTCATTAAATAGTTTGAACTGACAAAATGTGAATGATTCTATGAACCAGAATCTCTGGAAAATTGTGTAACAAATTAATTTCGAATATTGCATTCAATCGAAATTAATCGCAAATTTCCACTCATTTTATCCATTTTATTGATCTTCGCCTAAGAAATAAACAAAATTTATGAAGATTATTTTATTGAGTTTGAAGCGAAAATCTTATGCCTTTGTTCAATTCTTTAAAGATTTTTAACTTGCAATCTGAGCTTTGAGAATATTCAATCAATTATTTATTTTCTTCTATTCTTCCTGTTTAGATATTTAAAAGTTGAAAGCAATATTAGTCATTTTCTTTTGAACTGATTTTGACTGATTTGGTGAAAGATAAATCAGTACTAAAATCGGTGCCAATCGGTGCATCACCAAATCAGTGATTTGGGTTGTTCTTTTGGGAAAATCACATGAATATTCCAATCTGTTCTAAATCAGTACTAAATCAGTTGGCAAATCCCTCGAAAACTGCTAAGAAAGCGACAACTTAGATTTCCGAAATCGATTAATCTAAAACAGATTATCACCTATTCTGATGTTAAAATTAATTTTAATTGATTGAAACCATTACAGTTATGCATTATAAACAATAGCCAATGCATTTTCATATCTATTGACGTCGAACAACCAAAAATAATTTGTGAATTAATCAAAATCAACCTTAATCATAGTTTGAAAGCAGACAGGGATCAGTATGAGGCAGGGATCAGTATTTACAATGAATTGCGCCAAAAATATTCAAATTTGTTTTGTTTACAAATAAATAATTAGATTTTGAGGATCATTAAGCTGTGTCATTGAGTTCCTTGTAACAAATAAGTATACTAGCAGCCAAAATGAGGTTAGCAAACAATAATATTCAATTGATCTCGAGAATTTCCTTTGAATCCTTGAGATTACTTGATAATTTTTGTCTGCCACTTAATTTAATCTGTTGGCACACTTATTTATAGCTAGAAACACAACTTATTAATCCTCAGAAAGTCATTATTTTATTTGTAAACAAACCAAATTTTAAAACATCGCGCCGAAGAGCATACGCCATCTGGGCAATGTTCTGCAAACTATTTCTGTCAACATGTTCAAGACTAAAATGAAAGGAGGCCCAATAATGCAACTCGATACAAAAATATTGAATTTTACGGCTTATTTAAAACATTTTCAGCAATTTTATTTAAATTCTATGTATTTTATACAAGAACGTAATCAAAAACATTTGCTATTGGCTGAAAAACAGAAAAATTTTGATATATTTTCAATTATCCTTTATGTGTAGACCAAATTAAGAGGGAATTCTAGGGTGTGAACGGAATATTCCAATAGAACGACCAAAATAATTCAGTGATTTTAGCACTGATTTTAGCACCGATTGGCTGAAAGTGAATATTTCAATAGAACAATTCGTCCCAAAATTGCAACGAAGTGAATCGTGAAAAGAATTTGACTATTGTCATATATTTTACTTATAGACGAGCATTAGGCAATACTACAACTACTTATGTACAACTACTTATATCATCTTCAATTTATATGTTCCAACAATAACAAATTGAATAAGAACGTCTACAATCTTTGAAGCAGCTTGAACTTTGATCTTTTTTGTTTGCTGGTGGAAACTTGTTGGTTGCTTTATGGCTAGGTGGATTTTACAAAGAGCACCAACAATCAATATATTTTCATTTCAACTCCCAGCAAATTCTCAACAAAACATAGACAAGTAAAATGAAATAGAAACTACATTATGTAATGATGAAGCTGGTAATTGATTGTTTTTCTTGGTAGAAAAAATGCTTCATGTTAAATATGCCCCTTAGTCTGTTTAGTTAATTAATAATGGTGTACGTTTTTAGCAAATTGCAAAATTGCAAATTTAACATCAAGAAGCATAGAAAGCGAAAACACATGTAGTAGCTGAATACCAGATAAATTAACGTATTACAAAATGCTGGTGCATTTTTAATGAAACTTTTGCATACTGGGAAAAAAGTGAACTTTTAGCTTGAATGCATAAAATAGGCATTTAAAATAAAGTGGCTTAAGCAAATGTGCTCGAGTAGTTGAATAACAAAAATCTTAAATAACAAAAGGAATTTAAGTGAAATATTTCTATAAATTTTCTGTTTGAAAATCGAAAAATGATACTCATTCTTCAACTTTGCCATTATTTTGAAAATTCCTCTATTTTCAGTTTAGATCAAATGCTTTCCATGTTTTTACAAGGTTTTGTACTTCTGGTTTATTGGTTTCTTATCTATTTGAAGTCAGTTGTACTTTAGTTTTGATATCTTAACCTCGATTGATAAAGAAAGTACTTGCTGTTTTCAAGTGATTTCTATAGAAAGTGAAATAGAGTGTTGATTGCAGAGTGTTCAGAATTAGTTTATTGTGCATTGTCTTTTATGTAAATTCTTACTTACAAAACATCCTTTCGAGGAGAAACAAAATCTTTATAGTGTCCTAAACATGTTTTAAGTTTTTGTCCAACTTCTCATGAACTTTGCTTCACTAAATTAAATCAAATTAAAATCATCATTCAAAAACCATAAACATAAATGTATTTTCATCTATTCTCCAAGAATTACTCAGCTAAAAATTGATCAGCTGCTGGTTTTTTCAATTTAAGCCCAGTCAGACGTAAGACATTCATAATCCTCAGACGGTCTGGGTCTGATGAGACTTAAAATGATTTCTTTTTCTGGAAACTGAAAATCAATGAAACTCACGGTACATCATTATTATTAATAAAATAAATTTAAACAGTCTATTAATTTCCATGTACGGAGTATTTGCAAATAAATACTTCTTTTAATCTTATGTTGAAGTTCATTAAAAAAATTTAAAGAATTTGTCATGTTAAAACGTTTAAAAAATTTCTAGATTTAATTAAACACAATGATTCATGCAAAGATTAAATCTTGGAAACGTTAGTAGGTAATTTGTAATTGTCATTCGATTTAATTTCAATTTAATTAAAAACAAGAATTTCAGTTTGACAATCTCTATGTAATCTTTAGCTCTCCTAGACTTTATAGAATAGTTGGCAAATATAGTGGACTTGATTTTGAGTGCGTGGGTAGTAAAACTTTGCAATATATTGAATGAATCTGGAAAAGCTAAAACTGGATTGTGAGAAATCGCGGATTAAATTTGCAATTAAACTTGCATTTTTTATTTTAACAGAGATCGCAATAAGATGGTAATTTATTTTAATTTTATTTACTTAAAATACAACTTAATGGCTTTGCATAAATTAATTCAGTGAACTGTTTTAGTACCTTTTAATTTTGTTTTGTTTGAAAAGGCGTTTTTATGATATTTTACTTGAATATTGCAGATTTTGTTCTTTTAAATTTATCATTTGTTTAAAAAAGAGATTTTTTGAAACTTTGAAAGATTAAGTAGAATAATATATTGAGATTTTTTTTTTCGTGAATTCGTTTATATTTTTGAAGTAAAATAACCTTTTTAAAATAATTTTTATTCAACTTATTACCTCCAATACAAAATGCAACATTTTATTTTCCTCTACTTCATGAACACTCTATAAAGTAATTAATTTTAATTAAATTTTATATAGTTTTCTTGCAGTTTGCAAATCTGCAGTAAATCCGTTATTGTCAGCTTTCAATTATTCTGATTTCCTGAAGATTTAAGTATCAAGTCATTTGATGATGATATAGATTTTCAATTAAATTAATTACATTATAATTTTTTCTCCGCTTGTAATGCATAGAAGTTCTTCTTGATTTTGCAGTGTTGTTAGCTAGTTCAATGATATCTGTAGATTAGTAATTACAGTTTTTTGAGATTAACAATCTTTTTCCATACTTCATTTTCCCTGAAACATTAACGTCAAAATAAATAACAAAATTACAAAATCAACACCACAAGTCCTCAAAGTCCAAATCAATCTCCCTCGAGGAACTTCTAGTCATTGTTCTGAAAAGTCCAAAACAATTATCTGCACAAGCATTGAAGCAATCAACACTCTGTAGTCTGTACTTATTAAAGTCATTAAAGTCCATTAAATTTGTTACCACTGAATATAATGCACAAAAAATGAACAACCGAGAAACAATTAACTTGACCTAAATCACGATCAAATCAAAATGAAATCAAAATCGAAGGAAAATAAAATACATTTTGTCAATCAATCAATTCACGTGCTCAGAACAATGGGCATCGTTTAAATGATTTTGGGCAGAAACAGTTCATTTAAAACAATTTCGATCTAATTTTAAATATTATTTATATAATTATTATTAATGACTAGGTGGTTGGGAATTGTGGACCAATAAAATATTTTTAAATCAAATTTGTTAACATATAGAAAAAGTTTTATCATGGCAAAAATTTTCAAATAGGAGTGTGCATAATTGAAAAATAAAATCTCCCGTGTGCACTCGACAGTTTACTACTTCACATGTGATTCGCATTTTAACAAATTTTCAATTATATAACAAAATCAATTTGAAACACCTTAGTCAATATTAAACAAGTACAGTAATATCGACAAATACGACATTATACTTTATAATCTCAATAAACTTTTGTCAAATTGAAAATGGATGGAGACTCAAATTACCCGTCGATAAAAAAAGAAAAGTAGATTCCTCATTATTTCACACAGTTTGCTTAATATTTATTAAAGCCCACGAATCGTTTTCTACTTCAGCAATAATTCACTTTTTAAATTTGTTTCATAAAATAGTTAACATATTTTCAACAATTATTTATGTATTTTTATGATAATGATTATTAGAAAGCAGTAAAATAAAAATCTTTGTTTATCTTTTCTATAAGTGAGTAGATTTATTGCTCTATTGAAATCAAATTATAAAAGTAATTATTTGCAAGATACAATTGTTTGGAGAGATTTCGATATTTTGAAAGCATTGCATGAAGTTGTGAATTAACATAATTGAATTATGTACACATTACAAATTCTAGCCTAAATGACAACAGAAAACAAGCTCAACATAAGTTTAAAACAAAGTGTTTTCTTACTTACGATTATATTTAATAACTTCATTTTCAATATTTTAATTTACCAGTCTGAAATAAAACAATGCCATAATATTTTATGGAGCATAATTTCCAACAATTACCTCCTGAATCATTTACCAAAGTAATAAAACCTCGGTCGTTTTACAAATTATGCAAATTGATTGTGATCATCGTCTGTTACAGATTATATTAATTCGTCTAGCATAAAGAAAATGATGGAGTCATGATTAGTGTCCTAAAAAATCAAAAAGATGAGCCTACTAATATTAAATTTCATTCAATTTATGAGTGAACATGATTTAATGTCGAATAAAGTCGTATAATTTGAAAAATAGTAAAATAATGTAAAAAGCACCTTCAATAACTCACAACCAAAGCATTGTGATTTATTGATCGCCCAACAATTTATCATGTTTGTTCAGTTTATTCCGATTGGGATGTGTTTCGGTTTCTTAAGTTTGTCTTGCTGAAGCCTTTCTATTTATTATAAATCTTTTTTCTAATGTTAAATTATGCTTTAAGTTTTTCCTAAAAGACTTAAAAAACATTACTCTAATAAATCTTTCATAAAAAATTTAGAGAGTTTTTGACATGTTCTTCTTCTTCTTCTTCTTCTTCTTCTTCTTCTTGCTGTAATTTTTCGTCTTAAGACAGGCCGTCCCGACTTTCGTCATACTACGGCCGATTACTTGTGGACAATGTCCACCACTTTTCACTTTTTGTATACTTTTGTGTGTGCAATCAATATTAAATAGAAATGTCATTTACTTTGGCTTTTGACATGTTTTAAAAGTTATTATATATATTAAATGTTATATTAATAGAGTCTTGTAAAACTATGAAAAGTTTATTGTTTTTGCATCAATTAGTTTTTGCAGTTGTGTTGCACTTTGTGTATCAGCTTAAATAAATTGTTCTAGTTTGTACTAGTTCTAATCATTTACAAGCATACTACAGTTTGCTCCTTGTCGAAAGCATCAAGGGTCAATGTTATAAAGCATTCATGTTAAAAGTTACCAAACAGATTCATCGGAATTACTACTACGTGATGTCTAGTGGTACGTAGTAAACAAATCTCAAAGACACTCTCATGTACAAAATTAAAATGCCATGTGAAACTTTCAATTAAATTTGCCAGCATGTGTCGTGCATGTGATTATCTAGTTATTTTTGCAGGTTTTTTGGTTATTCCACAATTTTAGTGATAGAAAATGTTTTCAACTAATAAATGAGTGCTCTACAGATATTTTTTGTATTATTTTTTTTGTATCAACGATGCTTGAGTACTATTGAATTCATTGCAGTTTTCTGACCATATTTATATATCCTGCTTAAATGTACAAACCTTTCCAGTCAACATTATGGTCTAAAATATTCTATACCATAAAATTTAGAGATTCTGAAACACACACTTTCCAAGTTTCGATTTTTCGGCTTCTACCAATAATCATAAAGTTTTTGTTGGATTAATTTTAATGTTTAAAAAGATTTTTTTATTGCTGAAATAATAAAAACAACTTCCATATTTGGCAGTGAAATTTCATTCCAAGTTTGGCCAGTTTTTGGTTGTTTTTGAAATTTTGCAAGTTTTGCGCATTTTACGCGATCTTTTGTTTATTTTTTGACTCGTTGGACCTCTATTTTGGTTGATATTTCAAACATACACATGGGTAAAGTAAAATCTGAACAATAAAAGTTTTATTGCATGATTTTGCTCAATTTTGCATTTTTGCGTTCGATATGCTGCCATTAATTCTCATTATTATCGAGATTATTATACTTGGCCGTTGGTACAATATTTACATTTGCGGTATAAACCAATTTTCTGTTAATTTAGCAATTTGTGGAACGAATGATGAAAATAAAAATAATCTGGAAATGACAAATTCTGTGATGCAGTGGAGCAGATCCAATTCTGTCATTGAATATTTTAAATTTCGCGTTTTTCGATTTGATTGTAAATATTTTTACAAACATTTAAAAAAATACATTCAAAAACATTTCAATCATTGTCATCACCAGGTGTACTCACTGATGCTTTCCAAATCAATCAACCTTATAATGAGCCATGTCAACATTCTAAACTAATTTGTCAATTTTCTTACTTTATTCTAGATTTAGCGGCAATTCGAAAAATTTTAGAAAACGAGGTGGGCGGTAATGCGTGCCCAAGTTGTCAAATGCCATTTGACAAGGGCAAAAAGAGGAAGCTGATCGACACTTGCGGCCATGAGAGATGCTACTCGTGCATGTTCAAGAACGAGATTTGCCCGGTGTGTAAACTGCAGCAGAAGCAGAGACAGCTGGATGGAGGTTTGTTTTAGCTTAAAATTGTTTTGATGAGATTTGTTTTATGATTAAGTTTTAGTAAAATATTAAATTTGGCTTATGATGAAAATTTAAACTAACATTCAAACCCCTGTATTGTCAATCCTCAAGCCCCTTCAAGTCAATTACACTGAAGCTGAAATTCAAACGAAGATTACTTGGCAGTGATTTCAAATTAAAGTTATTGACTATACTTTACGTGACAATGATCAAAAGAAAAGCTTCGCGCATGTAAATTTGAAGCTTGGCTTCTGCGTGTGCCATTTAATTTGTTTATTTAAAAGCATTGTTAACATTACTTAAAGTCATTAAAGTACTTTTAAAATAAGTAACATTTCAGACTTTTTTGGAATCTTTAAACAATTTTTAAAACTTTTCGGTTATAAGATAATTCAAAGTTAAATAAATTTCACAGCTGCAAAAATGCTTTTAATGAATTCCGTATTTAATTCGTTTTTAATGCATTTTTTATTGCAAAAAATTCTTCACATGTAATCCACCCTTCATTTTTTGCACTTTAAGTAAATTTCACTTATTTTGTTTCTTGTCGAACAATCGAGGACATTTTTTATAGAAACATTTTTATCTGCAAAGAAAGATATGTAATTAAATGTTCATTTTGTATTACAACTTGGACTTATTGTATTTTTGTTGCTTTATGTGCCATGTTGTAATTTATTCGAGTTGGGAATGAGTTATAATGTCCTCCAGTTGTGGTTTTTGTCTGCCATTATTTGGAAAATTTTGTTCTTTTAAATTATGCAATTATTTTGAGTTTAATTTTAATGGTGTTTTCTGTTGATTATTTCGAGAGCTCACTGAGCTGAATTACCAACTCGTTGTTTCATCTCAAATTTGTTTCATTGTAAAATACCAGGGCTCAAATTTAATCTTTAATAATTACAAATCAGCTGTTTTTTTCTATTAAAACTTGTCAAAAGAATCCCATTCTTAAAATACTAAAAAATATTTTCAGTGGGATTTTTTTGCTTCTCCATTGTAGGTCATGTCCACCGAATTAATTCTAGAACGACTGAATAATAACTTTCACTCTCAAAGTTACACTCGAATTTGCTCTTGATATTTAAATTAAAGTATCACCATTTAGCCTGCATCAACATTGTATTCAATACTTTCAATATAAATTAATCATGTTCTCTTGCAAGATATAACTATGTTGGCAATTATGAAATATTACAAAAAATTGATCTGTTCAATATATGACCACAAATTTGAATATTTTAATGAACAATCATATCGATTTACTTTAATTAACGTTTTTATTAATTTAAATCTAGACTACCAATAAGCTGATCGAAATTTTAAACTCAATTAATTGAAATATCCAGTTTTGCAGATTAATTAAAAAATATGTTGTGTTTCATTTACTCACGTAGATCATGATAATCAGAAGTTTGATTGATTCAATTTTTTGTTATGCGGTGTCATTTTTCATTGTCGAAGAAGTCTTGAACAGTCAATTTGAGATCAATATCTTGTAGATCTTTCAAGATTATTAAAGTATTTTTTTTTTTTTTAATTTGTGAGCTGAGTGTTGAATTACTTAGTTTAAATCGTTGTTCGACCTGTTGATTTGAAATTTACAAAAATATATTTGAAATACTCAAAAGCCTCAATTTATAATGAATTCTTTATATAAAGTTGATGAAAAAACACGCGGTGAAGTCCAACCCTTCCATTAGCATAAATTAATTTTTATCGAGAAAAATATCAAAAACAATAAAAATCGAGCGATTGTCAATGTTGCTCCACAAAAGAAAAAAATCGCTGAAATTGAATCTGTAAGTTCAAGGTTAGCGTGGTTCACAAAACGTATGAAAAAGCAAAAATGTTGAAATATCCTGCTCCACCAGCCTAAAATAATTTTTGGGGCTAAAACAAAATACCCGTATTTTTTTATTATTTTTTTTGACCATTTTAAAGGGGTGCGCAAATTCGTTGAAGTTTTGAAATTGAGTTTTAAGACGACTACATCAAAACTTGGAAATATTTTAAACTTTTGCTAATATTTTTCAAAAACCTTCATTAACACCAACAAACTGTAAAAAAATTATTGAAAAAAAATATCAGACAAAAAAGATATGGAGAAATTTGTGAAATTTTTCTCCCATACAAAAATATCAAAATCTTACATTTTAAGATAACTTTCAGATTATTGTAAAATGTCGATAAAATACCTTTTGAAAATAGTTAACTCATTAATAAACCAAATGCAAAAAGTTTGCTCATTTATGAGTTCCCAGAAAAAATGGAGTTCCGAGAAGATGGACTATGTTTTCATAGATCACTTGTTGTT
The DNA here is from genome assembly GCA_038502155.1 of Parochlus steinenii. NCBI lineage: Eukaryota > Metazoa > Arthropoda > Insecta > Diptera > Chironomidae > Parochlus > Parochlus steinenii. The sequence goes on from JAXCIN010000039.1 coordinate 2,998,603, forward strand.
GCTGTAATTTCGAAAAAAATTGATTTTGACCGATCAGGAAAATTGTTTTTTTACGGGAGTTGCTACCAATAATTAAATATTAAGATGACTAACATTTTTGATCAGGAAAAAACAAAATGGTTGATGTCAAAAAGGCGCGAATATTCAAATTAAATAGTAAAAATGTTATGTAAGATGAATGCTTAATATATTATAAAGAGAAAAAAAATTTTCCACTGAAACCACAAAAAGTGAGTTTTTTTGTTGTACTTAGTTTTGAGATTAACGATAATATTATTAAAGATCTATAAAGAAAACATTTTTGACCATATAATTTGAATATTCGCGCCTTTTTGACATCCACCATTTTGTTTTTTCCTGGTCAAAAATGTTAGTAATTTTAATACTTAATTTTTGGTAGCAACTCCCGTAAAAATTTATTTTCCTGATCGGTCAAAATCAATTTTTTTAAATTACAGCAACAACAAGTGATCTATGAAAACATAGTCCTCTTCTCGGGTGCTCCACTTTTTTCTGGGAACTCATAAATGAGCAAACTTTTTTGCATTTGGTTTATTAATGAGTTAACTATTTTTGAAAAGGTATTTTATCGACATTTTACTTCTTAATCTGAAAGTTATCTTTAAAAGTAAGATTTTGATATTTTTGTATGGGAGAAAAATTTCACAAATTTCTCCATATCTTTTTTGTCTGATTTTTTTTTTCAATAATTTTTTTACAGTTTGTTGGTGTTAATGAAGGTTTTTGAAAAATATTAGCAAAAGTTTAAAATATTTCCAAGTTTTGATGTAGTCGTCTTAAAACTCAATTTCAAAACTTCAACGAATTTGCGCACCCCTTTAAAATGGTCAAAAAAAATAATAAAAAAATACGGGTATTTTGTTTTAGCCCCAAAAATTATTTTAGGCTGGTGGAGCAAGCTATTTCAACAAATTTGCATTCTGGACCACACTATTCAAGGTGCCTCTCACAATATCGATTAAAATACGATTCAGAACGCTATCAATAAGAACATGAAGTTAATGATAAGGTACAGCAGAAAGCTGCAAAACAGCAGTTTGTAATGTAAAATGCAAAGTAAAGCAAAGCAGAGCGTTGCATAATCTGCCAAGGTGTTTGGTTGTTCGTGATGCAAGCAGATTGTCTGAGGCAATTAAATGTGAAGAATTAATGATTGTCTTCAAATATTCGCATTTGCTGAAAAGAGGACACATTTTTATTTCATATGCAAAAAAGGAATGATTCAATACAAATTACTTCAATATTTGATTTTTTAAGTTCTTTATTAATAAAATATTTCTACCGTCAAAAAGAATTACGATTTAATTCAACAATTGTCTCTCCCCTGCCATTTACATTTTTAACAACAATTTGCAATCATTTGCTCTTGAATAAATC